>CAXKVW010000037.1:600000-835124 GCA_964058825.1 Carex arenaria | reverse complement strand
GGAGATTTGTGGGAAGGTTATAAAAGTTCTTGAGAACCTTGAAAAATAAGAATACAATTTCATATAATTATGAAAAAGGTGGTTGGGAGTGATAAAAAATAAAAAGAAACTTGTATTCCACCAATTTTGTCAGGTCCCAAGTTGCACCAATTTTGAATTATTAATTTTTTGAAAAAAAAAAAGAAGAGAAAAGTTGAAGAAATTTTAAAAAGGGAAAACAAACAGGAAATCAATACGAAGCATGAACCCAGTCCCAAGTTCCTAAGAATTCAGTAAAATGTGCAGATAAATAATAAAAAAAATATAGTGACCTACCTTGAGGTTGATCAAGAGAGGAAGGCTTTGGTCTCCTTGTTTCATTTTTTTCTCTCTTTCACTTTCTACGCTTGGATTCTCTTAGTTGCAAGATCGAAATATGCTCTTAATTATATTAGTGGATGATTAATTGGAAGAGAAGATAAGAGAAGAGGTCTCTCTCTGACTTTCTCTATCGATCTCTCTTTTTCTCAATGATATATATATAGATATTAAGTGCCCTCTGACTTTCTGTCTCTCTCTGACTCTCTCTCTCAATGATATAGATATTAAGTACCTTTGCATTCAGATGATCATAATAAATAAATAAATAGGAAGAATAGGAAGGAAGGAATGGCTCTATTTATTCCCTTTCTTTTATTAATTAAACGAGAAAAACATGTTTTGTTTGTTTATTTATTTGTTACTCGTTAGCAGTACACAACGAATCATGTACTTAATTTCGTCGTCAATTGCAATTACATTTACAATTAGTCAGTCAGCCAACCAATCCAATCCAATTCAAATCATCAACTTTATTTTTTTATATCATCTTATAATTAAAATTATATATGAATAAAAAATGTCATAATTATTTTTTTTTCTAACAGCAATAACAAAAGAAAAAAAGATATCAAATTATATCTTATGTCATATAATTGAGGACCCCCGTCGACGTCCCATGGTGCTGTTGCTGTTGCTGTATATATATCCAAATTAAGAAGCGACCGTCTGTAACTAAGTAATATGTATGTATAGAGAAAGGGAATATATATATATATATATATATATATATATATATATAGTAATAGTAATAACTGACAAGGACATTTATGATATATCTACCCATGCATCGCTTATCCCAATATCGATATATGGACGCGATATTTAGATAATCCGTTTCTCTCCCTCTCTCTCTCTGAAAAGCTTCTGCCAAGGGTATATATTATTATGCATAATCATCCATTACATCATTTCAGAGCTGTTGATAGCCCCCATATCAAACTACCTCAATAATACGACTAAAATGAAATTAAACAACCTAACCACATCTATAACAACAACAGTCTCTCTCTCTCTCTCTCTCTCCACATGCAACAACTACAACAGACAGACCAACAACCTCAGGTTTTAATTTGGACCACTCAAGTTGTTGCTCAGCTGTGTAAGACCCATTGTTCTTATCATTCATATTTTCTTCAAGTTCTCATGAATTACAACAAAATGTTTTCATTGTTATAACTCCATAGCAAAATACATGAAAATTGCTGAAAACCAAATATTTTCAGAGACAAACTACTAGGTTAGAACAGGGGAAATGAAATTCTTGTTTACTCTGGACTCCCTAGGTGGTAGTTTCCTGCAAAAAAAAGAAACAGTCGTTACACGTTAGAGAGAAAAATAGTCTGTGTGTGTGTGTGTTTGTGAAGAAAGAAAGAAAGAGTAGGTACCTGGTTGTTGGAAGAAGACCAAAGGCTTTCCCCAATCTTGCAGCAAGCTGTGCAATGCCAAGTCTAGTTGCTGCATCCACAGTTGCTGTAGTTACGACTTGCTGAAGCGATTGCAGAAACTCTCTCTGAGCTCTTGGAGATACAAACAGTTGCCTTGAATCTTGTGCCGTACTCAAATCAACAACCTACAAACACATTACAATCTGTAAAATGGACTGCCACAAGCAGGAAAACAATCTGTAATTCAAGCACTGTAAATTTACCTGTTGGATCCAAGGCATGGCAAATTCAAGGAACTTGCTATCCATAGGCTGCACTGACATAACCCTCAGAACCTCACTAGCTGTCTCACTCGACAACTTATGGAGTACAGGTCTTGTCACATCCATTAATTCAATCACACTTAAATCATCCCCACAACAAAGCACTGCTACATATGCAGATTCTACATCCCCTTCACTAAGAAACTCGTTAACCTGTTTTTCAAAGTTGGACTCACCTTGTGGACTCACAGCAGTTGCACTCAACCCTTCTTTTTCAAAAAATTCGCATTCAAGGAATTTTTCATCTTTTGCTGGTATGGTGTGATTGACTGCACCAAGGAACCCATTAAACTGTTTCCCAAGATCTCTCTTGCTTCTCTCCAGGTTGCTTTGTGTATTCTTTACAATTGATTTTTCTCTTTTTACAGGTACATCTCCTGTACCAGAATAACCATTGAACCACTTTGGAAAATTGTTGGTGCTCATTCTCCCAGGGTCATTGTGTGTACCCATAGAAATTGAACTTGATGTCCCATTATTAGATCGTGGGTTCTCAGGAAACAACCGTGTACTCTTGGTGGGAACATGCTGTGGGTTCTTGTAGTTGGTTTCTATTGAGGATCGAGGGGAGGAGTATGAAATCCTAGGGGATGAAGAAATGGAAATATTTCCATTTTTGGCAAGTCTTGGGCTAGGTTTTCCATTTCCAAAATTGGGCTCCTTTTGAGTCATCAAATCTACTATGTTATCAACCGCATCTTCCATGTTATAAATTTTCGAGTGCAGTGTGGTGAGGTTATCCATTGAACTCCCCATAAATTCCTGAAAAGTATAGTCAAAAGTTACAAAAAATCAAATAAATAAAGTTGTGATCTCCATCAATAAAATAGGTTACCAAAAAATTTCCTGGTTCAGATCTACCACTACCGAAAACCTATTTATGGATATCTAAAAACCAAAAGATATATATACCTTCAAAAGAGCAAACAAGTTGTTTTGCTTTGATTCAATCTCTTCAAGTTGTTTCTTAATAAAACCCAACTCATTCTTTGTATTCACACAACACCCATGGGGGCCGCAGGAACTCAGATCCAAACCTTTCTTATCCCGAATCAAAGCATGGCTAGAATCAACTTCAATCTCTGCATCCCCTTCTTCGTTAAAAAACTTCTCAGAAAACCCATCTAAATTAAAATTTAAATTGGAATCGCATTCCCCTCCAATTTTAATATCCTTTGTCACGCAACTCCCACTTCCCATATCATAATAGTTTTCTTCTTTTGCATTTGCCTTGACATCCTTTTGGTCAATTGGTGAGGACATAATGGGCTTTTTCTTGGGAACTGATACTTCAATCTGCCACTCCATCGGTTTCGGCTTGGGGATGATGTTATCGGGTTTCCTCAAAGCTAAAGGGGTTCTCTTCTTGGTTGAACTGGCAGCATTTTTGTTTCCTTTAGGATATGAAACCATATTACAATTTGTATTGGAGTTGGAAAGAGAAACAGTTTTTCTGAAGGATGTAGATCTTGATCCATTGTCACTAGTACTTGTCACTTCAGCATAGTCTCTGCAGAAGTTTTCTGTCAAAATAAAAAAAAAAAAAAAATTAAGTTCATTATTTCTATAGCTTGAATGAAGTATGAAATAATTACAAATGGGAGGTTGCAAGTCTTCCCTCAATTCTGCTAGCCCATCTGTTTTTACGCTTACTAGAGTTAATTTTAATGATTTATTCAGGTATCAGAAAATATTATTATAACAAGGCCGTTTTCTTAGGTTTTTTTGGAAAATGTAGGCCTTCACTTCTTTCAATAAACCTTGTATAAAATCACGTCACAAAGAATTAGTGAAGTCACAATTTATTATGTGTCAAGAAGATTATTGCAACCCGAAAAAGAGTAAAAAATCTTCACCAAGAAGAGATGAAGCAATTCGGGGCTATGATTCTGTGGACCTGGAGGGAAACTAAAAAATTCCTTCCAAAAGACCAGAGACGTAAGACTATAAATGGATCAAACCTTTAATAGAAGATGCAGCTTCAGATAGTTCAAGAGAATTGTCTACTGAAAGAGACTTCCAACACTGAATTGCATATGTTATAGCATCACGCACAGGTTTGACCTACAATAAAAATTGAAGTAGAATAATTAGAGAGAGAGTAAATTTTGGTCCATAGAGATGGCAACATCTTTTACATGTGTTGCCTAACACTGATAAAAAAACCTTTGAGCTATATGACAAAACTAATTAATGTGCAAGTCCAGTGCATAATGGTAAAACATACACACAAAAACAAAAAATGCAATGAACAGATCATTAAACAAATTCAGGTGCACATGGTATTGTACCCATAAAGTACCTATTATGCTATTACCCTGGTTAGTGATACAATACTGACGAGGGTAAAGTTTTCGTATCGAGAACAGTTGGAATAAACTAGCTGGTGCGAAGGACAAAACTAACTTTGTCAAACCGGCATCCCTCAAGAGCATGGAGGCAGCTACTTGTAAGAGACCCAAGCATGCAGCTGTCAGAAGAAAGCGCAATGCTAGACAAAGCTGAGGAGGCAGCCTTTCGTGTGGTCCAGTCACGGTACTTTAGGCAGTCTAAGATACCTGTCATGGCAGTTGAGAGAGAACTCTCTGTTGATGCACCTCCAGCCTGAACAACACAGACCAAAATTTAGTCAGGTCATTTTGAGATGTAAAATTAAAGAAAATAATGAAAACTGATGGAAATTCAAATTACATTGACTCAATAAGATTTAGTTGCCCTACAACTGGCAATTAAAGAAAAAATTAGCCCTTAATTTGCCTCACTAACAATTAAGCAATTGACCAAATTTTAATACAACTCTCCCTCAATTAGGCTTGCATTTCATCAGTTTATTCTTCAATATGCATTGACAACAATTTAATATCAGCTGAACAATAAGCTATAGTTGAACCCAAGCTTTCCCAAATAACATAATTAAGCTCAGTTAATTGTTCAGTTAGACACCAACTATCCTCTAATTATCATCAATATACTTAATTGTTCAGTTAAGGTCAACTATCCTCAATATAACACCAATTATCCTCCATTTTGTTAGGAATTTTGCTTCAATTAACACTGACCTTGAAATTAAGTGTTTAAATGTAATCAATTTTCGGTCAAGGTAAGATTAATTACCCTCAACACAGTTATTAGACGCCAAGTGTACTTAAGAAAAGACAAAAATTACTACCCAAAAAGTGAATATGAACAGGTTGGTCTTAAATTATTTTTAATTTTGAAAATTTGATTAGAAGAGAAAATGACCTGAATAATACTTCTGATAAGCTCAATGACAGCTGGCTTTGCCATGAAATGCTGGTTTTTGAGTAATTTGACAACCCGAGACAGCATCTGTGGCAGGATGTCAGTGGGCAAATCGACACTCTCATCGATAACCCTGGCTAGACAAAGGGCCCCACCTCCCTGCACATACCTGTTCTGTTCTCCGAGTGCCTCAAAAAGTGGCCTTGCCAAAATAACAAAAACACCGTGGACATTTCTGGAGAGAACACCACATGTGTCGACACAGGCATCCCTGACAATAGAATCAGTGTCCTTGAGCCTTTTAACTATGCTTGACATAATTTTGACCATGTGGGTCCCTGTCCCAAGAAGGGAAGCGTGGGAAATTGCCAAAACAGCAATGAGCCTGATACACTCTCTCCTGACAGAGCTCTTGGTCTCCGAGTCCATGTCTGCAATGCAGAAGAGAAATGGAGAGATCATGTCAGGAGAGAGAGATTGAGCGATCCTCTCCAGTTCATCAGAGCCAAGTTGATAGGTGTCTCGGTCAGAAAGCTTGTTTAGAGAGAGAAGGATTCGTTGTTTGAGCTCAAAAATGAACTTGCCCTTGTGGTTTTGGTTGAGTGACTGGGCCTTCATTTTGGATTTTGGATGGATCTGATTGCTTCTCTTCTCCGTGCTCTCAAGTCTCAAGTCTCAAGAAAAAAAAGCAGAAAATATAATGGTGGTGGAATGGAATCTTGTTCCGATCGACATTTGTACCTGAAATGATGTTAACAAGTTATAAAGATAAAAAAAAATATTGAGAAGAGGAGAAGAGGAGAAGAGGAGAGGAAAAGGAGGTAAACTAACCAACGACTATAGGACTATAGGAGGACTATAGGAGGAGATCGGAATTAAGCTTTGAATTTGAATTGCACGCTGCCAATTGCCAAAGTGAGAGAGAGAGAGAGAGAGAGAGAGAGCAGCAGAGCAAGAGCAGAACTTTAGTTTAATTTTCTCTTTCGTCTCTATTCGAATTCGACTGACTTGACTATTCGTGGTGTGGCTTTAAACTTCCCTGGGGCCCAGCAGTCAGTTAGAATGGTTCTGTGCACTGTCCCTATCCTTTTTTATACCATAGTCTTCCCTCCGTACTGAATACTGATAAAGTGATACTGAAACCGAGGAAAGGACTAAAGGAGAGGAGAGATTTTGAATGGACCGTGTACCGTGAGCACCAAAGTAGTAGTACATTTAGTGTTGATCAAACGGTTCGGTCCAGTCCGGTTCACGGTTTCACACGGATCACGGTTCTCACGGTCTAAGGTTCTCTACGGTTCGGTTCCGGCAGTTCTAACTTCAAATAGTTCGCTCAAAATCTTGCTAGAACCATGGTTCAATTTCACACAGTCCGTTCCGGTTCTAGGTTCAGTTCGGTTCCGGTCCTAGACCAACCCCTATTTATTCATTTGAATGTTAAATTTTCCTTGCTTAATTTTTGCACCCATCTTATAAGATTTTTTATAAATTATACACTTTATAATCATAATAAGAAACAAATTTTTGTAACTGCCAACTGTTATCCGTAATTCCGTTTGCACCTTTGCGGAATGAAATAAATTTGCAACTAAGTATTTTTTTTGAAACAATGAAATCTAATTTTGAGAATAATGAAAATAGAAAAAGTTTAATAATAATAAGAATATGTGAGTATGAGGTCCGGTCCGGTTCTACACGGATTAGGTCCAGTCCGGTTTTGTCACGGTTCCCACGGTTCACCGATTTAATTCGGTTCTAGTCCAAAATATTAGATAAAAAACCTTTCTAGAATCTTAAATTGAATCGGTCCGGTCCAGTCCGGTTTTGAACCTCGGTCCGGTTCGATACGATTGCGGTCCACGGTTCCCACGGTCCGATTCTTGAACCCCCGATTTTTTTCAAAACACCAAGTACATTCAACATTTATTATGTTATTTTAGTTGATTTGTGAATATGAAATTATTAGATACTTGAAACAATGAAATTATGAAGCTAACCTTAACTAAGGTTGAATAAAAGTAAAAGAACATTATATTATATAATGAAAGAGAGGAGAGCTAAGACTAAGAGGGAGATTGTGGAGAGAGTGAGTGTTGCTTTTAATGGTGCACCATGTTCAAAGTGAGCATTTTTCCCGCTTTTAATGAAAGACCTGGCGATTCAAAAAATTGAAGAACGCTACAACTTACTAGACGACAAAATCATCGTGCAAATTAATTAATTAATTAATATAAAGGACCGCACCCGCACCCGCACCCGCACCCGCACCGCACTCTTAACCAAAGGCCCATAGCCAATTAGCCATTAGCCAAGTAACCAACCCAACGAACCCTTGAACTCTTCCTCTCCAATTATATACGGTTTCAGATTCGGACTAGCGCAAGGGGCAGGGGCAGGGGCAGGGTCCGGATCCCCTAATGTAACCCAATTTTTGAGTTTTGCATCGGGACCATCCGATTCTAATCCGTCGCTCATGATCATCTCGGAATCCGAATTCGCGTCTCGGGATATGTGCACTCATTACCGGATGGATGATCTCGGATTTGAATCAGACGGTCCCGATTTAAAACCCAAAAGTTGGGTTACCGCACTGGATCTGGATTCGCAGGGCAGGGGCAAGGGCCAGGGCAGTATTATTGGACTCTGAGATTCGTGCACATTTTAAAATAACGGCCCGGATCCACTAATTCTACAAGATTCCCTTTTACGGTACCTACCGGGGAGGATGTTAAATTGTTAATTCCATCTCAGCCGTTTATTTCAAGGCCTAAATTAAATACAACTTACAAAGTTTGCTTTAAAACACTTAAGAGTTGTGAGTACAAACAATGAGCAAGCAACATCAGTATAACACCAACAAAAATAATATACTTTCCATTGTACAAAAGGCCGCAATTTAGCCTTTATATTCCTTCCTTCGTGAATCACATTTTTATACAACAAAAATTGGCCCTTCCCCCTTCTTCTTTTTAAACAAATTTGATAGCCACTCACAACTCCCAAGTCAGATCTTTAGTTTAGATGTCCTTTTATGCATTACAATAACAACAAAAAATAAACTAACCGGCACAAGCACCATCAATAGCACCACAAAATTCCATGGAGCTTCTATTTCTCCTGATACCTACACAGTAAGAGACACCAAATTTAATAAGAAAGATACCTTTTTTTTTTTCTCCCATTATAACCTTTTGTTTAGGTAACTTCTAAGTGGTATTTATCAGCTGTCACTTGTTTAAATATTATTTTTCATGTACAAGATATTTTATTAAATTCAAGACTGGTTTCACAGCCGTAGTTTGAGAAGGGAAGTAATTTTCCAGTAAAGTTAAAGATTACCGACTTGTTTAGCCAAATGTTGCTTTTGCTTGGGGAGATTATCCATGAGGATTTGCTGTTGCAAGAAAATTGACTGTGCATGCACGTATAATTGCATATCAAGACTGTTCAGATTTTTCATTTCCTCCAGCACTACTTCTGGTACCAACCCCCGTGCCTACAGTTTCAAGGTTAAATCAAGCTTAAAAATCAAGGTTAAAATAGGTACCAATCTATTCTGGTTCATTATTGGTACCTCATTGGTGAAATTGACAGGAGAGATCCTCTTCAGGGACATATATCGTCTCCTCCTTTGAGCATTACGCAAGTTTACTACACACTCTTCATATTCCTCCATCAACTGTTCCTCTGTCAACTGCAATATCAATACATTAATTAGCTTCCTGTTCGGAAAAATTACACATATTTATTCATTTCTCTTACATATTACATCTTTCCCCCTTTAACAAATGGATGAAAAAAGATAAAGCAATTTTCATGGATAAATTTCAGTGGAAATTTTTATGTCTAAATATCAAGAGGGTTCCACATCTTTTTTGCACCATCTTTTTTGTACTCCAATATGCTCCACATCTTTTATCTCCGTTTTCAAAGTACAAATAGTTGATCCGAACCGCTCAACATGATTTCATAATAAATATGCTTGGAGACCAAATTTTATATTTTTTTAGAATTTTTTACTGATCCGGTGGTCCAGAATTTTTTACTGTTCATCTGGATTTTCATATTTTCAAAGTGGATTTCAATATGTAAAATTTGGTCTCCGAGCACATTTCAATATGGATAACATGTTGGAAGGTTCAAATCGACAATTTGAACTTTGAAATGGAGATATGAGCGGGAAGTAAAACACCATCTTTACTTTCCAAAGCAAGTTAGCCCATCTCTCTCTCTCTCTCTCTCTATCTATATATATATATATTATTCAGACTGAAACCATTTGATTTGCATTGATTCTCATAATAGATGCTCAAAATAAGCAATTAATTTCTGTTTAATTGATTAATGGAGTGAAATTGGCTCTTACAAGAGGGATAGTCTGGCCATTATTTGATTTTTGTATAAAGCTAGAAATAAGAAAAAGGAAAAAAAAAAATTTACAATCTTTTTGGGAGGATTTCCATTTGTAGTAGTAGATACTTCATCTTCAACGCTGGTAGTCTATCAATAAATACGAAATTGTAAAGAAAAAAAAAATATTAAAATAGATGGATTTAATTTAATAAGCTAGAATGGAGAAGTGTTTCTTATTTCATGAAGATTTTGAGTTTACCGTACATGATTAGTCTCTTCAACAGGTCTCTCAGGTACAACTTGTAAAGAAGATTCTGCGTCTGCGGTGACACCAATATAGAAAAAGGTTAGGTTTATTTGGTCAATAATATATCTCCGGAAGTATTCGTTTTTAACCTCCGTTGCCTCAGTTTAGAAATATTAGGAACCGAACAGAACAAAATACATTTGGCTCAAGTTTCAACCTCTGTTGGCTCAAACTTTGGACAAACTATCATGCCAACAGAACAAAATACATTAATTAAGAGATTTGTTTATTTGGTTCAACTAAATTCATAATATGTAAAGTTTGCACCTAACAATACAAACCAAACCAAGCTGAATTAGTTAATATTTTCAACTAACAATACAAACCAACATTAACCCAACACAGTGCGAATTTTAAATTAAACGCTCAAAGGGTTAGGATCCATTCGTAACAATTAAGTCAAACATGAGAATCATTAAAACCAAACCTCAGGGACAGATGGTAGTGAGGGGAAAGGGGCGGTAATAAAAAGATCAGAAACAAAATGAAAAAAAAAATTACTAGTTTGGTCAGTGGACTCTGGTTGAGAATGAGAGGGAGTGGTTGAGTTAAAACGGGAAAGGATCTGTGAACCGACGATGGTGGCAAACATACGAGCAGATTTCTTATGCTCTTCTGTGAGTCCCACATACAGCATCTGATCCAACCTTTCCTTAGCAACACCAAGAACAAGCTGTCCAAGTGGTGGGTGCTTTTTCACACAGTGTCGCACCTCGTGTGCATCGTCCGAATAAGAATTGTTTGTTAGTCCAGCCACCTGTCCATCCAATAATTCAACTTATTTTTTAATTGTCTGAGAAAACAACATCTGCACTAACAAAAATGGACTTCCATGCCCGTTAAAAGTACCTGAAATGTGACCCCGTTATGAATGAGTTCATGGGCAACAGGATGACTGACGAATTCAATCAACGGCATGGCCACATCTTCTGTATTATACACATCACTGAATAATCCATTTCTTTTCAGTTTCCCCAATCTTTTTGCTTCTCTACGGGCAAAAAGGTCTTCTCTCATCCAAGGGACCAAATACTTCCAAGGCCAAATGTCCAATGTGCTAACCATTGTAGATGATTTACGCCGTACCCTAGCGGACGTCTCCAGTGCTGACGTCAGGTTCGGATGCACCAAAAACCTCGCTGCCACCTCAACTGCAAATTCATATGTGCTGAAGATTCGCTCAATTGGGTCCCGTAAAATCGTCACTACAGATGTTTGATCCTTCCGAAGCTTCGATATCAAGCTATAGTCATCGTGAGTTCCCACGACATTGCAATTAGGTTTAGTGGGGTTAAATCGTATTTTGTCGTATGATCGAGCACACTCCTGATCAAAAGTGTATAGTTTTTTCAAAAAGCTGGAAGAGATTGAATTGAAGTCGTGTTAGCATGGTTGTTACAGAATTAAGTAAGTTAAAAAGAATATGAAATGAAATTGATAATAAGCAAACCATTGATAGTATGTTCTGCCACCAGTTCTAGGTATGTGCAAGAAAAATAACAAGTCTCTTAGGGTTAGCTTGTCTTCTGTGTTTACATTTTGTTGAGGGGATAACTGGAACTCTGCCCATTTGTTGACGAGTCTTTCACACTGCACATAGCTGTCATCGATGGAGGAGACTTGAACCACTGAATTGAAAAGTACCAGAATAAGTTGTATGTATGTGTGAATTTGTAGCAGAAAAAAAAGGAAAAAGGGAATGAAGTAGTGAGGTAACCTGAGGAGAGGGAGAGGGAGAGGGAGAGGGATATGAATATGAGAAGCAAAGGCGGTGTCATGGGATCCTAATCCTTTGTCTGTGCGAAATCATGCCTATTTATTAATTAATTTGCCTTATTAGATATGAATGAATATAAATACCTCAATTTATATTAAGATTATATATAGGGAACATGAACATGAGCATGAGCTTCTAGTCTTCTAGAAGAAAAGAAAAGAAGAAGCGTAAGCACCTCAATTTGCAATGGCTTGTTGCGGTCGCAAAAGAAGAGAAGAGAAGAGAAAAGAAAAGAAAAGAAAGAAGAGCGATGGGTGACCGACCAGTTCGTCGGGCGCCGCTCTCCTCGACTTCTCCGACTCTCAATTTCTCTTTCTCTCTCAATTCTCAAAATAAAATAATAAACAATATATATATTTATTTATTTTTCCTCTTTCCCCTCGCTTCGCTTCAAGCTCCAAGCTCTCGACTCGAGGAATTAATCTCCTTTTAGATCTCAACCGTCCGATCACCTAAGCCTAAGCCTAAGCCTAACTCTTTACTCTGCCGAACGCGTTAATTTACGAACCCAACGTGAATTGAGACACTGCAGCTCAGACCCCACATGCCATAATTGGAGGCGACGATTAAAAGAGAAATTGAGGAGCAAAACGCGATAGGCTATTGAATGAGCCCGTATCCTCTGAGATATCTCAATTTTTGCGTGACCGACGTGTCCGGTGCCTATTCGGGAAACCGTGGGGGGGCCAGTATTATTTGAGCTTTGAGATTCGTGCAAAACATATTTGGACGATTGAGATATTCCAAAAAGTCACGTAAAGTTTGAGATATCTCAGAGGATGCGAATTCCTATTGAAGTGTTTGTTGGAGACGCTCAAAGCGGATCGTATCCTCCGTGGATCTGTGGAGTTCTACGGTTCTTTTAATCTGATTCGTTCGTTTTGATCGGATGGATCAGATCAGATCAGATCTTGCTCGAACCGCAGATCTAATTTGTTCCGTCCGATCAAAACGAACAGACCAGATTAAAATAACCGCATAACTTCGCAGAGGATATGATTCCCGCACAGAGGGGATGGCCGGTGTGTCACTCGAATTCGCATCCTCTGAGATATCTCAAACTTTGCGTTACTTTTTGGAATATCTCAAACGTTCAAATACATTCTGCACGAATCTCAAAGCTCAAATAATACTGGTCCCCTACGGTTTCCCGAATAGGCACCGGACACGTCGGTCACGCAAAAATTGAGATATCTCAGAGGATACGCTGGTCACCCTACCGTTTGCTGGTTTTGTATCACCTCCGATTTTTTTATTAATAGGAAAAAAATAATGATAATGAGGAATGATTTCGGTAAATTTCAAAATCTAGAAAGAATATTATAGTTTATAACAGCCAGTTAATTTCATTGAATGTTCGCTAATTAACTAAATATACACTGTAGCTGGCCGTTATGGACGATAACGGTGAGCTACAGTGTTTTTTTTTATTTTTATACTTCAGTTCTATAATGGTATGGTAAAAAAAAACACTGTAGCTGGTCTTTATTGTCCATAACAGCCATATTTTTTTTAAATGCATAAATTAGCGGTAATCTAATTTTGCTAATTAGGCTGTTGTGGTCTATAACGTCCAGAGAACGTTATAAAAAATCACGTTTTTCCTACTTTTGAAAATCTTCGCAAAACTTTCCCCAAAACCGATATTTTTTTATTTATTTTCTTATAAATAAAAATTTCGGTATATATAGTAGGACTGTACAAAAAGCTCATGACTCACAAGCCGCTCGAACTCAACTCGGTAACGAACTCGCTAACAACTCGTTCATTTAAAACTCGAGTTAGTCTGACTCTAGTTGAGTAACTCATTTAATTCTTGAGTTAAGTTCAAGTTGGGCTCAACTCGTTCGTTACAACTCGTGGACTCGTTTCGTTTGATTAGTTATAATTTCGTGGAATCATTTTGTTTAATTTTTTTGTTAAATTGTTGTGGATTTTTTTGTTAAATTTGTTAGTTTATTAAATCGTTGTGAATTGTTTGTTAATTCAATATTTACTTCTCATATTATTACATAACAACAATCATCAGTTCAAGTGTTCAATATTTCAACACTTTAAACGAGTTGACTCACGAGTCACAAGCCAACTCGAGTTACTCGCGAGTTGAGTTCGAGTGAACGAGCCAGCTCGACTCACTATCTTTCGAGTTGAGTTCAAGTTGTTCATAACTCGAGCTAACTCGGCTCGTTAGCAGTCGTAATATATAGGCACGGTACCTGTTAGATCAATTTTATGATTTGAAGAACAATTCCCAGTAACTTGTCTTTTATTTCTCTTTTCTAAAATCACAGCTTTGCCGTTTGTATCCAGTTCCGTTTAATACAAACTTGATTTCCTTTTGATCTCCTCTTATCTCTCTATTATCAGAGGGTGTGTTTGGATGCACAAGAATAGCTACTGTTTTTAGAATAGCATTACTATTCGGAACAAGGTACATCCAAACGAGAAATAAAGCTATTCGGAATAACTACTGTTTTTAAAATAGCATTGCTATTCGCTATTCTTACAAAAACATGGAATATCATTTGTTGCTTTCAATATTAATACTAATCTAATATTTAAATTAATATTATATTACATTTAACATTTAAATTAATATTATATTGTATTATATTTAATCTAATAATATATTATATTTAATCTAATATTTTATTTAATATGAATGTAATATTTAAAATAATATTATATTACATTTTAATATTTAAATTATATTTAATCTAATATTTTATTTAATACTAATCTAATATTTAAAATAATATTATATTACATTTAATAATTAAATTAATATTACATTGTATTATATTTAAACTAATATTTTATTCAATACTAATCTAATATTTAAAATAATATTATATTACATTTAATATTTAAAATAATATTATATTATATTAATATTTAAAATAATATTATATTACATTTAATATTTAAACTAATATTATATTATATTTAATCTGATATTTTATTAATACTAATCTAATATTTAAAATAATATTATATTACATTCAATATTTAAACTAATATTATATTACATTAATTTAATATTTTATTTAATACTAATATAATATTTAAAATAATATTATATTATATTTAATCTAATATTTTATTTAATACTAATCTAATTTTTAAAATAATATTATATTACATTTAATATTTAAACTAATATTATATTATAGTTAATATAATATTTTATTTAATACTAATCTAATATTTAAAATAATATTATATTACATTTAATATTTGAATTAATATTATATTATATTATATTTAATCTTACACATAAATTATTAAACAGTAGCTATTCTCTCCAAAATCTATTCCAAATATGCAATCCAAACAACTTTTTCACTGTTCTGAATATCACTGTTCTTAAACAGTAGCTATTCTAGCTATTATAGAGTTCATCCAAACGTACCCTGAGTTGATTAAGATCGCGACAACATGCATAGTTCAATAATTCAATGCCACAAACAAAACATTTCTTTTACTAATTGTTCATCCAATCCAATCTCTCACACGGCTTGCTTCGTATCTTCCTTTCTTTACATTTTATTTATTTATTTTGTTATTATCCTATTCATATAATCATATCATTCTTATCTCAATTAATTTTTTTATTGGTATTGAATATTGATACGTGGTGGAATTTTAATAAAAAAAAATGACTTCAAAACATAATTTACTCTGTTTTCTATTTATTCAAATTAAATATATTGGTACTATATGAATTTCAAGATTTGTAAACTACAAAATATATATTCACCAGTTTGCTTTCATAAAAATCACTGTTTGATATTTTTAAAATTTTGTGAAAAATTGTTGAAATCCAAATTTCATATCATAGTTCTCCTCACTGCACCGTCTCTTTATAATATTTCATTAATCTCTCTTTTAATACCTAATTAATGCGCCATAGTATAAATCTTTCTCTCTTCTTTCTCTTAATCCAAAGAAAGGGTCTTAGTTCCTCTGATTCAATTTCCCCTCTCTTCTCTTTCACCCCACAAAAATAAAAAAATTTCCTTCATGCTCCCATAAAATGTGTTCCAATACAATAATTAATTAAATTTCAATTAACTGTTGAATATTGTGAGGTTATGGTGGTGAGTCGGTCCTTTTATGGTAGTGCCCTAAGCAGCGTCATCCCAATTAACTTTTATATGTCAGGAGCAAGGATTTGCTCAGTTTAATCAGTTTTCTTATTATAACTCGTCACGTGGAAAGTTCAAAATCTACTTGTTATTTTGTTTTAAGCAAAAATAACATTTACCATTGTGTCGGTCATAGAAAGAACTTACTTTAATGTGTTTTTATACTACTTTGATAGAAAGACATGCAGTCTCGAGATCTCCATGAATGAAAGTTAACCAAAATTGTTTACCTAGTGGCCCTTTTCCCCTTTGCATCTCCAATCCCATTACACACAAAACTTGAAAGCCAGAAGAACGAAAGAAATCCTCACAAAACTGACATTTCTGACAAAGAACCTACTAGTTGTTTATTCTTCATCATAGTCAATGACATCATCATCATCCATCTCTGAGTCACCAGGCCCGCCCATCAGAGACAGAAACACTAATACAGCCACCAGTTGGGTTGCGAGAAAGTACTTGGCTCTTCTTCTGAATTTCTTCTCTTCCTCAGTTTTTCCCTTCTTTGGTTCTGCCTTTTTCTTTGAACCTGATAAATTGCATTATCAAAGTGTAATAAGGCTGGATGAGTGACTATATGAAACTATGAAATTTGTATTCAGCTGCACAGCTTTAAATTTCCTCTTTTGTGCTTTGTGCTGAACTAAATAATTTCTTCAACATGGTCCCTCAATTCTTCCATATTGTTTCTCCAAGGACAGTGGACAAAGTGCCCATTAACAAGTGTTAAAGACTATTAAAACCAACAGGACTCACCCCAACCAGAGGAAGGTTTTCTTTTGGGAGCAGATGAATCTTTTGATGATGATGATGTTGATGATGATGATAGTGGTGGTGTGGTATCCAGTTGTAATTCGGCCTTCAGATGCTCTGCATACTTTACCAGATTATCGTGCTTTAATAGATTGCTTCTCAGCACTGAGGTTTCCTTTTTCAATGAAAAAAATATCAGAACTGTTAAACATAAATTACAAGGGGTGACTCAAAATATATATATTTTTTAGCTTGTTTCATATGATGAGCAATTAAAGAAAAGGAGACTTATTGGTATGGCAACAAATAAAATTCTAGTCTCTTTTACTACTTTTCCTAGGACATATTAAGAAATCCACAAGATGTGTATGAAAACCATATCAGCAATGTTAAAATTGCTTTATTACTAACATTTGTCCTGATATAGGGTTCAAAAGCACCAACTTTTTCTGACTCCATCATGCATCCACCTTTTACTATATGTGAACAAGATTTCCAAAACTATCAATACCCCATCAAAACAAAGCTACAGTACTATACAAACATTTAGATGCATGAAATACAGTTTGGATTTTACACTTTTTTTATTATTTTGAAATGTTCGACATCACGATGAAGTTTGGAAAAATGGAGTTATTTGAATTCCTTGGTTCTGAAACAATATATAAAGTAATTTCATTGGTTTAACAAGAAAATAAAAAATAAATTAAAGCTTCATACAGAAGGAAATAAATACCGGCAAAGCATGAAGTACAAAAAGTGCATGCCCAAGAAAAAGAGCATCGACATCTGTCGGTCTGTATGAAAGAATAACAAATCACATATTGGTCCTTCTGTAGCATATTATGGATTTAATAAATCAAGAAGTTGAATAACAAATTAATACAATTGAAATACCTGTTGTCAAAGAAAAAGACCTGATCACCTAGCTTCAAGGAGAGAGCATCATATGCTTCATTGGCCTTCTTGTATATCTAATTTGCTATTTATCAAATTAGATGCTAGTACCAACAAAAAAATACAAGGAAGGACCTGGTACCGTACTAGACCCAGATTACCTTCATTTTCACTTCTTTGTTTAATTGTCTACTTGAGGATACATTAACACCAAATCAGGTTAAATTGGAGATTTCTTGACAGACTAAGATCGGGTGTTATTGGAGATAAAAAGTTGGCTAAGTATTTAACTGCATTTCAGCCCTTGTTTTAATTTCTCTTGTCTTGTCTTGTATTGTTGAATTGAAGGTAATTGAGGCTGAACGAAGTTAATAAGATGTTTTAGTAACAGTGAGAATAAAATGATGCAAATCTGGCAAAGTCTGAAAACTGATATGAAAAGAGAGTGGGGGTATGGTAGATGAATCACCTCAGCTTCTCTCTCTTCACAATTCAAACTAGTGACTCCAAGGAGTTTCTTGACATCATAAGTTTTCTTCCAGAGTAGTATTTTGCCAATGGGCCAAGGAAGATCAGAGAAGTAAATGTGATGTGCAAGGTCCCCAGCAATTGCAATCCACAATTCATACATGGTTGCATCATAAAGCCAAGAGCTGACCATGGCCTTGGTTGACACCTGCACACACAATTCATATCCATCCTTCCATTCAGATTAAATTAAAATTAAAAAAATGACAGTAAGGCAGTAAGCAAGAAAGTAAGACATACAAGGTCAGGTATGGCGAGGCTGGTATGTTTTGCATTGAGGTCGACTATGGTGTTTTCTTTCAACATCTCAATTACACCTCCTCTCTCATTGTTTAGTGCTACGCTCTCTCCGTACTCCACATAAGGAATGTGATCTGCAACAAAAGACTAGACTTCAGTCAGGATTTCCTTCAATAGAGAATCATGTATAGAGCTAGGATTGATTAAATTTAAAAAGTGAACCTGAATCAGGAAATGAGGAATCAAATTGAAGGGTGAAAGGAGTGTTGGCGAGTTTGAGGTAAAGGTACACAGGTAAGCAAGAGGGGCAAGCAGTGGGGAGATCGAATCCAGGTTTCCTCGCCACCAGTACAAGGTGGCGCTCGCCTCCTCCTCCTCCTCCTCTATCGGAATCTCCCATTCAACTTGCTTAGTAATTAGGGTTTTCAAAAGAGAAGACCTGTCACAGTTGTCAGCGGAGGAACAAGAAACTTGAAACTGAAGAGACTGGAGAGACTGGACTGGGCCGGCCCAAGCTTTTGTCGTATGGATGTGGACATAGTGGACCCGCACGGCCTGCTTATTTATTTATGAGTTGTGAGTTATGAGTCTTATGACTTATGAGTGATGAACATCAAAAGTGTGCCGCAGGGATTACCATATTGAGAGCGCCACAACAGACACAAAGTAAGAGGGGAGGAAAAAAAGGGGAAGAAAGAAATGGAGTCGACGGCGGCGCCACCACCAGCACCAGCACAAGCACAAGCACCAGCCCCGGCACCAGCTGCGGAGAGGCTGAGCGCGGGTGTGCAACAGCAGCTTAACCTGGAATCGGTTAAGGCTCGTGCGGTGGGGCTGTACAAGGCAATATCTCGTATACTAGAGGATTTCGATATGTATTCTCGCACAAATGCTTCTCCCAAATGGTAATGGTAATGGACCCTAAAAGTGTGTCTGTCAGTCAGAGTAATTCATCAATTCTGATTCAAATGGTAATGGTAAATTGTAGGCAAGAGGCGCTGGGGCAGTTTTCAATGGTTAGTATGGAGCTTTTCAACATAGTAGAAGACATTAAAAAGGTCTCCAAGGCTTTTGTTGTCTATCCCAGAAATGTCAATGCTCAAAATGCCACTAGTAAGTATGTGTGTCACTTTTTCAATTGTTATTGTATAAACCTCTCCAAGACTCCAACTTTAACTTGATTGTCAAATAGTATTGCCCGTCATGCTGTCATCCAAGCTTTTGCCAGAGATGGAAACAGAGGATAATGCAAAGAGGGAATTATTGCTTAACGCAATTACCAAGAATCCCATACACAACCAAATCGAGAAGCTCAAGGTATTTCTTACCTCAATTTCCATTTTGCAAAGGTACCTGAACAAAACCCAATTCTTCACATTTTTATGTAGATGAGAATAGATATGATAGGAGCAGCATGTGAAGCTGCAGAAAAGGTAATAGCAGAATGTCGCAAGATGCATGGGCTTGGTTCACGGCAGGGGATTCACCTCGCACCAACATTAGACAAGGCTCAAGCTGCTAAAATCCAGGAGCAGGAGAATTCCCTCCGAGCTGCCATTAATTACGGTGAAGGTACCTTTACTTCTCTTTTTCTTTTCCCTAGTCATGTAGATGAACTGAAGTTATTCTTCTTTTAGAATTTTTACAAGTCTTGTTTATGTATCAGGATTAAGGATACAAGGGGATCAGAGGCAGATGCCGACATCACTTCCTAGTCACTTGGTGGAGGTGCTTGGCTCTGCAGATGGGACCCAAAATAATTTTGGAGACAATTCTGCCGGTATGTATTGTTCCTGATATTTTTCTGTTCTTCTAAATCTCTGCCTCCCTTCTTATGTTTATATAGAAGACACACCTTTGTTTATTCTCAGAATAAACCCATTTTTCTTGAAGATAGATGCAAACTATGCTTCATTGTTTAATTTTGTACACATGAATGGATGATAGAGATAGACAACGGAAATTTCTCTGGGTGGGTGTTTTTTTTTAGAAACTTGAGTCCTATAGGGGGTATGGTATGCATGAAATGTTGAGCTCTGATAGGTAATAGGTTCAAAATTTTAAGATCCTTGTTATGATAGTTTTACCAATAGTCTTTTTCTGTACTGCAGGTGTTTATCCAAAGGGAGCTCCCATGCAGCAGGTCTAAGCTTAAAACATAAATTATTCTGCTATATTCTATTTTTTTTTTTTTGGCTTCTTCATTAACATAAGAATTATAGAGCACAGACTTATTACATGCACTAAAAGTTAAAAGTTGAAACAAAAAAAAAAATAAACAGCAGGTTCCTGGCTCGCAATTGGTTGGAGGAAGGTCAGTCCCATCCCCTGCAGGGCCCACATTCGAAAATGTGTCAACTCCACCAATGCCTCCATACGCAAATAATGCTAATAATAATACTATGAATAATAATAACAACACAAACTCGCCAAGGTCAGGTGCGAATTTGATGAACAACAACAACAACATGGCTGCTTCGCCACAGCAGCTACAACATCAGAGGCAGCAGAAGATCATGCTGCAGGTCAACCAGCATCAGCAGATGCGTGTTGGTGCAAACCAGCAGCCTGTTCTTGGTCAGGTGGGTCCTACACCAGCTTTCTATAATTTTTTCCTTTTTTCCTTCGCCACCTGTTAACTGATATTTTGCAAGGATAACCGATTTTGTTGTCTGTTTTCTGTTGGTCTGAGGCAACTGAAGTATTAAAGTTTATAGTCCTTTTTCAATTTTTTTTATCTCTATTGGCTTAGGGGGGGGGGGGGGGGGGTGGCGCCTAATATTCAGTGATTGAGCGTCAAACATTTAGGTAATCACTAAATAACCCAAAATAGCTGTTTATTTTGAGTTGATAGGACTTATAAATACTATTAGATCTTTAATGGCTGTAGCCATTTTCTTTTGTTGCAGGGAACAATTCCTCAGCTGCATGATTTACAAGGGCAAACTCAACAGAAGTTGCACCAGGTGATTTTATGGTTCTTTTACTGACGGCCTTGATCATTTTCTTTATTATTGTTTGTTCATTTCGAGATTATATTTAAAGATAATAAAAAACATGGTTAAGCATTCTAAAGATATTCGTATAATATTATGTTTAGGTCCAGGGACAAATGCAGTACACTCAACCGACTCTTGCCCAACAGTACCAGAACAGAAATATGCAGTCGGCACTTAGTATGCAACAAAACATGGTTCAGAATAACCAATTAAGAAGCCATCTGGGGCAATTCAGTGGTACTGGCAATAACCCCCTTTATGGTACTGCACAAGCTTCCCCAACTTCTCAGATGGTACATCTCAAATCTGCTTTATTTATTGAGAGCATTTTCATTTTCAGATGTTGTATGTTCTAATCCTCCGAGATTTGCTCTTTTATGGTCTTTATAATTTCAGCTTACGAATATGTCGGCTACAATGCAACCTAGGATGCAGGTGAGTTGGTTTTTTCTTTGCCAAATATACATACTGAATGGAGGAGTTAATTGCAGAAATGAAAGAGTTGTGGTGACTAATATTTTTTGTTGTGAAACAGTTTGGGTTAACCCAGAGGAATCTGCCGTCACAAATTTTGAATGATCAAAGTATGTTTGTTATACCATTATGCTCCCTCTCTGATTATTCTATCTGATTTGATGGTGGAGGAGTTGTTTGAATTTAATGTTTGGTGGTTGAACTGAGAATTGCAGTGTTTGGGATGGGGCCAGGAAATGGAAATGCAGGAGGTACAATGGTGGGGATACCACAACAACAAGGCATGTTTTCAAACATGAACACAA
Organism: Carex arenaria; assembly: GCA_964058825.1. Classification (NCBI taxonomy): domain Eukaryota; kingdom Viridiplantae; phylum Streptophyta; class Magnoliopsida; order Poales; family Cyperaceae; genus Carex; species Carex arenaria. The sequence goes on along the minus strand of CAXKVW010000037.1, from coordinate 813,032 downwards.
ATCCCCAAAACATGCAACAAGGAATGATGGGCATGCAGCAGAACCCTAATTTATCACAGCAAAGGTCACAGAATCAGCAGTAACACTGGACAAGGCTTACTAGTTACTATGACCATAAACTTGTCATCTTTCTTTTTTTTTCTCCTCTGATAGTGTTTATTACAATTTAGTACTAATTCTGTGTAATACCCTTTTCTTTTTTGTTAGTTTGTAAAATATACTTTGGATTATTAAAATAGTTGAAAATGTTGTTCATCTGATCATTTCATTACCAAAAACAAACAAAAAAAGAAGAGAAGAGAAGAGAAGAGAAGAGAGTGAATAATACATTGAAGTATTCAATCAAATGTACATTGCTTTTACCATTGCATCAAATTTGAAAATGTTTATATACAACATATGGAAAACAAACATATCTGCCACCAATTGCAAAGCACGGATTGAATAAATTATTCTTTTCTCTAAAATTTACTAGAGCAATTGTAAATTACATTTGGAAAGGTCGAAAAAAGCAAATGAATGGGGGTATTGATTGCATTTTATCCGATGAAACATATTAACAGGGAAAGCAAAGCTATTAAAGCTATTAATGAAAGATATTATTTAATTATACCTGTACAGAAAAAGAAAAAGAAAAAGAAAAAGAAAATTAAGAGTCTATGGCGGGTTTGCTGGGCCTATTGGGCTCAAGAGGGCCACTAGAATAGCTTGAATTGACGACAGTGAAGTGGACTCGGCCCGTCCATTCCTGACCGGGTTTGAGTTTAAGTGGTCTCTCAATGATGGCGGGTTGCAAACACAACATGTTTCGAAATTCCTTGTCTCCAAAATCTGGCAACTTCTTTGCCTGCTTGTCCCATGGATTCCATAACACTGCATGCACATGCACATGCACATGCACATGCACCACCAATTGAATATTTGAATGCCCATCAATAAATTATTAACATGAAAAGAAAATTGATTCAATGTGTACATACGACTACGTACCGCAATCAGGCAGGCCCTCTTTGAAGACGACATAGGTTCTTCTCTTTGCATGATCGATTATTGCAATCTTGCCAGGGGTCTCCAAATATGCCTTGTCAACCTTTCAGTCAAATTAACTTACCATTCATTCATATAACCATATACTCATATAGGCATGCATGTATGCATTTGGCCATTTAATTGCGAATCATTAATTAATTAATTAATTAATTAATTACCTCTTTTTCAAAAATCAACGCATCGCCATATTCAGTGGCACGTGCATTATTGTTCAGATGGTCATAGTAATCCATTGCCTCAAGCCCTTCTAGTCTTACTTCCCTACAAACAATTTTTATTAGGGCAAAACACCAATTAATTAAGCATGCCCAGTTAGTATACTATTTCCCTTGTATGCATGCCACAACGCACGTACGTACGTACGGTCGCATTTTCAGAGACAAAATTAAAATAAAAACTGTTACGTTACGTACGTACCCGACATCAGAGACGTTAAAGTGGGCTTGAAGAGCAAAAGTAAACATCATGTCTCTCTTTTCCAGGTTCATGTTTCTTACACGCGGTATTACTGTCAGGTTCCCATTTTGGCCCAGTATTACTCTTAGCCGCAACTCCCACCTGAGATCGATAGAGTCAATTAATTAATTATATATATAATTGAGAATTTTGAGAGAAGAGAAGAAAATGAGAGAAGGTAGCGTATAATACATACGTATAAGGGTAGATTCTATTGGTGTTTTGAGAGGGCAACAAGAGCAAATCAACAAATGATTTGGTTTTAGGAGTTGGATACTTCTGAAGAATTTTGGGGGGGTCTTCTTCTATTGTCCATGTCATGTGCTTAGCAAAACCATTTGTTTCCAGATGCCCATATGTACCAAACTGAGGAAAACATATCGGAATCCCTCCACGAATCGTCTTTGGAGGTGTGAAACTCGCCTGTATGTACGTATGTATGTATGTATGTATGTATGTATATCAGCTAGCTAGCTACTCATCAGTATCACTATCAGTATCATCAGTATCAAACATATATATATATATATAATGCATGAATAAATTAAATTAAATTAGGCCACCTTAATTTAATAATTACCTTCTTACTCATGAATAGGCAGTCTTCCCCGTATTCATCTTTCCATGAGATTATTTGACCTCCATACAGTAAGATCTAAATACAATCAAATTAATTAATTAATGTCAGCATGCATTTGAAGTTTGAACAACAATTAATGAAATTAAAAATAAATGTGATCATGATTCATGACGTACCTCAACTGTGCATCCCTTAGCATTTGTAAGAAGCACCTTTTGGAGACCATTGGGGCCTGCACAAAGGAGCACCGGGTCCGGGTTTGTGTCGAACGCTGCCTTATGATCTGACGAACAACTACCCGCTAATTCCCCTAATTCATCTCCTTCCTTCCCCTTCCCCTTGAAAGGCCACATGCTTCAACAATCAATCAATCTAGCTACCGATCGACGTCAGATCGATGCATGTTAAATTTGGCAAATAATTAAAAAAACAAATTTGTTATTTTTAGTCTCCTCCAGTTCTGATTCAACGTTCATACATATATATATATGCATGCATGCGTACGTGTTGAGAGTGGAAATTAATATATGGCAGCGATACAAGTAGACATGTTAGTAATTTAATGTTTCAAAACAATATTAATAATAATTCACGCCATCATTAATGCTATTGATCAAATTAATGTTGCACATGACAAAAAATGAACTTATACATGCATCTACATTAATAATTCTCATCATTTTAAAGAAATTTTATATTAATATTTAATATTTAGTCTAATTATCATGAAGAAACTTATACATGTACATGAAAAATGATATATAATATATATGTTAGAAATTTTTTGTGAGTTATAGTGATTATATTCATTAACATGATTTTCAAAGCTGAAAGGTATTGTTAACTAACATATATATCGCATCATTTGTAATTAAGGACTTTTACATTCCTACAGTCGATCGGTTGTTGTCTTTAATTTGGTCATATAAATAATTTTGTTAATTAAATATAAATTGAAAGAAAACTCATTTTACAAACTAATTCTATGTTATCCCCAAATTTGGTGTCAATTCATTTCAAATTGAGCAGTAACAACAATGAAACCAATTAATTAATTAAGCAACCATTGAATTACTTTTTTTTTTTTTTTTTATTATATTTATACTAGCTAGTTCTCATGAGTGTGGCACTTTTTGAGTAAGTCTCATGAATTATATATCCCTTAGTTGTTAAGTCAAATAAAATTTTACATTGCAATTGAGCATCAACTAGCTAGCTAGGTGGGTACGGTTAATCCTGAATATATTTTTGTAACTTGACAGAAATTTTGCTCTTTTGGCAGAGATGAAATTTGTCCTCGATCAAGAATTAATGGAGCATGAACTTGCAACTTCCAAGGCACATCGATCTTTTGCCAGAGATCGATGATATTCAAGACGGCAGTGAGTACGAGACTGATCGAAGAGGACTACTCTACTTCATTCGATCGTTCACATGCATCTTATGCAAAATTATGTCAACATGCATGCATGCATCACAGTGAAAATTAATGACAAATTGTTTTCATAGTGCATGCTTAATTATTTCGGTACGTATAGAATGGAATAGTTGTATATATTTTGGTATAGAAATTAAGGAGAGTAAATGATCGAAGTCTCAGTTGGTAATTTTGTAAAAATGTTGGTTACATGTATAGTGAAGGCTGAAAATTAAGGAACTGTTAATGTAGTAGTGTAATATATTTTTCACACTTTTATATGCTGCTTTTATGGCAATGCTTACTCTACTCTTAGATTTATGTGGTTAAATTCATTCAAGCACGTACGCGCGGTACAGTTGTAATTCTTTTATGTAAGCTTAGAACCAGCAACAATGCTCATATAGGGTACGTTTGGATGAACTTTAAAATAGCTAGAATAGCTACTATTTAGAATAGTAAATAAGAATAGTTATTGTTTAAGAACAGTGCTATTCGGAATAGTGAAAAAGTTGTTTGGATTGCATATTTGAAATAGAGTTTGGAGAGAATAAATAAAATAATAATTTATGTGTTAGATTATATATAACACAATATAATATTAATTTAAATATTAAATGTAATATAATATTATTTTAAATACTAAATTAGTATTAAATAAAATATTATATTATTTAAAAAAAATAGTATTAAATAAAATATTAGATTAAATGTAATATAATACTAGTTTAAATATTATTTTAAAAATTAGATTAGTATTAAATAAAATATTAGATTAAATGTAATATAATATTATTTTAAAAATTAGATTATTATTAAATAAAATATAAGATTAAATGTAATTTAATATTAGTTTAAATATTAAATATAACATAATATTATTTTAAATATTAGATAAGTATTAAATAAAATATTATATTAGTTTAAATATTAAATGTAATATAATATAATTTTAAATATTAGATTAGTATTAAATAAAATATTAGATTAAATGTAATATAATATTATTTTAAATATTATATTAGTTTTAAATAAAATATTAGGTTAAATATAATATAATATTAGATTAAATATAATATAATATTAATTTAAATATTAAATGTAATATAATATTATTTTAAATATTAAATTAGTGTTAAATAAAATATTAGATTAAATGTAATATAATATTAGTTTAAATATTAAATATAATATAATATTATTTTAAATATTAAATTAGTATTAAATAAAATATTAGATTAAATGTAATATAATATTAGTTTAAATATCATACAATATAATATCAATTTAATTATTAAATGTAATATAATATTATTTTAAATATAATATTAATTTAATAAATAAATAAATATAATATTATTTTAAATATAATATAATATAATATTAATTTAATTATTAAATGTAATATAATATTATTTTAAATATTAGATTAGTATTTAATAAAATATTATATTAAATATAATATAATATTAGAATAAATATAATACAATATAATATTAATTTAAATATTAAATGTAATATAATATTAGTTTAAATATTAGATTAGTATTAATATTGAAAGCAACAAATGCTATTCCATGTTTTGGTAAGAATAGCGAATAGCAGTTATTCTCGCTATTCCGAATAACAAAAATGTCGTTTGGATGCAAAATTGCTATTCCAAATAGGAGCTATTCTTACACCATCCAAACATACCCATAAAAAAGAAAGGTAAGACAGTAAAAGTGTGCATGTACGTACTCAACCCCAACACAAAATAAATTAAATACTAATAACAGTAGTGTACAACATCAAAGTTAAACTAATATAAATTACATCTCTAGTAGGAGCTACCAATTAAGGTTTGACTTCTTTTTTTTTTTTTTTTTTTTTTTTTTTTTTTTTTTTTTGAGACATTGGTAGGAGCAGCTACCAAGATTTTGCACTACTTTCTTAATTTAATGCAAACAATCAAATAGACTCGATCCTTAAAAATATGATATGGAATTCAAACGAATCAGAGAGGAGAGGAGAAATGGGCAGCAAGCACATCTTTTTTCTTTATTAGCAAAAGAAACATAGAGAAGGCTGATTATTGGATCGTTTTTACATCTTTTTAACGAACTATATAGCTACCTAGATCTGCTCTCTTAATTAACTTAATTGGTGATAAAGGTTGCTTAATTTCTCTCAACCAATAATATAATTGATGCAATCTTCTTAATTAATTAGAGACCTTGCTCTTCGATCTGCACATGATCAATAATAATTAATTGATGTAATCTAGCTAGCTCGCTAGCTCCTTGATTAAGAGTAAGAGGCCTTCAATTCATGCTGCTCCAAGTACTCTCTAGTATTCATTTCTGTTAATCTGAGGCACACATAGTCAGAGAAATAAATATTTTATCTCACACACACACACACACACATAAAGGTTGGCTAATATACAATCGATTGTTTCTGAACTCCCGTGCAACCAAGTCGTTTTCCGATTTTCAAAGTCCAAACGGTCGTTCTAAACCGTTAGATGTGATCTCTATATTAAAATGTACTTGGAGACCAAATTTTACATTTTTTTTGGAATTTTTTTTACTATTTATTAAGCTACTTTGAAAATCCCTGATCCAACGGTGGCTTAACCAAACAGTAAAAACAGAAAGCCACCGTTGGATCAGCGATTTTCAAAGTGGCTTAATAAATAGTAAAAAAAATTCAAAAAATATAAAATTTGGTCTCTGAGCACATTTTAATATAAAGATAATCGATTGTATATTAGCCAACTCCTCTCTCTCTCTCTCTCTCTATATATATGTATGTGTGTGTGTGTGTGTGTGTGTGTGTGTGTGTGTGTGTGTGTGTGTGTGTGTGTGTGTGTGTGTGTGTGTGTGTGTGTGTGTGTGTGTGTGTGTGTGTGTGTATAGAGTGTGGCTAATATGATTTCGGTAGCATAAGCACCGAAATACATCCAACTCATTTTTCAATTTTCGAAGTCCAAAACGTCGATCCAAACCGTTAGATGTGTTCTCCATATTGAAATGTAGTTGGAGACCAAATTTTACATTTTTTGGAATTTTTTTACTATTTATTAAGCCACTTTGAAAATCGCTGATCCAACGGTTTCACTGTTGGGTTAAGCTACCGTTGGATCAGCGATTTTCAAAGTGGCTTAATAAATAGTAAAAAAATTCAAAAAAAATGTAAAATTTGGTCTCCAACTACATTTCAATATGGAGAATACATCTAACGGTTTGGATAGACGTTTTGGACTTCGAAAATCAAAAAAGGAGTTTGATGTATTTCGGTGCTTATGCTACCGAAAGCATATTAGCCACACTCTATATATATATATATATATATATATATATATATATAGCAACCTTCACTCCATAACATTAATTTATTGGTACAAGCCCCTCTTTTTCAATTAAGTTACCCTTACTAAGCTTCCATTTTACCCCCAACCCAAGCATGAGTAAAAAATAGTCTCGGTTAGCTTCAATTTCTTAATTTAACTGAAATTAATATCAACTATATTATGTAATTAGCAAATTAAAGAAATAAAACTGAGATTAAATCATGCCTGCATCCTTATATTACCTACTAATGGTGCGGTCTTTGGCGAAGCCCAATTCATTATCAACACAGAAATCAAGATCATGATCTCTTTCCTCATACTCTATCTTCTCTGCATCACAGATTGTAACAATTTTCTCAAATAGTTCAAGGGGAGAAGCTTCAGCTGTGCAAACTAGCCTGCCTCTCTTCTCATACATCACCTAAAAATTAAAATTAACAATCAACTCAACTAATTTTATTTTATTTTCATGATAATTAAATTCATGCAGGGAATTAATTAGCAGAGACTTGAACCACATACATCGACTAATGTGATGAAGCGATACGCAGCCGTACGGTTATGGGCTGCAAACTTTGGTACTCCTTCCAATACAAGTGTATGGAAATTTCCTGCATCATTGAAAAAGATAAGAAATTTTTTTGATTTATTAGGGATCTGATAATTAATCTAAGATAAAAAAGGCTATCAGTCCAAACAACTGAATTGCCTTTAGCCAAAGCAATTCAGAGTACTGCTGATTATTTAAATTAACCATCTGAATTGTGTAATTAGAAGATAAATTAATGTTAAAGATTTTTAGATTAACAGTACTAACGAAATAATCCAAAGTAATCGGCTGCACCCAAAGGTCTATCACAGAGGTCTTCGAAGGAGAAAAATGCACATCCATTGGATCCAAGTGGAACCTAAAATTTAAGATAAAAAAATAATGAAAGCCTTTATGATCAACAATTGTTGATTCTTTTTGTGATATGAAAATGAAAATGTTCTAATTAAATTACTGAAACATTTTCATGAAATATGAGATATCTTTCTGACCTTCAACTTGCGTCCCATAACAACTTCAACAATTTGGGGTTGCGGTGTATCATTTCCTACCAGTTGCAAAAATTTCTGCTTCAAATAATCATTGTACTTATGTCCAATGAAATAGAAACCTTGCTCAGCCTACACCAAGGCAAAACAAAAATGATGTACATTAGTGAGAAATAATTAACTATTGAATCGATCGGTTTTATCATATTTCAATTTACTAGAACTAAGGTTACTGTATCGAAATACTTACTGATCCAATTTTCCTATAGTCTGTAGATGAACCAATAGCATGAACTAAGCACCTTTCCTGAATTTGCATTTACATAAACAACAAATTTAGGCTGTTAAAAGGTCACTTCAATCATCGATCATTCCAACTTTAGCACAAAGCACCTAATTAGACAAAAGATGGCCGATTGACAAACTTTGTACCAATTTTTCATATTTCAGTATGCCAAGTACACATTGTCATGAGATATATGTATAGACTAGGGCATGGGCTTCTATAGTTCTATTACAATTGAGCAACCATGCATTTAAACAGATTTCATAGTCACTTTTTAATAACAACTAGATGGAACTAATTATAAACTAGAATGAATTGGCCAAATTGACCTAATATCCTCTAATTTTGGTCAAGTGAACCCTCTGCAAGGCAGCAATAAGGCCTAAAAAAAATTGTAAATTGAACAATTGGATTTATCTAGTACTCGCCAAATTTTATATGATTCACACACAAAACTAATAAAATAAGTATAATTAATGACCTCCTTGAATTGAAACTTGTCCAATCTACCCAATAAAAAGCAATAATGAAAAAGGGCCAAAAAATGTTAATAAGTACCTTGACTGTTTGAATGAAAGGTAAAAATAGATCTCTTTGTAGCCCACCCTCGTAAAGCTGATCCGGTGCTCGGTTTGAAGTGCAGACAAGCACCTAAAGAAAATAAACAAGTTTTCAGTTTCCCCTTGGAAAATGACAAATTTCATGTAAGTAAAGTAGGGTTGTACAAGAGAAAGAAAAGTTAGGGAAGAAAATGTCAATAAATCTTATGAACAATGAAGTTGAAGTTCATATTTATAAATAATATTAAAATATATATTCTCATAGAGGAATTAGGAAAAGTACCACCCCTTTGTTGAACAGATGTCGAAATAGCCGGTTTAATATCAAAGCATCAGCGACATCAGTAACCTACTCCCAGCCGTATTATAAACAATTCAACATTATTCACATCTTGTAATGAAAAAAAAAAAAAAAGGTATAAAAAAAGAAGGATTTTTAGTTTCAAGTACCATAAACTCATCAAGACACAACAAAACGGATTCATCTGATATTTCCTTAGCAACAACTTCCAGGGGATCTGATACACCTTTGTGCATCTATTATAGAAAGAAAAACAAATATTTTAACAAATAATTAAATTATTTCTGAGAAGGTTAATTATGTATAAAAAAAATAAAATACAATGGAAACAGATATACCTGAAGGCGGCTATGCACATTTAACATAAAATCATGAAAGTGAATCCTTTTCTTCCTCCAACTAGAAGGCCTGAAAAAATTATGAATATTATATATTATATTAGAGGAACAAAAGGCTGCTTGAAGATAAGAATTTAGTTAAATAGTATTCAGTACATATATTTCATTTGTTTGTAATAAAGGTTTTTGTTGTAATTTTCAGATGCATCTTTCTTTGTATAAAGGATGTCTTTCTTCTTCAGTGTCAAGAAATAATTATCCTTTTTTATAAACCAGCTTTAATTAATTACAGTCATGACATGGAACTACAATTATTGAAATAAATTAAGAATTAAAAATTTAAAAACTCACAATTTGTCATAGAATAAGTCCATGAGCATAGTCTTTCCTGTACCTACACCTCCATACAAATACAGCCCTTTAACCTTGAAACAAGATCGTTTGGCTATCAGTGTTGACCAAATCCACATGCCTCTGCCATAATGCCTAATACCAATACAATAAATACCTGGTATTTTTATCAGAATTATCAGAATTACCAGTGGTTATATAATTTTTTTACCTGGTATCTTTATCAGAATCTTTATAATTATCTAGCTGGCAGCTATCTTCATTCTCCAATAGATCCTCATACACTCTTTGTAACATTTTGATTGTGTCAAGCTGACCTTACAAATTCCAAATAATTCACAAAAAAATATTAAAATGAAAAATCTGGTAGAATATAACTAGTAATTCTGTTTGTTTAACTTATTTTATTTTCTTTTGAAGTAGTCCTTGCAGTTCATTGAATTCATAACAGTTTCAAAGACCACAGAGAAAATCAAAATAAGAAGAGCTACTATAAACAATTATTCATTTTAAATTAAACCAGTTAGCTTTTAAATCTACACCTGGAAAGTATCACCAGCAAGTAGCTCTCCTGATGCAATTCTCCTCTCATATTCAGCCATGGGGCCTGCTTTTCCATTATCCAATGTGGCTTACAGGAAAAAAAAAATTTTAAAAAAAAAGAAGATAATTATTTAATATAGAGAAGCTTTATACTGGTATAGAAGTGACAGAAACAAAAAAAAATAAAAATGAAATAGGTGCAGAGTAATTACCTCCTATAGGATCACTTATGGCAACAGTTGACAAGGAGCTCCATCTCTTACATATGACAGTTTTGAAATCAGGATTGCGGTTCAAGTTAAAATAAGAAGCCGCATTATTATAATTTTGCAAAATATGATACGACCTCCCTGTTGATCCCTCTTGAACTCCTCCATATAGTAGTGTAGACAAATACCTTACATGCCTAAGAGATTTATTTATCACCTTCATCTTTCTTTCTCTCTCTCTTTCACAATTCACACACAATCAAATCAAATTGATTCTCGACCTGAAACAGAATAAGGAAGTAAAAGATTAACTTGGTTTACTAACAAAATTTATCATAAAATTTGGTCACTAGCTAATATTGTAATTTGTAAAGTATAAAATAAAATCACAGTGCTAGCAAGTAAAATTGGACCACCACAATACAAGTACAGACGTACAGTACATACTGATAACTAAGTTACATACTGGTACAAGTGCCGAGATGCACAGGGTATAAATGATATGTAATAGGCCAAATTTCATTTTTTTGGTCCTTTGATAACAAATAAAATAACGCAAGAAAGCTTCCATGAAAATATAATGAATTCTCTAACAAAAGTATTTCATAGTCCAAAGAAAAAATAAAAATCTTTAAAGCTACTAAGCTCAAATCAAGGACGGAATTGTGGAAGATGCAATAATCCAAAAACAAACAATAAACCAATTTGACTAAGTAAACAGGAGAGCAGAATTAAAGGTGAAATTTTTCGCAGCAGATGAATATACCAAAAATTGATTTAAATTAAAGCATAAAATTAAGACCAACCAATTAATGATCTGAATTAAGTTGTTCGATCTTTAATTGGTTTCCGTAAGAGTTAGAGAATAGTGAGGTTTTATGTTGTTAAAAAAAAATGGCAAAAATTAGAAAAGAAGAGAGAAGAGAGAAGAGAGAAGAGAGAAGAGAGAAGAGAGAAGAAATGAAGAATGATGATACCGGATAAACTCAAATCCCAAGCAGTAAGAAGCTCTATATATTACCTTCGAAATTATTAGATAGATAGATAAGATAGATATTTTTTTGAGTAGAGAGATAGAGAGATAGATAGATAGATAGATAGATATATAGAAATTATTAGCATGCAGTAGTAGGTGGGAAGAGGGATGAATGAATGAATAAAGTGAATTGAGAATGAAGGCGGTGGTAATTAAGCCTTAATTGGCAATATCCTTTAATTAAATAACTCCTTTATTCCAGTTTTTGTCTAATTATATAAATAGAGTATGTATAATCCAAACCAAGGCGCGAAATCTATTCCGGGACGGTTTTGATCGATGCGCTTTGGTTTTAAAATAAAAAAATAAAAAAAAATAGGGGTGGCGAGTGGCGAGTGGCGAGTGGTGAGGTGGATTGATAATGATATCTGTTTCCGAGGCGGGCCCACGTGGCATTAATTTGCTGGCGCTATCCAACATTCTTTCTAATTCTTTATTTTCAGATTTAAATGCAAAACTACCTCTTTATTTTTCTTTTCAGAATATTTATTTATACTTTCGTCCTTGTTAATTTTTAATGTCCTCCTTCTAGGGGTGAAAACGGAGCGGATTCGGAGCGGATAATGCTGATACCAAATCCACATCCACGTTTCAGTGAACGGATACGGATATGGATACGGATAGTAAACGGATGTCAAAATGCAAAACCAAATCCACGTTAAACGGATACGGATAATTTACGGATACGGATTCGAATACAGAACGGATAATTGTCGGATAAATTAAGTAATATTAATAATCTATTTATATAACATAATATAAGTATTATAATTAAAATATATTATTTTTTATAGCAATGAAAAAAAAAACCAAGCTAAAAACTCAAGCTAAGTTGTTGTAGTTCAGTCTCATTGAATCAATTCAAGTAACAAGTGAATAATGCAATAAATAGAGTTTCATTGACACGATGTGGCATAGAGTCTTAGGCACAATTAATCCATTAGAAAGTTCATTGAATAAAACCTCCACACGTGGCTTTGAATTTGGACAAAAAGTATGCACTTTTCACACCATTCAAAGTAGTGTTTACCAAACGGTTCGGTCCGGTCCGGTCCGGTTCAAATTCGGCCGGTTCACGGTTTCGCACGGGTCACGGTTCTCACGGTCCAAGGTTCTATACGGTTCGGTTCCGACGGTTCTAACTTGAAATAGTTGGCTCAAAACCTTGCTAGAACCATGGTCCAATTTCGCACGGTCCGGTCCGGTTCTAGGTTCGGTTCGGTTCGGTTCCGGTCCTAGACCAACCCCTATTACCATTTATTCATTTGAATGTTAATTTTCCTTGCTTAATTTTTGCACCCATCTTATAAGATTTTTATAAATTATACACTTTATAATCATAATAAGATTTTGCAACTAAATATTTTTTTTGAAACAATGAAATATAATTTTGAGAATAATGAAAAGAGCAAAAGTTTAATAATAAGAAGAATATGTGAGTATGAGGTCCGGTCCGGTCCGGTTTTGTCACGGTTCCCACGGTTCACCGGTTTAGTAGGGTCCGGTTTAGTTCGGTTCTAGTCCAAAATATTAGATAAAAACCTTTCTAGAACCTTAAATTGAATCGGTCCGGTCCGGTCCGGTTCGGTACTGTTGCGGTTCACGGTTCCCACGGTCCGGTTCTTGAACCCCCGGTTTTTTTCAAAACACTAATTCAAAGTTATCACGTGAGAGTTCCGATGTCCGGATGGGTTAGTCACTTACACTTAGTCCCACAATTGTTGTAGTGTGAAGGATGAATAATATATAAGGCCTTAGGCCCAGCATTGTTTAAAGACCAACGCGGAGATGAGAGAGACTGCTGGTAAGTTGGATCTGGGTTATCCGGAGATATCCGCTCCGTCCGATCAGATAAATGGTAAACGGATATAAGCGGATATCCGCTCCGTTTACAGTTGGTGAGAATTATCCGTATCCGAATCCGGGTGTTTTCTTCGGATCTGTTAATTATTCGGATTATCCGTATCCGTTTAAATCCGGATTCGGATTAAAGTGCATTCGGAGCGGATATCCATCCGGATAATCCGGCTCCGTTTACACCCCTACCTCCTTCCGCTCTTTCACTTTTTTTTGGTAAAATTAATATAAAGAACATGTTGAACGAATTGGATCGATTGTTTGAATTTTTAAAATGAAAATATAGTGCCATAGAGTAAAAACTTGTTTTACTCTATGGAGCACCATAGTCAAATTCTCTCTCTCTCTCTCTCTCTCTCTCTATATATATATATATAGAGAGAGAGAGAGAGAGAGAGAGAGAGAGGAGGGTTCCAATGCCTCATCTCCCCATACCTCATATTATATATCTTTATTTTCAAAGTCCAAACTATCGATCCGAACTGTTCAACATGATATTCATACTAAAATATGCTTGGAGATGAAATTTTATAATTTTTGCAATTTTTTTACTATTTTTTAAGATAGGTAGAAAATCACTGTATCTAGACCGTTAAAAGAACAATAATTTTGTACCTGTCTTAAAAAATAGTAAAAAAAATGCAAAAATTATAAAATTTCATCCCTAAGCATATTTTAGCATGAATATCATGTTGAACGGTTCAGATCGATAGTTTGGACTTTAAAAATAGAGATATATAACATGAGGTATGAATGAGGTATTGGAACCCATATATATATATAGAGAGAGACTGGCTACTATTAAATCGATTGGTTCTGATGTCTCGTGCAACTAAGTTATTTTTCAATTTTCAAAGACCAAAAAGTCATTCCTAACCGTTAGATATAAGTTCTATATTAAAATGTGCTTAAAGACCAAATTTTACATTTTTAAATTTTTTTTTTATTATTTATAAGCAATTTTTAAAATCGCTGATCAAATAATGGCTTAACCAAACAGTAAAACCAAACTGGACCATTGGATCAGTGAATAGTCGATCTCAAATGCACCATCATTTTTGTGTTCCAATATGTTCAACATCTTTTATCTCTGTTTTCAAAGTCCGAACAGTCAATCCGAAACGCTCAATATGATATTCATAATAAAATATGCTTAGAGACAAAAATTTATATTTTATAGAACTTTTTAACTATTTTTTTTAAATTGTGCTCATCAAATCTTCTTAGTGAGCACATCACACTCTAGCTTTGCTCATGTAAGCATGCATGCTGCAAAAATTAGTTTGGTCTCTAGCTAGTGGAAGGACATGAATTATTATGTTATATATATATATATATATATATATATATATATATATATATATATATTTCCATTTGCTTAAAAAGTTGAAAATGATTGGTTTGGGCCCTAAACAAGTGCATGTATCATGTATGTATAAATGTTTGTTTACACGCAAGGGGAAGTAATTAATTAGTGCGGGTCTTTTCAGCCCACATCAATTAATTAAATCAGTAAGTGTGCATTTAATTAGGTCTAACGACTAAATATTCTAGAATATCCTACAAGTTATTCTATTACACATGCAAGTATAGATGTGCATTTAATTAGGTCTAACGACTTAATCTCCCAAGGAATGCTCATCTCCTCTCCTCTTGTATATATGATTCTATAGGAGAAATTCATTTACAATATTTGAAAATTACAACATATTACAATATTCGGTTTTGCAATTTTTAAAGTTCAAACAGTCGATCCAAACCATTCAACATTATCTCTATATTAAAATGTGCTTTGAGACCAAATTTTTTATTTTTTTTTGAATTTTTACTATTTATTAGGTATTTTACAAAACTGTTGTTTTTAGATAGTTCTGGACCACTGAAAAATAACAGTTTTGTAAAATACTTAATAAATAATAAAAAAAATCAAAAAAATAAAAAAAAATGTAAAATTTGGTCTCAAAGCACATTTTAATGTAGAGATCATGTTGAACGGTTTGAATCGACTGTTTGGACTTTGAAAATCGTAAAATTGAATATTGTAACATGTTGTAAGATTCAAAATGTTGTAACTTGATCCCTCCTCATGATTCTATTACATACATATATGCATGCTGTTAATTAATATGATTTTTAGAGAGATTTTGCATTGCTACGTATATATTAATGAATAATCGATATGCATTGATTTCAAAAATATAAGGTAAAGATGATATTGACAGATCAGTTTTCTTCATACAACGCACAAACAAACAATATAGGATACGTTTGGTTGCAGAAGAAAAATAATTAGAATAGTTAAATTAAAAATAGCTATCGTTTATCTTATTAAAATAGTCAAATTTCAGAATTCTTAAAAATAGTCTATTCTAATAACAAAAAAAATATTAAATTCTCTATGCTAACTATTATAATTCAATCAAATATCGAATAGTCTAATTCCAAAATAACATATTCACAACTCAATCAAACATATAATTAAAATAATGTTGCATACGCCTCGTACGCTGCATTAATTATCAATATCTTTGGGTAAAGTAGCCCCTATCTGTTTTCTGAGTCCTCATATTTCTGAAATTATATTATTAAATTTAATGATAGAAATGTGTTTCCGCTCAAAATGAAACTAAAAAGTTTCAATTTGGTGCAACTGTTTGAAAAGTCTTTGACACGGTCTAACAAATAACATGATCCTCCGTTCCAAATAAAAAGTGACTTATTGCTTTCAATAAATTAATATTTTACTTGACAATCCACATAATAAATATCACAGATTTGTTAAATAATTGAATGACTTGACCTTCAATTTTTACTAAAAGATATTTAACGACATAAAGAGTGAGTAGAGTGAGAAAAATAACATACCGGAGCAAGCTCCGTTACGGAACAGCACAGCACAGCATGCATATTAGTTACGTGGTGTGACTCGTGTGTCCCGTTACAATACTTTTTTTTCTTCTAATATTAATTTTTCCTTTAAATATTACAAAGAATCGTTCCATATTTTTTTAGAAACTTTTATGATTTTTTAATAAACAAATTTACATAACAAAAAAATAGTAAAATGTGATATAACGTGACTAACATGACTGGTTACAGCGCGTTTGATCATGACACGACTTAGTCATGGCATGACTTGCGTTGTACATTCACGTGCGGTGATCACTCCTTAATATTTTGATCACAGTACAGTACAGCACAGACATGGCGAGATTTGTCAAATCCAGAAGTGAGTACCATCCGCTAAATAAATTAAAATTTCAGATAGATATGAGACTATATTAAGTGTCCCGTCATCTAATGAAGTTCACTTTATAAAAGGTGCTAAAGTTTAGTCTCGTCGATCGGATTCAGCGTGAGGTGACTTTTTTCGAAGAAAAATAGGTTTTTTTTTTTCTTTTTTCATTCCAACTATTCAAATATTTGTAGCATTCTATTTTTTTTTTCATCTCAACTATTCAAATACTTTTAACATAAGTTACATAACAGTCCAGATTTGTTTGTTGTATTAAAATTTGAATAGAAAGAGAAAAAGAAATCAGAAATCGGGACTGTTAAAAAGATTTGAACGATGGTACGGGAAAAAAGCAGGTTAGCAGCAAATTCGGTAACGAAGCTTTAATAATTCAATAAATATATACATGTCTTTGGTCCTAATTAATTCTTATATATATTGTTGCTAAAATAAAACGACAAGAAGGTAACGATCAAATTTGGATAAAATCTGAAAAGTTAAATCAATTCAATTAAATTGTCAGAAATTTCCGATTATTTTATTCTATACATAAAGAAAAATTAAGGTCGATGACATCAAAATCTGTTTCTCCGTGAAATGCAACATATGTTTATTTTTTTTAGCAAAGCTAAAGTGTGATGTGCTCACTAAGAATGTTTGGTGAGCACAACTTTAAAAATATATCGGATTGGCTTCAAACGACAAATCTAAACCATTAAAATCCTAGTATTTCATGAGTGATACATGTATATGCAAAATTTTGAAAGTTTAAAATTCATTTGCTACAAAATCAAGCGGTCAAAGAAATTATAAAAAAATAAATATATAAACCAACTTATAAAATAACTTATATAAAAAATTTATTTACTTGACTATTTGACTTTGTAGCAAATGAATTCGAAACTCTTACAATTTTGCATGTACATGCATCACTCATGAAGTACATGAATTTCAACGGTTTAGATTTGTCGTTTAAAACCGATCCAGTATTTTTTAGAGTTGTGCTCACCAAACCCTCTTAGTGAGTACATCACACCCTAGCTTTGCTCTTATTTTTTTTTTTATATGATTCGGTAAGTAATTAGTTATCCGATTATTAATTTTTATTTTCTTACTATGTATATTTATTATCATATTGGATGCTATCGAATTTTGCTTGCAACTAAATGACTTTTTTAAACAAAATGAAAAAAGAAGTATATTTTATTTTAATTATTTTATCATAAAAAGTAAATTAAAATATATTGTTTGTTGAGTAGAACTAGGGTGCTCCTAAGTTCACCCAACATCTTGTGAACTTGATTCTAAAATATATCGAATTGACTTTAAACGATGAATCCAAACCGTTGAAATCCTTCTACCTAATGATTGATGCGTCTACATGTGAAAATTTTAAAGTTTCGAATTAATTTAATATAGAGTCAAGTGGTCAAAGGAGTCCAAAAAATGAATGCATTAAACTTAATTTATAAACCTTAAACTTTTGACCACTTGACTCTATATTAAATTAGTTTAAAACTTTAAAATTTCCACATGTAGATGCATCACTCATTAGGTAGAAGGGTTTCAACGGTTTGGATTCATCGTTTAAAGTCGATTCGATATATTTTAGAGTCAAGTTCACAAGAGGTTGGGTGAACTTAGGAGCACCCTAGTTCTACTCTTGTTTGTTATATATGTAATATGTTATCCACCAAAATATTTTTAATTATACAGAATCTTTGACGGATAAATAATATGTAATTTATAAATTATATTACACTTGTCTTTTGAATCTTTGTATCCCATTAAGTAATCACAAGGAATTAATAGGCAAATAAAGAACAAAATTAAGTGGCAATGATAAGCAAACTCATACAATGATTGATTCATTTCGACTCATGGGACACAATGAATAATATTTGCTTTTGATTATTTAGAAGAAGAAAAAAAAAATGAAGCTACGGATTTAATTAATTTATTATTTTGAAATGGTATGAATAAAAAATGGGTGCAACTGGTGTTAGTGTAATTACAAAATAATATTTGAACGAATAATAAAAGTGTTATTAATGTTAGTAAAAATGGGTTGGGTTACTTATTTGAGGGAATTCTCCGTGTTATTTTGTGAAATGGAGAGAAAAACGATGTTTGTTGCCCAAAAGGCAAAAGATGAAGTGAGGTGGGACCGTGGGAGGTGGATTCCATTTCCAATTTCCAAAAGGAAGAATAGAATAGAATAGAATAGATTAGAATATTCTATGTTCCTATGGATAAGGTCATAAGGATAAGCTATGCCTATATATATAAATTACATAAGCAGCAGGAGTTGAGTGTTGAGTGTTGAATTAAATATATAGGCAACGAACGAATGTGGAATGAGCATTAATTAATTAATTTGTTTATGTTGCAAACAATTTGAAAACGGAAGATGGCATTGACAGGCGGGCCTCTCTTCATATTTTATGATAGAATTGTTTTATTTTGGGCCACTTGTATCTGAGGACTGAGGGCCACCCACCAAGGCCAGGCAGCATGCCAAAACTGGCCCAAAATGTCAGTGAACTCATCTGCTTTCGGATTTCACTTTGTTGAGATCCGAATCCGAATCCGGCTCGTTGAAGACTCGTGAAACGACCACCTCTCCTCTCCTCTCCTCTCTTTCCTTTTCTGATTCATTCCAATTCCATGTCGATCTGATTCAATTCGCAGATAGAAATAGAGAGATGTTTGGATCAAAAGATGAGGTGGAGATGCAAAGGCGCAACGTCAGGTTACTTCTTCATATCAATTTTATTTACTATATTTATATTTATATTTGGGAGGGAGGGAATAGCTAGGGATTTCCTTTAAATTCGCCGGTTACTATTACTCATTAGTCTCTTACTAATGAGTAATGAATGAGTAGTGCTATATCAAAACTCAATACTAACTGGATCTATCTATTCCAAGTTCCAACTATTGCTAAATCACAGTTAATTTTAGTTCAGCGCGCATAGACATGAATTGCAGTATTTCTTTAATCAAATCAATAATACTAGTGCACTTGATTATTTCAAGCCTAACAAACAGTGTTTTTCTCTGTGACACACACACACACACACACACACACAGGATCTTTCCTGATGAACAATTCCCAAGGCCAGAACGGGTTGGTGTCACAGTCACACACAAGAGCACCAAGCTTTTTGCCGACCCCAACAACAACAACCGCTGGCACAATTTTGTTTTAGACCCCAGCAGCAACATAGTTCTCACATGGAACCGTGTCTTTCTCGTCTCTTGCCTCTTTGCACTCTTTATTGACCCCTTTTTCTATCTAATCCCTCTATTTGACCAAAGAGATACACCTTCAGCTTCAGCTTCAGCTACCTCCCTGTCATGTGTGGGAAAGGATAACCGCTTGAGTATTACTGTCACTGTCATGAGGTCTCTCGCTGATTTCTTTTACATGTTCAACATTGCCGTCAAGTTCAACACTGCTTATGTCCGCCCTAATTCAAGGGAACTTGGTAAGGGAGACCTTGTTACCAACCCAAACCAGATCAGGAGGCATTACATCAGGTCGCCAGACTTTGTCAGAGACATACTGGCAGCTGTGCCTGTTCCTCAAATACTACTCTGGGGCGTCATGCCGGCAATAAGTGGATCAGACTACAATGTCAAGAACACCACATTTGGCATCGTATTGGTGTTTCAATATGCATTTAGGATGTACCTCATAGTCCCTCTAAGCAACAAAATCATCAAGTCTGCCGGTGTTGTAGCAAATACTGCATGGGGAGGCGCTGCATACAATCTCCTTCTCTATATGCTAGCCAGCCATGTACAAAACACTACTCACTCATTTTTCTCTTCTCTTCTCTTCTCTTCTCTTCTCTTCTCTTCTCCTTGGACTATATTTCTTTGATTGGTATAATTAATGAATGCCTTTGGTTGCAGATCACTGGTGCCATATATTATCTACTCACAGTGGAGAGGCAAATCACATGTTGGAACCAAATTTGCTCATTAGAAAGAAACACAACGGCATGTGATGTTAGATTTCTAGATTGTGACTATGCCGATGCAAATTCACCTACTTTTTTAAAGTGGGCCAACTCAACTGGTGTGTTCGATAATTGCAATGCTGCTAATGGATCAATAGCTTTTAATTTTGGGATTTTCAATTATACTTTATCCAACGGGGTAGCATCAACAACATTCCATGAAAAATATTTCTATTGCCTGTATTGGGGCCTACAACAGCTGAGGTACTTACATGTGACAATTTATTCACTCAAATATGTACTATGATGCACGGCTTTTAGCTCTTATAACCATTTATATGGTGCATAACTATTTACCATAAAGAATTTAAGTTCTCCATGATAGTTCCTCGGTGTGAACTATATCTAAAAAATGATTATGAACTTTCAGTTCAAGCGGGAATCCCCTCGTGACAAGTACATTCATTGCTGAAAACATATTTGCTATTGCAATTGGAGCTGTCAGTCTGATCTTGTTTGCACAATTGATTGGTAAAATGCAGGTAATAAATTGGTACTGTTTACTTTTTTTGTGTTTGAGTTTTCAGAAAATGCAGAATCAATAAATTAGCGTGTTTGATTTGACATAATATGTTTGTAGACATACCTGCAATCAATAAACAAGAGACAGGAGGACTGGAGGCTGCGTCAGAGGGACACGGAGGAGTGGATGGACCACCACCAGCTTCCCCCAGAGCTTCAAAAACGCGTCAGGCGTTTTGTGCAGGTGAAATGGTTTGCCACCCGAGGGGTAGAAGAGGAATCGATTTTACAAGCTCTGCCTCCTGACATTCGTCGTGATGTGCAACGTCACCTGTGTCTGGACCTTGTGAGGCGTGTTCCGTTCTTCTCACAGATGGATGAGCAGCTGGTAGTGGCAATATGCGAGCGTCTGGTATCATGTATATGCCCTGAAGGTACATACGTGGCAAGAGAAGGAGATCCTGTCAATGAAATTCTCTTCATTATACGTGGAACCTTGGAAAGCAACACCACTAACGGCGGCCGCTCGAACTTTTTCAATTCTATTCATCTTAATACTGGCGATTTCTGTGGGGAGGAACTCCTCACTTGGGCCCTCATGCCAAAGACCCATGATTATTTCCCAACTTCTACTCGCACCGTGAAAGCACTTACCGAGGTTGAGGCATTTGCACTACCAGCTGAAGAGCTCAAATTTGTGGCAAACCAGTTCAGACGTTTACACAGCAGAAAGCTACAACACACTTTTCGTTTCTACTCTCATACCTGGCGTCTCTGGGCTGCTGGCTTTATTCAGGCTGCTTGGCGCCAGTACAAAAGGAGAAAAATGGCTGAGAGCCTCACCCATTGGGAGGAGACTTACGCATGGTGGCCCGAAGAAGAAAAAGAAAAAGACAGAGAGATAGAGAAAGAAGAGTCTTCTAGTGGCACTCATGATGACGGGGCTGCACAAATACATAAGTTGGCCCCATCAGCTTCTAGAAGGTTTTTGGCGGATGATACGACCACCTTGGCCAGGTTACAAAAACCCGATGAGCCTGATTTTTCAGCTGACCATTTTGACTAGAAGCTGGTTGCTGGTGATGTATTTGTTTTTTGTAAAAGGAGCATATAATGTATGTATTTGTTTGTACATTTGTAGGAGTTCCTTTTGGGTTTGTTTGTTCTAATGCCTGCCTGCCAGTTTATCTTTATTTAGTTAGCGAAAGATTTCCTAAATATAGTTTTCTAAAGTTAGAAATTGCAGTGTACTTGGAGCTGTCATTTGACACCGTTTTCTTATTAATAGCGCATCGATTCCGGAAAATGTGCATGGCTGAATGTATATGTAATTACAATTTTATATTCCTTTTTGTTAAATTCTTAGCAGGGGAATTATATTCCTGTAATTACGATTTATATTCCTTTAATTCAATACATCAACATAAAAATATCACAAAAAATGCCTGTGCCGCCGCTCTTGCTCACTATTCGTGCTGGGTGGTTGTCATTACTCATAAATGACAGTATTTGCTTGAATTCTTTAACTTTGTGGGTTTTGTTGTCGTCAAATCACAATATTTGCTTGAATTAAATCATGTAGCATCATGTTATAAAATGCAAATAAATCATGTACAAATATGCCTGCTATTAAATCAAAAACTCTATAGCAGAATTGACAATACAACAAGTATCAGAAGTATCAATACCACAACTGCTACCAATTGGAATATCATCAGAATATTTGAATCAGAAACTATATAGAAGAAATATCATCAGAAGTGATCATCCATAAGCTAGGTAAATGGACTAATTGGAATTAGCACAACTGCTACTACAAGTAGCATAGGCAGTGCTAGTGCTCGAAGGAGAAACATCCGACTGATGCAAAGCGACCTTTCCAAATTCCTCACGAGAATACTTGTTGATTATTGCTTTCAGCTTGCCATGTGGGGCTCCAAGACGAGCAGTCACCAGGATTTGAGCACATTCACTGTAGCATCATCATATTAAAACAAAAAACAAAACTTTTTCAGTCTTAAAATATGAGAGAGAGAGAGAGAGATAGAGAGAGAGAGAGCGAGAGAAGTGGTAAGTACGATAGCTGAGGGGCGGCATAGTGGGTATGGTGAACAAGGGTAGGAGTCCAGATAGGGGATTTTTGAAGGATAGAACGGGCCACGTAGACACAAGAAGCTGCCACCATAGAAGGGCTGAACTTGATTAAAGACTGCTCTAACAGACCCAGCTCAGCAATAAAATACACCATGTTCTCCATCTGTTTATTTTGTAATTACTATAAGAAAGGGATCATCTTTTCTTCATCAAATAAAATTAATGAAGTAACAAACAAACAAACAAACAAACCTCTTTATCAGCTCGCGCTGCCTTGATGAAACGAACCAGAAACATGTAAAGAGTTGGCACTGTCAGGTACCAATCTAGCTTGTTTAGTACCTGCTTCTCTTTCTCCAGTATATCATCTCTCTCGTATGCATAATTTGATATCTCAATCAAGTCACCCACCTTGTTCAGTACATGTAAATCATTAATGACATATCACATATCTAGCCTTGAATAATGACATATCACATATCAGATATCAATCAATATGTTAAAACCTACCTGTGGGGCCCAGATCTCCTCGTATTTTGAGGCAATAAGCATGGCACAGATTCCAACCAGTTGTAGCTGTGTCTTTGGTACTAACTCCTCCTCCAGAGAAAGGTACCGGTCAAATATGTACGCTGTCAAGTAAAGGGTTTCCGGTCTCAGTTTGAACCTGTTGTGCACTTCAACAATCCAATCCAGTAAAATTGCTCTCCTCCTAGGGTTTGTATCAGTTTGATGCATCCCATAATCATGGGGCCTGTATGTGTCCTGTACCACAAAAATAAAAAGGTAAATAGGACTAGTATATATGAACTAGAAAGGTAAATAGGAAAGTAAGATGCAATATATGAACTACATACCTCAACTTGGTTGTAGTATTTGTAGATGTCTTCAATGTATTCAACCACCGCAAGTTGGTTGTTGGTATCAGCTGCATCAATATCCTCTATTTCTGCCTCCTTCCTTTCTTTCTCTTTGATCCCACATGCAAACTTTCAAACATATATATTTTATTTAATTAGTAATGGGTGATGATAATGTGATATTACTCATAATAATAATGCAAAAGTACTCACCTTGCTCCGTGCACTGAGTACGGATGTGAGCGTATGCACCTCCCTTCTTCTAGAATATTCAGGCTTGATTATTCGCTTAACGGGTACGGGTACAGTCACCTTCCCCACACTTGGATCTGACCGACTGTTCTGCATTACCTTTTTTTCTCCATGCTTATGGGATGGTAGAGGTAGAGGTGGTGCTTTAGCCACACTTGGATCCGACCGACTGTTACACATTACCTTTTTTCCTTGTTGCTTATGGGATGGTAGAGGTGGTGCTTTAGCCACATTGGTTTTCCTTGCAATGGGTCTCTGCTCAACACGCTTCTGTACTGCCTGATTATTAATCTGCAAACACACGCAAAATTTAATTTCAATCAGCAACTTAATCTCAACTGGTCTCTACTTTTACTGACAACTGATGAGCTATCAGTTCTTTACCAGAATACATCAACCTTTGGTACTTTTATATTTGATTACTGAATTTTAATTTTAAATGTGAAGGAAGGGGACCTGGTTTTGCTTGAGTGTTGGTTTGGTGACACATGTGGTCTTCCGTGTGGCAGGTTCCACATTGACCTGTTTCCTTCCTTCTTTTGCCAGCTCAGTGCCTGATTTCTGTAAAATACAGGTGAAAAGATTAGACAGAACAAATTTTACAAATTAAACAGATACGTGTCCAGCACCATACCATACTGGATGGCCAGGCCTGGTATATCAGAACATATATAATTAATTCAAATCATGGCCTGTATTGGTACTGTACTAATATAAAGACCAAAGTTTTTTAGTTACACAGAGAGATAGAGATACAGGGGTGTAATACCTTACTACCAGACACAGTGGTGGCTGTCTGTGCATTTGCAAGAAGCTTAGCACCAAAACTCCTAAAAATTAATTTTTGATAAAAATAAATAAATCTGAATAATAAAAAAAAACATTCATATGCTCAGCACTGGTACAATAATTATATCAATAAACACATACCTTGTTATTGGGCGGTTTATGGGTTTCCTGTTCAAGAGAAAGAAACAGTTGTCAAGTAACCCCAATAAAGTAAAAAAATAATAGAATTAAGGGATTATTTGCAAGATTACCCATTAAGAGTTTGGAGTGCAGGATTTAAGTTACTAATGTTGTCAAGTGCCGGCCGAGCTTTTCTATCTCCAAATTTACTAGTCGCTTGTTGCTTTGGCACTTGCTTCGGTACGCGTACAGCCCCACCTGACAAATTAAATTAGATATTTGTTAAAATCCTGAAATCCCTTTAATAAATTAAATTTGAAGCAAGATTATTTTTGGTGCAATTAAGATTAAAGAATTACAGTTTGAACATTTTTGTTTTCTTTATCTATACAAGTTGATCTGTTTGAATATACAAAAAGAAATGTACACGAGGATCAGAACGTGATATAAATCCGAAACCTAATAGCTTAAATAACATTTCTACAAGAGTCCTCTACTTTTACTAATATACAGATGCAATACAGCTTTTTTTTCAAACCTCTTGTCTTGACTCTTGAGGGATTGAAAACCTAATTAATTGTTAAATTGAAGAAATCAAGAATATAAAAGTAAGTAATAATCAGGGAGCGAACAAACTTGAGTAGAAGTAAATTGTATATTAAACCCTCCCTCTAATTTCATCAAATCAAATCAGAGATTGTAACGCATTCTACTTATGAAAGTTTAAAAATCAAGATTGAGAAAAGATTTGATAGGATATGAATTTGAAGAGAAGAAAAAGAAAGTGTTGCGAGAATTTATGGTTGAAAGAAATTTGAAGAAATTTGTACCTCTCTCTCTCTGGTTCAGGTTCTGGTTCTGGTTCTGAGAAACGACATTTTGATCTCTTGAAGCCATCATTCGTTCTTTACTTTCAATCGATTAACGACGAGCTACACAAATCCGAACCTCTGTCTCTGTCTCTCTCTCTCTTTCTCTCTCTTTTCTTTCTCTATTTTGTCTCTTGATTGGGTTCTTGCCTTGTTGCCAGAGAAATAGAGAATTAATGAAAAATGGGGTTTTTGAAATACAAGTCGAGGGCGAGGGGACGTCTCTCTTTTTCTCTCCATTTCATTTATAAATGGATGCTTAGAGTACTACCATCCATCGTTGGATCCAAGACATATTGACACGTGGCCGTATCTTAATTACATTTTACAACGGTCGGAATTTTCAAGTTTTGGTCAAGCCCTAACATGATAATCGCACGGCTCAAGGCAACTGATAGTACAAATGCCATATATGATCTATCTATCTATCTTTCTTTTCTTTTTTTGAAAGCCAAAAAAAAGATTTTATTCAACAACAAAAAAAGGAAAGAAATATTTAATTTGCGCTTCTTAGCAATTGGAATTATAATATTTTGAACCCATTTTTTTTTTTTCGTTTTTAGGCTAAAATTTACAACCGAAAATTCAAATTATTTTATTCTGCTCCACTGATATCTTAATTAAGTTATAAAATTTGGATTTTGGTTAAACCAGTAAATAATCTGGACTGGATCTTGGGTTTAATGAAAAAATCTTTTTTAAAATGACCCCATCTGTACTGAATGCAAATATGCAATACCAATTAATAGACTGGTCCAATTTTAAATTAACTTCATTAATTCGTAATATTAATATTTTGGAATAGAAACTTATTGTTATGGCATTGATTTTTTTCTCCAATTTAAATAATTGATGACTTATCTATTTCTGAAATATAGAATAATGGATAAATTTTTTTTATGCCACTCCAAAACTTCAAAATTAAAAAATTGCCATCCCAAAACAGAAAATTAGTTTTTTGCCATCCTAAAATCATGAAATTAGTGAATTTGCTCTAATTATACATTTATTATACAATTTTGATTAAAATTAGACTGAAAACTATTGTATAAAAATTGTATTTTCATATTTCCTAAAATACCCCTCAATTCAAATGCATCTCTTTTCTTCTGGAAACAGATCAATTCAAATGCATCTCTTTTCTTCTGGAAACAGATTAGAGAGCGATCTGTCACTTCTTCACCTTCTTCTCCTTCGCCAAACCACCGCCAATCTAAACCCTAAAATAAAAATATTGACGCATACCAGCAAGTTGAGAAAATTGAATTAGTATGGATTTGTTTCTTTGCTGTCTTCCTGGCATACTAGCAGCTGACTGACTATACCAGTCTGGTATGCATCTGTTTCTCTGCTGTCTTCCTGGCATACCAGCAGCATAATGTACCAGTCCGGTAGACATCCGTGAGCACCTCTCTTTTTTTTTTACCATTCCGTCCACCTTCTATTTTCTGATCAGTGACCTCAAAATGGAACCCCCTATATTCTGAATTCATAGCAACTATTAATACTGCCCCAGTTGGAATCAGAATAACAGCAAATATATCTCCCTGATTTGGATACCACTTTGTTGAAGAAACTACTGCCCCAATTGCTACCTTACTCTTCTACTTTGTTGAAGAAAATGAAAAATCTCGGAGAATCAATTAATGTCTCAATTATTTGATCACGGAAACCTGATTTGGATGAAAACTTATTAGAGCATTAGAGCTTTGTGTATAACAGAATTCAGTTATACACAAAGCTCTAATGCTCTAATAAATTTGGTCGGCAGAGCAAAGAAATCGAACCGACAGCTCCTTGGAAGCAATACGCTCACGTACGAAGTGATAGTCTATTTCTACGTGTTTGGTGCGGGCATGAAACATGGGGTTGGAGGCGAGAAAAGTAGCCCCAATGTTGTCACACCACAATGTAGAGGAGTCGGTTTGAGAAAAATACAACTCATGTAGCAGGTAGCGAAGCCATAGGAGCTCAGTGCAAGCAATTGCTAACCCACGGTACTCTGCCTCTGTGCTGGAACGGGAAACAGTAGCCTGTTTCTTAGCACTCCATGAGATGAGGTTGCGTCCCAAGTATATACAAAATCCCGAAGTAGACCGGCGATCATCAAGGGAGCCAGCCCAATCAGAGTCGCTGTATGCATGAAGGGAGAGTGCAGATGCGGAAGAAAGGAAGAGGCCATGAGTGATGGTGCCAAGTAAATAACGGAGTATTCGCTTTGCGGCAACCCAATGAGAAAGAGATGGTTGTTGCATGAATTGCGAAACTTTGTTAACGGCAAATGAGATATCGGGTCGGGTAAGTGTAGCGTATTGTAAGGCACCGACTACGCTACGGAATAGATGCGGATCTTCAAATTTCGGACTATCATGGGTGGAGAGAGCCGAATCTGAAGCCATAGGAGATGAGGCCGGTTTAGCATGTTGCATTTTCGTGCGGGTAATAAGATCCTTTAGGTATTTGGTTTGGGAAAGGTGCATGCCTTTGGTTGATCGCTTAACCTCAATCCCCAAGAAAAAATGTAAATCACCCAAATCTTTAAGAGCGAATTCGGATGATAACATAGAAATGCATGAGGTCAAGTAATCGGTGTTGTTGCCGGTTATGATAATGTCATCAACGTACACGAGTATAATCGTGATGTGACCATGAGAGTGTGATATAAAAAGGGAAGGATCATGTTGAGAGCCAAAGAAACCGATCTTGAGAAGCACCTTTTTCAATTTGTCGAACCAAGCCCGAGAGGATTGTTTTAGACCATAAAGCGCTTTAGAGAGAAGGCACACATGATTCGGATGATTAGGATCAATAAAACCGGGTGGTTGAACCATGTAGACTTGTTCGGCAAGGTCCCCATGTAGAAACGCGTTTTGGACATCTAATTGTCGAATCGACCAATTCGATGTGATAGCAATAGAAAGCACGAGGCGAATGGTTGTGGGGCGGACAACGGGACTAAAAGTTTCGAAATAATCGATGCCTTCGGATTGGTGAAAGCCTTTAGCGACTAAGCGTGCTTTATAGCGTTCGATGGAACCGTCGGCTTTGCGCTTGACTTTGTAGACCCACTTACAACCTA
Organism: Carex arenaria; assembly: GCA_964058825.1. Classification (NCBI taxonomy): domain Eukaryota; kingdom Viridiplantae; phylum Streptophyta; class Magnoliopsida; order Poales; family Cyperaceae; genus Carex; species Carex arenaria. Next base: position 783,888 of record CAXKVW010000037.1, on the reverse strand, counting down.
TGACCTTTTGAGCCGAAGTTGATGGAACTAGAGTCCATGTTTGATTTCTCAGGAGGGCATCTATTTCGGCTTGCATAGCTTGTTGCCAACAGGGGAGTTTGTGAGCTTGAGAAAAGGATGTGGGTTCGGATTCAACAGTTACATTAAAGGCTACATGGTTCGGATATGTGCGAGGTTTTCGGGTTTGATCTCGAGTGCGGGTTATCATGGGGTGAGTAGACTGAGAGGATGAAATAGGTGCTGTCTCAGGTTGCTGCAAGGAAACAACAGGTGTAGAGGGAAAATCGGTGGGAATATTGGGTTGGGTCAGGGATGTATTTGGAACAGATTGGGCTTGGGGAGAGGTTTGGGCCAGAGGAGATAAATGATCGGTTTGGGCTTGAGGAGATAGAGAATCGGGTTGGGCTGGTAGAATGAGACCCAGTAAGGAGGAGATAGCTGAATTCTCAATGGAAGGTGTAGTATGCGTAGGTGCCTCAGAAAATGGAAATTTGGTCTCAATGAATTGCACATGTCGGGATATATAGATCTTGTTGGTCGGGATGTGTAAGCAACGGTAGCCTTTTTTATTAGAAGCATAGCCGAGAAAAACGCATGGCAAAGCTCTAAGTTGTAGTTTGTGGGCATTGTATGGGCGTGTATATGGAAAACACAAGCAGCCCAATACTCGAAGCGAAGCATAATCTGGTTCCTTCTTGAAAAGTGTGGTGAATGGGGTTTTGGAGGAATGAGAAGGAAGGCGATTAATGAGGAATGCAACGCTTGAAAAGATCTCGTCCCAATATTCAAGAGGTATCGAGGCATGCGACATGGAGGCAAGTGAGAGTTCGACAAGGTGACGATGTTTTCGTTCCGCAACTCCATTCTGTTGAGGGGTATAAGGGCAAGTGGTTTGGTGAACGATTTGAGGAAATTGCTTGCGGATTGGCATGTATTCGGTGCCTCCATCGGTGCGCAAAGTTTTGATGGTGGTGCCTAAAATGTTCTCAACTTGAGCTTTGAAAGAAGAAAAAATATGAGGCACATCACTTTTATTTTGCATAAAATACACCCAAACAAAACGGGAAAAGTCATCAATAAAAGTCACATAATATCGGAATCCATTAAAAGAAGTAATAGGCGAGGGTCCCCATACATCGGAATGAATGATTTCTAAAGGAAAATTTGTAGAAGAAGTAGAAGAAGGAAAAGGGGTTTTATGAGATTTTGCCATAAAGCAATTATTACAAGGAGACATTTTATTAGAACTACAAGGCAAATTTTTTGAATGAAGTAAATGCAATGTAGTAAATGTAGAAGGGTGTCCAAGTCTTGCATGCCATTGATCGGCCGTAGCACGAATCCCAAAGTAAGCTTGTGGAGAAGCAAGTGACTTCAAAGAGATGAGAAAAAGCCCATTAGCACAAGTCACTTGGTGAGAAGTCCTCATGAGGGGGTCCTTGAAAGCACAAGAAATAGATGTGAATTCAACAATTAAATGAGGATTATCAAGAAGAAGTTGAGAGAGACTTATTAGATTTTTAGAGAAATTGGGAACATGCAAGATATTATTGAGATGAATGGTGTGGTTAGAGAGTTTGAAAGAAGAAAATCCGATGTTTGAAATGGGAAGACCGTCACCATTACCAATTTGAAGATTGTCCGACCCTTCATAAGCATAGAATGAGGAGAGGTTGTTTATGTCACTAGTGACATGATTGGTAGCACCCGAGTCCAAAATCCAATCGGAATGGCCGGAATTCTCCTCATAAGCGGGCTCAGTCGGCTGTGCCATATAGGCGTGGTATGTAGAAGGTGGCTGTGACTGGCCAGAGTTGTAATTGTCTCTGTCTTCAGAAAAACGAAAATAGCAGATTTTTGCAGTATGCCCAATCTTCATACAAATCTGGCACTGTGGCTTAGGTCCAGCAGGCGGCCTTGGTCCATTTGGAGCAGTAGGAGGCCGGTTTTGATAGTAAGCAGAACCAGAGTTTGGTGGAGGCCCAGTAGAAGAATACTGAGGTCTGGAGTGAGTCTGAGAAGTGGGCCGTGGGGAATAAGAAGGATAGCGATTAGTATGGTTAACGGGTGGCCTGTAGGTCTGTCTTGACGAACCCGGGTTGTAGCGGGTAGCAAAGGCCGCAGGAGAATCCACAGAAGGGAGATGAGTGGTGGTTTGTCCCTGCAACAGGTGCTCGTGAGAGGTAAGAAGTCCGTGGAGATCGGAGAAGGACAATGGTGAGTGACGACTGGCTGTGGTCACGGCAATCACAAACGGATTATATTCCGCACCTAACCCGTTAAGAACAGATGAGACCAGATCATCGTTCGACAGTGGTGACCCTATGAAGGTGAATTCGTCGGCGATGTGTCGCATCTGTTGAAGATACTCGGAGCAAGATGACGAACCTTTACTTGTTGTCTGCAGCTGTCGCCGGAGGTCAGTCAGTCGAGCTCGCGAGGTGGCTGAGAATATCTGGGTTAGATTTAGCCAAAGATCGGCGGTGGTTTCACATGAGACAACCTGCGCCTGGATCTGCTCAGTCAGAGATGATCGCATCCAGGCTAGAATCAGCTGGTCCTGTCTTTCTGAGATTTCACCATTGCCATTGCCCGTAGTGATGTATCTTCCAAGATTATAGCCTTTAAGAACTGGTAGAATCTGGGATTTCCAGGTGAGAAAGTTGGTGTGAGAGAGTTTTGTAGCAATTGGTAGGTTTAAGGTAATCACAGGATCATTTTGGTTGTTTTCGATTTGTGCTTGGATAATTGGGGAATTTTCGGTGTTAGCCATGGTGCTCTGATACCATATGAGAAACAGGGAAAGTAGAGAAGAAGATAAAGAAAATGTTTTGTGAATCTTTATTTTGTATTATGTAATTTTACATCAATCTGTTACATGGGTATTTATAGCAATCATACTAATCTCTCTCACTAACCATAGTTCTAACTAACATGATTAGAAGTTAACTATAGTTCTAACTGACTAATTAAAGACTGATTCTGTTGTAACAGAATTCAGTTATACACAAAGCTCTAATGCTCTAATAAAACTATTAGTTACAACAAATCAAGTACCTTCACTATGAAAGACGATACCACTGGGGCGGGGTAAGGGGACTAACGATCGTAGTTCTCGAACGAGTACCTGAAATGATAGGGAGGAAGGAGGAGATAGAGGATACGGCTCCGAGAAGGGGCTCAGTCGGAGCTTTGTCGGCGGAGTGGCGAAGATAAGCCGAGAGAACTAGGAGAGATCGAGAGAAAACGAATTCGGATCCATGCCAAGTACCTGATTAATCTGGATGGACGGTCCAGATTAGTAGGTTTATCTGTTTTTTTAAGGGTATTTTTGGAATTAACAAAATACAGTAACTTTTCAATATAATTTTAATTAAATCTGTATATAAGTTGTATAATCATGGCAATTTCATAAATTTAGTTATTTTAGAGTGGCAATTTTCTAATTTCATGTTTTAGGATGGTAATTTCATAATTTTCATGTTTTGAGGTGACATAAAAAAAAATTTCCCTAGAATAATTAATGGCACGGTAATTAAAGTGGGAAGAGGAAGATAGTTAACATTTAGTAGAACGTAGCAACTAAATTATAACATTTTGGGCATGTCAAATGGGCCGTAATTAATTGTTACTTGCGGATCAAGGAATGCCACGACACGATCCATATCATATTATCATATAGAGTATGTAATTAAAGTCCATTCATATATATTCTCTAGAATTTCTAAATTCTTGCGTGCTTTTAGAATTGATCGCACCACCCATTCATTCATTCCTCGAATAATTCTGCAAAATTAAATGCGTCTAGTTTAGTTTATCGCCAAAATTTCAACTAGTTGAGTTTGGCTCAAAATATTTGTACATGTGCAATTATGGTTAAATTTGGATCCTTTTTTCTCTCTCTAAATTTAGCAAAAATTAGGCTGTACATCGGATAGAGGCAGAGCCGAAATTTTTATTTATACTATATTAATAAAAAAAATAAAAAAAACCAATATTTCTGAACATTAATTAGTATTTCTACTACATCTGTTGTATAAAATAACAAACACAAAAGAGCGTACCCACCGTTTCATTTAACGGATACCGATATATGTCTGTCATTTTAAACCGCGAACAAACTTACAATGATTAGTCTGTTTAGTGTGTTCTATTACTTAGCTAAATTGTTTTGTAATATTCAGACTTTAGCAGTATTTTGCTTAGATATTTGTACTCTTGCAATATTTGTACTCTTGCAGTATGTTTTGTAACGGATACCGTTTCATTTAACGGATACCGATATATGTTTTGTAATATTTGTACTCTTGCAGTATGTTGCTTAGATAAATTTGTTATACGAGAATTGCTTTTCTAGTACAATAAGTATTTTATATTGTTGAAGGTTATTTCTATCTGAGGAGGATTCAAATGTCTCTATTTTTTGTGCCTCCATTTTTAAATTGTTAATAACTCAAAATTCAAATCATAAACGTCAAAATAAAACCGTTAGATGTGATCTATGTTATTTTCTCTATGTGCTCATAAAATATTATCACATTTCGGTTTTGTTTATACATGAATTAATAAGTTGAAAAATCAACGTATAGAAATTATCCACGTTAGTACGTTTTTACAAGTTCTTGATGACAACCAAAACAAAATTGAAATGCCATAATTTTTTACAAGTGCATAGATAAAATGATGTAAATCATATCTAACGGTTTTATTTTAACTTTTAAGTTTTAAATTTTGAGTTATTAATGTTTTTAAAAATAGAGACATGATGGATGCACAAAAAATAAAGACATTTGAACAATCCTCTTTCTATATTCAGACTTTTATTTTTTTTTCTCCTTGCTTTTAGACAGTGGTTACCAACTGTCTTACCAACCCACTTTTTATTTATTTTATTTATTTATTTTTGTGGTGCTGGCTCAATATCTCATCTCATGTATAGAAGAGAAGAGACGTGCTTGGCTCAGTGTATCCCCTAGCTTGAGTTCTTGGAAAAGTGACACCTGTCCTTAAAAAGTCAGAAAGGGTGGTGGCTAAGTTTGCCCAGTCCAAAGTAAAATGAACTTTTAGTAGGCCCAAGTCCAAGTTTCATATGATATCGGAGTCCATTGTATTTGTATTTGTATTTGTGAAATTATATATATTTTAGTCTTAATTTCATCCAATATTGAAGTTTGAAGATGGCATTAGATTTGACAACAGCTTACAGCTACAAGTCCAAATTGTAAACAAATTAAATTTCTTACAATTTTAATTGTTAGTTGTATTTTTCACAAGAGTGCATGCTTAATATATTGCAACTTCTTACAATTATGTTTAAAAGTGTTTCCTTGCGCACACATCTCAATATTAATCATACGTACTGTGTTAGAGCTAATTAATTAAATCTGATGTCCATCGGACCTACTCCTATCTCTTACGTACGCTAGACAGTGGTGACCACCTGTCCTACCAACCTTTTTTTTTTTTTTTTTTTTTTTTTTTTTTTTTTGTGTGTGTGTGTGTGTGTGGTGCTAGTTGAATATCTCATGTATAGAAGAGACGTGCTTGGCTCAGTGTATTTTTCACAAGTTACAATTATGCTCATTAATTAGAAGGTATAATATGTAAATTTGTAAAATATATGCATGAGATCAGAGGTGCCTAGCTAAGTGAAAAGGGTTGTGACAAGAGAGAGAATGGTAAAGACAAGCACACCACAACTTTATGGATCCTTCTTTTGCTTTTTGCCTTTTGCATTAATTTGAAGGAATAAAAACAAAAAAAGTCTAAACTAAGAGATGGAGATGTCTATCCGGTGGCCTGGGTCCTGGTGCATATATATATATATATATATATATATATGTGTGTGTGCTTTCTTTTTTTGCGTTCAAACATGCCCGTAGGCTTTCTCATTAATACCTAATAAGTGTTACAATCAGAGTGCATTTTAATTAATTGGTCTTCTTAATTGTACAACTGATAATCCCAATTCTTAGCAAGAGTTTTACAAAACAAAAAAACCTGATCATGTAGCTAGCTAGTTTTAGCCTGGTGGGAATAGAGGAAATTAAAGTATATCCCGTGGAGTGCGCATGTGCTAATTTCACTTTCAGTGAAAAGATTAAAGAGCAACTATATATCGCAAGAATTATAAATTTCCTTTGCTTTGAATTAAATTTTGGTGGGGTTTACAATAAAAAGAGGATTGAATTGAGGAAGGGTATTACTATATATTAGAATGTATGTTAAACATAATTAAAGTCATGGTGCTCGATCGTTATTTATTTTTTATCAGATCAATTAAATTGGTACGTAAAAACCGCCACAGTACATGCACTAGCTAGTATGAATGAATTCTGCTCCTTTCAACAGACTCCACTCCACTAATGATCGACTAATGAGCATTGAGGTGGAGCGCATGCACGTACGAAGAAGCCCTTTTTTGTTTCAAAGAATTAATTTTACCTTAATTTCTCATCTGGATCTGGAACTGGATCTGGAACTGGAAAGAAAGCTAGCTAGCGCAACGATTGATTGATAATTGATAATTGATAATTGATGATATAGCTAGTCCAGTCCATATATAGAATAAGATATAATAATAATTTATGTTTAAAAGTGTTTCATTTCAATTAATAAAATTAAAGTAAGTCTACTCCCTTATTACATATATAATCTTAATTAATATATATATATATATAGCATTTGAATGAATAATTAGAGTGTTAAAATTAGAATAAGTATCGATGGATGAGATGCATTCTGAGTGAAAGTGGTCGTGCCGGAGTGGTTATCGGGCATGACTAGAAATCATGTGGGCTTTGCCCGCGCAGGTTCGAATCCTGCCGACCACGCTCTTTTTCTTCTTCTTTCCATATCCTCTCTTCTTTTTTTAGGAAAATTCGATTAAATAAAATCTTCCTTCCAAACAAAATATCTCCTCTTCAAATTTCTTCACAAAAACAATAATCATCTTATGAAATCCACCACTCTTGTCAAACTTTCTCTTCCTCCCAATTTACTCTCATTTTTTTAGTTCAACTAATTTTTTTTTAAAATGCAACAAACTTCTTATGAACCAATTGCATATATATTCTATTTCTACTTTATCAACAAAATAAAATGATATATCAATACTATACAATTAAAAATATAAGTAGGTACAAGTAATAAATTATTTGTTTGTATATGCAAATTAATAAATCAATTTAAGAACCAAAATTAAATACATTTGTTATGACTTAGGGATATAAAAAGATTGAATACGGACTGTTAGTGATCAAACTGGTCGTTTTCTTATCCATTATAATTTTTAGAATACAAATACAAACTATGAATAGTCTGAATACGAATAATTTAAATATTTTTTTGGATTTGAATATGGACAAAACCTAGGGGTGCAAATGGGTCGGATCCGTATCCTAATTTTTGCGGATACGGGTTGGATTTCAGAATCGGATACGGATAATTATCCGTATCCGCATATTTTTTATTTCTCAGATATCCGTATCTCTTTGTCATGGTTGGAATAAAAAAGTATTGCTTTGGGATTGGTATTCCAAGAATTCAACTCTTCTCCAACATTGCAGAGGATGAGCTCACTTTACAGCTTGTGAATTAAATTTCACCGCTTTAGGATTGGAGCTAGTGCATGGGCTATATTTTTGGGCTTTGAGATTCGTGCCAAGTTAAAAGGAATGGTCCGGATTCACTAACTGTAAAAGATTCCTTGTGCAATATATATATATATATTTTTTTTAAAAGGCTAACGCTCGTTTCATTGCCATGAAACAAAAAAAGTTTACAAAAAGAAAACATCCAACATAATCAAAAGAATGCAGAATCAGAGAGGCACGTAGGCCAGCCAAAATATGAACAACTGCCTAATTAAACTAAACATAGAGAGTAGCTAAAAGGACAGATAAACGTTCAGATAGCTAAACTATCATCCAAAAGGTGGTAGAATTATAAGGAGTTTTCAGGTAGAGTCATCTGAGATCCATTGGAGCATCCTCTCAGCATCCGGGTGCGCCATCTGGAGTGGTACTTCATCCACATCTCTAGGTAGCCAGGAATTCACAGCCTCCTGTAGATCACTTGGGAGCTGACCTGTCCAATATATAACAATGGAAATTATTGTTAGAATTGTATTGCGACAAGAGTGTATAATGGAATTTTGAAAACATAATTCATTCCGTGTTTTCCAAATGCACCATATGACAGCACTGACAACCAGCAGGAATGCTTTGCGATGCAATTTGGGAAGAGTAAGAGCATAATGTATCATATCATCCATAGAATACCAAGTACGACTAATATCTTGACACTGCCCCATATAGAACCAAATTGATTGAGCAAAGTAACATTGAAAAAATAAATGATTAGAGTCTCCTGGAGCTAAACAAAATTGACAAGTACTGTCGCCTTGCCATCCTTTTTCCTGCAACTTGCATTTAGTTAGAATTTTATTCTTGGTCATCAACCACATGAAAGCCCTTATTTTCGGGGCACAAGTAATTTCCACCACAAAAATGGTTTAAGGATTTGTTCACCCAGAAAGTTAAAGAAAAGATACATAAATTTTACTGTATATATCCCTTTACTGTCCCAATGCCAAGCTAATTGGTCTAAATCATGTGTAAAGGAGGTGTTACTAATTATTGACAAAATCTGTTGCCACTCCTAGAACAGAACTCCTCCAAGAGTCCTACGAAATTTCAAACAGTCCCCCTGAGAAGCTACAACCTCCTGCACAGAGACATGAGGTGTGATGCATATGTCAAACAATTGAGAAAACTTGATGTGCAAAGGGCAAGTTTGGTACCAAGTATCAGACCAAAATTGAACAGCCCCCTCTACACCTGGAATATGAGATATACCCAGCTGGCATAAATGAGCTATCTGTTGAATTACTTTCCAAAAAGGAGAGACATGAATGTGTAAATTAAGGTTAGCTTGAACAGCCAGTTTCCACAGTGTGGAGGTGGTGGGATCTTTGAATCTCCACCACCATTTAGCAAGCAAAGCTTGATTCATTTGTTGTAAATCTAAAATGCCCATGCCACCAAATTGTTTATCTACACACATTTCCTGCCAACTCATTAAGACATATTTTCTTTTAGCTTGAGTGCCTTGCCATAAGAATAACCTTATGATCTTATCAATCTCTTGAAGGACCTTCTTTGGAATCTTATAGAGGGACAAGGTATATAATGGAACAATAGACAGTACAGAGTTCAGCAGGGTGATTCTACCTCCCAGAGACAAAGATTGGCCTTCCTAGCCTTGGAGTTTCTGTCGAAACTTATCAATTAGGAATCCCCAATCTTTGTTTCTGAGAGGCATATCTGACAAAGGAACACCCAGGTATTTGAATGGAAATTTGGAGAGATGACATTTGAAAATAGAGACAAGATCCTGAGCTTCATCCTTTGTCAGATTAAAGAGGACGTGAATTTGATATATATTTTGAAATAGTGCAGGGGCTATATTCAACCCATATCACTAATGGTGATAGTAGAACAAGTTAATTTGATATATATTTTTTGAATTAGAAATCCGAATTATATCCGTATCTGTATTGGTATCCAAAAATATCCGATCCGTATCCATATCCGTATCCGTTTAATATCCGATCCGTATCTGTATGGGTTGAGCACTATCCGATCCGTTTGCACCCCTAACAAAACCGGATTGAGTCAATCCGAGTTGAACCGAATGAAGTTTGATATGCGCACCCTGAGGAGCCTCAGGTAAAATTTAGAGATCCGATTCTGTCCAGATTAAACAACTTATGATCCATGTTAGAGGGGGGCAGCGGGGCTGGGCACCCATCTTAGCGAATAATCATATTTTATTGGCTAAAAAATACGTCTTCTGTTAAATTATTTATTGGCACTTTATTCTCTTAAATAGATATTTTAAATAAAATAATCAAAAGATGATGTGCAAGGATGCCAGCTGGCTCAACTACACATCTTAGCCAACAATAATTTTATTAAAAGATTGCAGCAAAAGAAAGAAGAATACATTTTTTTTATAAAAGATGAAAATAGGAGAAGGCAATAACTCAAAACGCAAGAATATTATATTTGTATATTCGTATACATCCAAACTAAAAAAATATATAATAAGAGAATTATATGACTATGAGATGCAATAACATGAGTCACAACCATACCTTTCTTTCATTCGATCCTTTTTAGTTTGAATATATATATATACGTTATTTCTCTTATTAGAACACAAAAGAGACTAACACAGTGAGGTAATATAAAAGAAAATGTTGGAAACATGAAATCAGGAAGAGCTCGTGGAGGAATAAAATATATTTACCCATCTCTGTTGAAACTAACATCACCGAAGGCGAAGGGCCAGGCCCAAGCCCAATAACCCCTTGTTGACTATTCAAGACATTCTAGACGTACATGGTACAAAAAGTCAAAAAATAGAATGACTAGACTAAAATAATGATTCCCTAATATTTTCCATCCTTTAATTTCGATTTTCGTGTAAACCGACAAAAGTAGGTGATGAAAAATTTAGAAATGAAATTATAATGTAGAAAATATATTTATAACCGACATTAGAAGATATATAAATTAATAGTATAAAATACATCAAAGCATTGTGCTCTTCTTCCAAGTAATATATACAGCTCCTCGCTCTCTGCTTCCAATACCACAATCTATCCACCTCCCTCTCCATAATATATCCATTTTAAAGTTTAAACCCTAATTGTAATTAACCATCCATCCTCTTAGGTCTTAGCTCCATCATTAATTAATTCTTCCAAGCTTGAAATCATGAGGTGTTCATCAAAAGTAATGGTACTGGTACTGGTACTGGTACTGGTACTGGTGGCATCAACAATAATATTAATGACTACGCAAAAGGCTGATGGGCGTGCAAGGCTTCTAGGAGCAGCAGCTCCTCCTCATGATCATCATGATCATGATCATGATCTGGTTGATGTTGATGTTCCCGGCTTTACATCATCTACTCAATCTTCTAAAAGGCCAAAGACTCCACCTTCAGGGCCTTCAGATTGCTCAGCCACCCGTGGCGGTGACAATTGTCCACCTATAATACAATTCATAAATTAATCTTATGTTTTTTCTTACACTTGTTTCTTCTTGTTTTTTTCTTTCCTTTTTTTTTCATTTTCTTTTTTAATATTTCATATTCCTGGCCGAATTATATATGTCAGTGATGCTTGTAGGCCGCTTAATTATGTGAGTGATGTTTAAAATGATATTATAATAATAGTAGTAGTAGTAGTAGTAGTAGTAGTAAATGATTCGTTATTTTCTTGTTATTTACAGGCATTCAGATATATTGTACAATGTGTTTTTTTTTTCTTCTTTCTTGCATAAAAGCTTCTAATATTGTATATAAGTGTTTAATTAATAATATAATTAAAATAATTAAAATTGTGTGTGTGTGTGTGTGTGTGTGTATAATAGCCATATTGTATCCTATATTTTAAAAAAAAGAAATTTTTTTTTTTTTTTTAAAAGATAAGAAGACCCATTCCATTAAGGAAGAAACATAATTACATGAGAACTAATAATTAAAAATTGTTTTATTATAGGTAAATTGCAATTTCTATAGATATCTTTTTATATAAAATGATTTAAAAAAATAATAATAATAATAATAACAAGTGGTATTAGAGACGTGAGATTTCGTCTAAGCAGCACATGCACATGCACATGCACGCCTTGAAAATGCCTCAAAAAGTCCGAGTTATACAACAGACAGCTAGAGCACTCATGGTCCCACTGGCGGTGTTATCACCTTTTGCCAATAATTAATGCTGACAAAATAAAATTAGTAAATGTAAACGGTTTACTAGATTTAAATTAGTGAAGTTTATTAAATTAATTAATTTTTATTGACGGAAAGAGTACGTGGTTTTGAACAATTAAGTTTATTAGTTGTTGGCTAATTAAAATAAGTAATAAGCAAGCTGTACTTTATTTTCTAAAACTTACAACAGTCAACTGATCAAACGCACGTATGACGTATCAATATCAGTTGAGTTCTTTTTGGGAATTAATTAATTAATTATCATGAGTTCAACGGTTAACAGTCAACTGATAATTCTTTTTGGAAAGAGAAACCAGAACCAACCAAGAACAACAATACAAACCGAATGGGTTATGACTTATGAGTGGGAGCTGCTGATTAAGCACTTTAAGATCATCACAATGGCTATTGTCTATTGAAGCACTTTTCTCCATTTTTACATGTTTGGAGACATCCATTTTATTATTTTTATTTCCTGGTTTATATGTTTGAAGATATTCATTTTTTTTATAATATGTATGAAGACACCACTACGTATTGAATCGGCATATATAAGTCCGCGTTAAAATTCGCATATGTGGTTGTATACCGTATATGCGGTATGCGGTGGCCTTCCGCATACCGCGTGAAAACTGTATTTTATAACACTGATACAGATAGAACTGAAATTGATATTTAATTTCTTCTTGCCAACCTCCTGCCTTCCCTACCAACTTTAATTGACTCGATCTGTGCTTGTATTTTACTAAAGGTGCTAATTTGTTTGCATATGCATCGGTCAATTAATTAATATTAATTGGTGTTGTAAAAATTCATTACAAGTACGTACTTGTTTCCCATGCCAAAAAAGAAAAATGATATATATCGATCTAAGGTACATCTACCTAGCTCGATCTTGATATAATTGTTAAACATTTTTTAAATTTATAATCATCGAATTAAATTGTCTAAATTGAATATAATAAAATTAAGAAAACGCGCGCCTCTTCAATCATGTTCAACAATGATCGAGTTCAACAGTGGGATCAGGTTTCTAACATCGCCAGTGCCCAGTGCCCAGTGGGAGATCGATCGAGTTCATTTATCATGAGTTCAACACTCAACTGATAATTCTTTTTAGGAAGAGAAACCAGAACCAGAACCAGAACCAAACGCACGTATCATGAGTTCGATAGGGACAAAGGGAAATTAGACGACAAGATCAGATAGATTTGTTGTTGATTTTTTTTTTTACTTTCTAATGTTCTCATGATCGACTTACACATTTTTCTGAAATTAGAAATTTGGTCTTACAAAATCACCATAGATGGAAATAAAACTAGATAGCATCAATAATATATTCGTTATAGCGCGCTTAATTAAATTGCTATGTTATCCCGATACTCCATACAGGATCCCGTAAGTACCCAATACGACATCTATTTTTGCTAGAGAAAATTAATTGCATCTATCACTACACTAGCTACCCTTTAATTTGTTGCTAAAATAAGTAACTGTTGAATTAATAATAGAGGAGGGATCAAGTCATAACAACGGTTTTTTTCATTTTCAAAGTCAATCCAAACTGTTCAACATGATTATCTAAATAAAATGTGTTTCCAGATCAAATTTCAGAAGATCAAACCGATCACAAACTCGTCGGTCACAGAAAATTGAAACCGCTGACAATGTCATCCATCCCAGAACCGATGAGCGGTTTCAGAATCTAGAACCGATGACATTGTCATCGGTTTTCATCTAAATTATTATTAAAATAATTTTTCATTTAATTTTTTTATTTAATTAGAAAATATTATAATTTATTTATTTTATTAAAATATTAGAAATATTTTTATATATTTTTTTTAAATTAGATAGAATACCATATAATTTGATTTATTAGAAAGACTTAAACAAATAACCCGGATCAATATTTTTCAAATCGGATTTTTCATGGCTGTAAGAAAAATTAAAATATTTATTTGTGTGTTATTGGAAAAAAAAATGCTTTGAATCTGAATTATTGATCCCGGTTCAAAAGTCACTTCTAGGTAAATACAGAAAACATTATGGTCTTTCTATTTTTGAAAAAATAAAAATTTAGCAAAAATTTTCCACAACTATGCAATCGTTACCTTTTTTGTTTTAATCTGAGTCGTTCGTTGTTTTAATCTTATATAATTCTCGCATCAAAAAGTGTGCATTCTGCATCAAAAATCGTGCTTGGCTTAAAAAAATAAAAATTTAACAAAACTTTTCCGCAACTATGCAATCATTACCTTTTTGGTTTTCATCTGAGTCGTTCGTTGTTTTAATCTGTTATAATTCTCACATCAAAAAGTGTGCATTCTGCATCAAAAATTGTGCTTGGCTTAAAAAAATAAAAATTTAGCAAATTTTTTCCACAACTATGCAATCGTTACCTTTTTGGTTTTAATCTGAGTCGTTCGTTGTTTTAATCTGATGTAATTCTCATATAAAAAAGTGTGCATTCTTCATCAAAAATTGTGCTTGGCTTAAAAAAAAAATTAGCCTAACTTTTCCGCAACTTTGTAATAATTACCAAACACGGTTTTAATCTGAATCGTTCGTTGTTTTAATCTGATATAATTCTCACATCAAAAAGTGTGCATTATGCATTAAAAATCGTGCTTGGCTGAAACCGATGAGGTTCTAGCTTTCTAAAACCGATGACAATGTCATCGGTTTCAATAGATTTTGAATTTCATCAAAAATTTGTATAGATCGTTAAATTTATTATTTCTTTTTTATATTAATAAAAATTTCGGCATATATAATTATATGTTTATATAACTTGTCCAGTTTTCCGAATAAGATCGATCGCATATTCGCAGTCAAAGAATAAGGATTCACCTGATCCGATCTGCTTGTTTTTTTTTGTTTATATCTTAATCTTAAAACTTCATTTCGCGGCTTGAATGTTGTCTTCAATTACAATAATATTTTTGTTTCTCTTTAGACTTATTTTTTTGTATGAGCATTAAACAAATTAAGAATTTGCTTTGAAGAAGAACATTGTTAATTTTAATTTCTTTAATCCAGTAAAGAATGTACCGGTACAATACCAAATGCGCTACTAATTCTGGTAAAGTCATACAACATTGAAGTTAGATTCTGATTTTTTGTTCAAACAGTCTGTACTAGTCTGTACCAGATAAAATTACAACATTGAAATTATATTACAATACAAATTGCGTTACTAATGAATAATGAATCAAGCAGTCTGTTCCAGTTCGAACATTTTATAACATAAACAGTAATTGCAATTTCGGATCCAGAAAAAAAAAATGATTTTCAAAATTTGTGAATTAACAACAATCAAGCAGTATGTACCAGTTCAAAAAAGTGTTAAGGAAAGTTTTATTGCATTGCATTCAGAGGATGACTTGACTACACAGCATTGTAGTAGCATATCAGTTAGATCCTTTTGACATTCTTTTTTAGCCCCTTATTGCGAACTATTTATTGCAGACCTTACCAGGGACGGACCAGACTATGGACTATGGACTATGGAGCCTAATTAAAATAAAAACAGATTAGGGAACTTCTTTAGATCAGTTTGAAAGGACCCTACTAGTACTAAGTCTAACACATGTGGAGTAATAAAAACAAAAATTCATGATGATTTTCAATTTAATTCGACACCACACCGTATTTTTTTTATGTAATATTTGAAGGAATAAAAAACAGTCATGGATGATTTTTATATTAAAATATATTTTTTATATTAAAAATGACGTAACGAGTCAAAACTAAAAAATAAAAAATAAAAAAGACCCACAGACAGGTCCGCTAAATTAAATAACAGACTCGTCATTTTAGCTCCGCCGTTTTATTTGACAAACGTAGTAGATTTTGAATTTCTCAAAAAAAAATTGTTTTTGGTTTTTTTTTTTTTTATATGGTATAAATAAAATTTTCGTTAATAATAATAATAATAATAATTGCGGGTAGGGATTCTTAGATCAATACTTGCATTATATACACTACTCTTAATTCAATTGGAAGATAAACAAACATACATAACTTATATGACGTCTATATATTCTTCAGTATATATAAATAAAGAAAGGTACCATTTAGTGTTTCATTTAGTAATTAAAAAAGTAGCAAAACAAGCAGATTTAACTGAGGTTTCTTGTGACAATGTAATTCTTTAATTAATAAATTCCGCTCCTCTCTTTTTTGAAATACTTAGTAGTGGCTTAATAAATAGCAAAAAAATTCTAAAAAATGTAAAATTTGATCTCCAAAATACATTTTAATATAGAGATCATATATATAACGGTTTAGATCGACCGTTTGGACTTTGAAAATCAGAAAACAACTTGGTTGTACTTGAGCTCACGAACAATCAATTGTATATTAGCCAACCTCTATGTATATTAACCATTTATGGGCTTCACCCTTTTTTCTCACCAAACTAATTGCATCACTAAACACCATTGAAGCCAATAACTCTAAACATGGAACAAAAAGGATTAATCAATCTAAGCCAAAAATGGTACCAGCATTACGCTAACCAACTTATTAATGATATAATCAGAAAAATAGGAAAATCATAAATGTATTTAGAAAAATGGAGTTGCGACTAAAACAAAGCCATTTTTTTGCCCAAAAGAAACACCAGTAGATCGGTTCTATTTCTTAACATATGATTCTATGTTCTTTAGCCATCTAATTAGCTCAATTTTATCCTTATTCATCATATAATCATGCAAGAAGCTGGCCATGTCGTCATCCACCCCTCTATTTTCCAAATATTCTCTAACTGCCTCTTTTACTTCCTCTTCCACTTTCCTACAGAAAGCAAGGTCAATAGAAAATTAAAAATAGATAGACAAGTATAATTAGGAAATGAAACCTTGGATCCAGTTGCCATACCAGATAGATTGGAACTGGTATATGATTGGCACCGCATTAGCACAAATATTTGTTTGCTTCTTTATATACTCCGAAATATTATATATGGTACTGTCAATGTGTAAAGCTTTTAATTTCAATTACCCGCGTGTGCCATGTGAGGTTCCTCTTTTTATAGGTTAGATATCAGCAATGCTACAAGCAAGCAAGGACTAAAATTAACTAAACAAAAATTGCTAATGAAAGAAATGGTAAACCCTAAACAAGGGCTGAGCAAATCACTGCACAAATATGCAAATGATGAAAAGTCTTAGCTTTCACGTAGAAGTTAAGAAGCCAGAGAAAAATAGTGGAAAATGTTATTACTTGAAATTGCGGCCCATATACGGCATCCCAGTGGGCCCATTCTTCCTGAGGCTGAGGGGAAAGGCATTCTCCACTACCAGCAAATCGGGCCACGCTGAGCAAACAAAGGCGAAAGCAGAGCCAGCACACAAGACCTCCACAACCAGGCTGATGTGCAGGCGGGGCCCACGCTCGTATGCCTCAACTTTCTTATAAAGGCTGAGGCCAGGGTTAGGGTTTGCAGCTCCATCAAACATGGTTGCGTCAATTTTTATTTCTTCACCAGGATTATAGGAGGTGGATTTTAAACGAATCCATTGCTGACCCGGGTGATCTTGTATGGTGTACAATTTGAAGCGTGACATAGGCTATAATGGTACGGATCAAAATTAATGAGATTGTCAGCTAGCTACATGAATTGGTAGGGATGAACAGAACTGTGGGCTTACTTGCTAGCTTAGCCTTAGATGATTAATTTAATTGCTATGATAAATGTAAGTAAGTTTTATTAATTTGGCCTTTTGGATGCTCAGTTCATATTGGAGTGGACCTCAAATGGGGATAAATATTAGGTCAATTTAGACTTTTAACAACAGCATTTATATGAGCGAATTTAATATGGAAAATAAATAATTACGGAATGAATGCTTAGAGGAGAGGAGAGGAGAGGAGAACCTTGTAAGGAGGGTTATGGTCGGAGAAGTAGGCAATCTCGGAACTCAGAATTCGTACAAGGTTCTCGTCGAAGGCAGCCGGGGTCGAAGAAGAAGAAGAAGAAGAAGAAGAAAGTAGAGCGGAGGCAGAAGAGGAATGTAGGGTTTTCAGCAGAAAAGACGACGGAGAAGAGACTGCGGGAATGGTCTCAGCCAGGCGACGCAGCAACCGCGCCATTAATTCTCTCCAGTCCAAAATTGGAATTGGAATTGGAGGAGAGTGGAGAGAGAGAAAATTGTCAAGTCATTTCCCTAATGAGGGCCGTACGGTCCACTTTGGCCCAGCCCATTAATTTCCTAATCCAATCCTCTTTTTTTTTTAAACAATAGGTAGGATTTTATAGGTTAACTAACTGTTTCTATTTTTATTTTTTTTACTTATCTATGGTGTGATGATATTTCGATTTTTTTTTTTAAATAGCATCAAATTTAAATATTTCAACTAAATAAGAATGTTGGATTTAATTTTTATAAAAAATAGTTCCACTAATTCTGGAGGCAGAAATTTTTGCTCTACTATAAGTATACTAAAATGACCCACCGATCCACAGGATTGGAGTTGTTTTTCATACAAACCAAATCTAATGTATCTATTTTTTAAAATATTTAAATACAATTCTATATATAAAAAAATCCGATATTTCAATAACTTAATTGCAAGGATACAACTGCTATCTATTCTATTTCTATGTTACATCATTTCAGGAATTAAAACCCCAACCCACGTAAATTAAATTCCGCCATCAAAATAACTAAATCTTTTTGTTCAATATAGAGTTTACCTTCTTTTTTTTCGTTTTAAAATTCGTGTACAATTCTTTCTTCACAATTTATGTCAGCGTGTTGAATTTTAATGACACCTAAGCAATTTCTGAACAATTGAGAGTAGGTCGGATGAGCATCGGACCATATTAAAATATTAAAATATGTGCATGTCTGTTTCAATTTTCGTGTGCACAGATCTTGATGCTAATCATACGGTGTTAGAGCTAATTGGACCTAAAAGTAGGTCCCATGCTCATCGGACCTACTCCTATCTCATTTCTGATTCGGGTCAGGTAAGATACATTACATAATCAAATTAAATTCAAACCGTTAATTTGAATTTGTACGAATTTTAAAATAAATGAGGAGAATTCAAATGTCTTTATTTTGTGTGTCCATTGTGTCTTTATTTTTAAACATTAATAGTTTAAAATTTAAAACTCTAATATCAAAATAAAACAGTTAGAAAAAATAATTTAAATCACATCAAATGATTTTATTTTAACATGTGAATTTTAAAAATATATCATTAAAAATATGAAAAGTAAAAAGATAATAGAGACATAAAAAAATAAAACATATTTGATCCATCTTCTTTAAAATAAAATAGATTCGAAAAAATATATTTTGGTGGGCGAACGAGATCATTTCGCAATAATAAGATTTATAATATATAATATGAGTTTGGGGCCGACACGTAACTGGCTGGCAAACGGTCCCCACTGAAGTTGAGAATTGATTTACTTATTAGTAGTCTAACGGCTATTTTTATGAACCAACCGTTGGGACTTGGACTTGGGACTCTCTTTCTTTCCCTTTGAAAACCAGCTTAATTGTTATTCCTACATTTATTTGCCTTTCATCGATCTCTGTAGTAGTTCCCCGCAAAATTAAAAATTAAATGGCAAACTCTTACAGACCAGCCTACTACTCCTCCATCCACCACTCTCTCACCTCCATTTGCAAATCTCTTTTCAAATCTAACCGCCGACGTCTCCTCACTGACGAGCAGAAACACTCAGAAGCTCTCAAATGGCAGCAGGACCAATTCCACAAGATACTCCACCTTACAGCATTGCACCGCGAAGGAATTGTAGATGAGTCTGAGGTCTCTGCATTCCGTGCCACCCTCCTTGAATCAATTGCAGCCGCTCCGGCCCCGAACCCGGCCAACCAGGAATCACCACGTCTCACCCGAGATAAGCTTCTCTTCTTGCAAGTCAGTTATTTCAGCTCAAACTCCTATATACTTCCGTAAAGGTTTTTCTTTTTCTTTTTTATTTGGTATTTAGTATTTACCTTAATTTCTTTTCAATTAGGAACTGCTACACTCCAAATGCATCTCCAGCGAAGAGTACCATACATTCAAAAGGCCTCTCCTACAAAGACTTGCAATTCTTGGTGAAGAAATTAGTTCTCAAGACATAAAGATGGCTAACCCAGCTGAATCTGCAGTGGCCACACAGAAGACCACACGGAAAAAAGAGGAAGAAGAAGAAGAGTGGTCAGTAATAGACTTACAGGACCCCACCACAGAAAATCCCTCTGAGAAACCAAAACATAAAAACCCAATAAAGCAACTCATCAAGCCACACAAGTCATCTAATAAAACCAAAGAGAAAAAGGAGAATATTGTTGTTCTTATTTCCAAAAATGAAACAAAACCATCCATTTTGACTAGTGAGAAAGGAAAGAGGAGAGAAAGAGAGGGTGGTGAGAGAAAGGGGGGCTGGGGCTTGGATGGGTTTAAGAGGTGGAGAAAAATAGGTGGACACGAACAAGAGGAAGAAGGAACGGTGCCGTGTTTGGATAAATTAGATAGATCCGATTTTTTATTTGATAATGCGGCAAATGCCGTAGCAACTGACTCTGATAAGGTAATTGCGCCATGTACTGGACTGGTAATTACTCCTGTTAAAATTGTTGCCTATGCCCAACTTTTTAGATCTAATTACAAACTATTCGCATTTCAGTTGCTAGGGGATAACATAAAGAAGGAGCTGTCTTGGATCAAAACGGAGCTGTCAGCAACAAACCGAAATGTCCATTTTTCGTATGTTTCTGGTTCATAAATTAGATGATTTTTATTTATGTATGTATCATGTATGTATCTCCTTCATGTTTGGTTGCATATTTCAATTGGTTATTAATTTTCAGGGATGAACAAGTGGAAGCAATTTCAACAAAATTACCCGTGGACAAATCTGATCTCAACAGCTACTTCCCCAAGTAATTTTCTCACTATACATCACCTCAAATAAATAAATAAAATAAAATGTCAATTAAGAGAAGTTCAGATTGTTATAATTTTAAGTTGAATTGCAGGGCATGGTGCGATAGGCATGGTGACACGGTGTTAGAAGTTGTTCAAAAAGAATTGAAAGAGCGTGTGACTGTCACAACAACGGAAAGCAATGGCAATAATTCACACAATGCTAACAAAGACTGGGTACATTTTGACGATTCAGAGAATTTTCACCCAAATCTCTTTGGCAAGGCAAATGATCGCTATATAAACCCCTTTTTGTAAATTTCAATTTATCTATTTTATTTCTTTCAGAATTGGATTTATGCTGTAAGAAACAAGAAAATTATTTCCTACTTTAGTTGCGAAAAATAACAATGAGTTTGCAAATTCTCGAGTCTGCAGAGAAAATAACTCGGCTCATCCATGAGCGTTCTGAGAAAAGAAAAAAAACCAAATTAGTGAGAATGTGAGATCAGTCTCTTTTTTTTCCTTTTTTTCTTTCTGAGATGGTTGATGGTGAGTGAGATCAGTACGATAACAAAATCGAACAACTATTTATCAAACAAGTTCAGCTGGATTTTTCACATTAATCCAAATAACATAAGCTACTTCTGACACAAAATATGGCTTCCATAGTACATGCCCAGATAAAGCACTAACCTAGCATCCTGCCCCCAATTCACTACAAAAAAAATATTGAAGAAACAATGACCGCAGTTGAATCATCAATCAACTATATTAGTATCTAGTTGAGAAACCGGCGGCAATTTTTCGAATTACAGAAGCAGGGGATCTTTTCTCCTTCATTTTCAGGGTTGAAATGGTAATCGTAGGTGATTTCCTCTCCTGGATTTATATCCCTCTCTGCAATGAATACCACTTTTTTCTCATTGAAGACCGATATTATCTTTGCCACACAGTTCGCCTGGATTATATAGATTATTATATCAACAAAAAAAAAAAAATATCTTGCAAAAAAGAATATATAAGAGAGGGGCATCAATAATTACCGAGCAGGAATGGTTGACAAATCTGGAGATGCCACCTTTGCGAGTGGCATCAATAATATTCTCTTCATCGATGCGGAAGAAATAACATGCACTTTTTGAATGTAGCTTTTGTCCAGATTGGTACTCTTTCTCTCTCTTGTCAGCCACTCTCAGCCTAATTATCTCCCCCACATACTCCACGACCTATGTATTACATTAAAATAAGGGGCAAACTTGAAAAAGACAGTTCTACTTAAGAAAGACCTTGCTTTTCATTGGAAATTAAGAAATTTACCTAGGAATGAAATTGGAACCATTGAGAGTGATTACAAAAGCTGTGCTTTTTATGAAAATTAAAATGGAGTCGCTACTTTTGCAAATGTTTTTTTCTCGAGATGATCTGATTAGGTCTGATAATTTTACGAGTGTAATTATTGTATCAGTTTAGCAAAGTGCAGTACCAGTGTGGCAAGTGTTATTCCCCTAATGAACTAAAGCAAACTTTGGTGGTCAATAGTAATTCATATCTATTTCCAATTGTTTAAATCATTTTAGCTTTAGACAATACCATGGCACCATGAGGGATGAAACAAGAAGTGTAAAGTCCAAGTGCATGTATGCGTGATTTATAGACCACCAGATGCTTCCATCCCTGCAATTGCTTGTAACGCATATATTCCTTCTGCAAAACCAATGACAAAAACAATATTCAAATGAAAATAACATTAAAGCAGAAGAATTATATGCTTGACAGATAATCTTTGCCTTGACTATGCATGCACTATGACAAACCAACAATATTCAAATGAAAATAACATTAAGCAGAAAAATCATATACTCGCAGATAATCTTTACCTCAAACTATGCATGCAATATGGCAAACCAACAAAGCTTTTAATAAACAAATAAATGAGCCCCTATCCAAATGTGAAAAACTCAAAAAAGCCTTGGTTATCCGAACAAAAGAATAATGGAAGAGTGCATTTCGGAATTAGTGTGTTTGGCAACAACCTTTACATGGAGTACTGCTGTTCAGAAAAATGATAGAATAACACCAGCTATCAAAGTACATAATTACAAATTGAAGAAAGGGGATGTGATTTACCTGCAAATCAAGTTCCACATCTGACGAAGAAAGTGATTTGACAGCCACATCGGTAAATGGCTTCTTACCATTAATCCGAAGCCAAGCATTAATTTGTTCTTCCGAGACAATGCAGGCCCTGGAATCACCTTTCATCGCTATATTATCAGAAGTAGGGTTTTCATGTTGCCCCCTTTTTCGGCCTTTAAACACCTATTAAACCATGAAAACAAAAATATATGGAGAACATAATTCTAATTCAATAACAAATAGCTGAATTTCCGTTCCATAAAACCCAAGGAAAACCCGAGTGAGAGGGGGTGGGAGAAGGATTCCATTTGAAGGGGCAAACAAGATACTTTTGGATCTTTTTTTTCTTATTTAAAAAAAAAAAATGGCACCATATAGGACGTATTCTTTACCAGCTCAGAGTTGGGGTATGACAGTAAAGTGAAATGCTTCTACATTACCTCTGTCCTGGCACATGTCCAGCCATCATTTGACACATACTTCTCATTTCCCTCGATATATAAATTTTCTCCATCTGACTTGTTTACCATTGCATGACAAATGCACCTCCCATAAAAGCCGACATTCTCACTATGTTCTCCTTCCACCTCATTTTGTAGTAAACCCTGAATTGCCAATCAAAACTACTAAATGTAAAAGCAGCATATGACCAAAATTGAAGGACATGCAAAACCAGTTCAGCTGCTCCTAAGCCCTTCATTTATTTTATTTGTTTGTTATCTCTCTTCTTTATTAAGCCCTTAATGTATTATGCGTAATATTTTGCCGGAGGTCCCTTCTTGTTGGTTTGTTTGGTGTTATATGCAGTAAAAATCATATTACAACTTAACCAAGCTGAGTAATTGCAATGGTTAAAAAATAGTGGATGCTTAGTACAAAATTAATTTTGCAGCTGATATTTAATCGAGCCAGAGTTGGCACATTTGAGGCTTAGTACAAAATTTATGGTAAGTGGTTGCAGATTGCTGGATTAAATTAAGCCTTGAACGCTTAAGGGATAACTGCACAATTGAGGCAGATATTAATTTTAGGGGTTTAACCATCTGGACAACTTAATTTACAATTCTTTGAATCACTGTTTAGAGATGCCATAAAGGTTATCCTTGCCATTTAGGCTCAAAACTTCATGTTTTGTACCTTTTGATTAGCACACCAAGGATGAAATACTATGGTACAACCTGAAATTCTACATTTTACACACGAACCTCCTGGCCGTCTGCAAATTGAGCAAATCTGATACAAAAATAATAAATATGAAATACCCATAAATTATCTCAAAGTAGAAGGATAATATTGTAAAACATTCTGAAAAAAAAAGAAAGTATTGCTAGCAGTAGATCTGTTATTTTTGGTAGGCTTCACTTATCATAGCATCTTTTTAAGAAACCTTGCCCCCAACATAAAAAAAACCGACAAGAGTTTGTTTCAGTACTGTATCAGGAAGACCAGCATTACAAGTTTTGCTTAGTATATCAGATAATTAGTGATGCTTCAAATTCAAAGTTCCACACAATGCATGAGAACATAACTGCTAACAACACTATCTTGAAATCTATCAGCCAAAACTATATAGCTTACACTATTTTTTCTGGAAGGAGAGGTGCCAGACAGATCAAAAGCAGCCATGGTGTTAACATTGGGACACCTCGTACTGGGGGTCCACAGACCACAAACCATGTGGACCCAGTGTACCATGGAACGATTTTCATCTGATCCGTTGAGTTGAGTACTTGGTCTACCAAAACATGGTTTCTGCAAATATTCTATTAGACTGTTTACAAGTTTCCAAGGCTTCAGCGCCCTTGTCATAGCCCCGCCTTGGTATCCACACAGAACGCAAACCTGCAAAAATAGGCCAGTTGGAATGAGAACCGGTTTAACAAAAAATAGTGGTTGAATGCTATGAAAGGTCATATGAGGGTATAGATGTATATTTCATTATTTTGTCATTTTCATTGTTCTCTTCTTAGCTTGGTTGGAAAAGAATTTGGCAAATTTATTGTTTAATTTCATTTAGTTAGGCCTTAATGGTGCATATACTTGGCATCAACTATGCTAGTATTACTAGTTGAATCAATAAAGCAGAAACGAAAAGAGACAACGGCAGATCTATGCATACTGCAATATAGTAAAATTGTAAACGATAGTTTGACACAACTTACCGGATCAGAAAAACCAGCCCTACAGGGTCTACAAAACCATGGACCCTTGGGCTGTCGCAAAATGCCATAGCATGCCTGGTGCACCTGCAACATTCATGAATAAAATCAGTTTAGATTGTAGCAAATTGCCAGCAAGAAGTCAGACCAGGGGCAAAAGTTTATTTTATTTTAAAATATTTGCATTAATGCTGTTTTCATGTACAAGTTCAGGAAATAATTTGGTTATTACAGGTGACCAAATGTATCTCTCAGAACTAATAGTGCTGTTATCTAATGAGTTACAAGATTGAATATGGAATTTGACAGCTCAATAGTTCACCCAAACCTATCTTCCAGAAGGAAAGCAGAGGGAAAAAACAAAAAAACAAGGGGAAATAACCGTGATTGTGCAGTGTTGACACTGCAAAATTTGATTGATATCCTCCTCGGTCGAGCTTCGGCAGACAGAACAAGACAACTCAGAGAGGGAAAGATGTATATGTTCCTCGGCATGCCTGTAGTAATGATTAAAACAGGGTTTTATCAAACAACAGTAATTGTATATACCAGTACAGACAATAAGACTAAACTACTGATAAAAATATTAAGTATATAAATCTTAAAAAAACAACCTTGACTTGCTCTCTTGAGAGGCAGGTAACAACTGACACTCACTACCAGAAAGTGAAGGACTCACATGTATCACATTATTGGATTCTTCTGGCATCAATCCTGTATCAGCTTAACATTAATTATTTCAATGTTTTTATTACATACATTCTGAAGAAATCTCTTTTTATTTGATATATAAAAAGCAACTCAGTCCATTTAGGCAAAAGTCCAATTAGGCAAAATAATAAAGATTTGCTTGATTACTTAAGAGAGATCAATAAAATGTATCTAACATAATTCAAGAATAGTATAATATTTATTACCTGTGCCAGTTTTGGGAGAATGCTCAAATTTACTCCTCTGTTCTCCCTCCATTATATCAAGAGATATGCTCTTCATCTTCACTCTTTTATTTTTTCCAGAATATTCTCCAAATTCATTTAATTTTGTGTCTTTAGACTTCCGAGCTGATCGACTTAAAGTTGGGTTTACCATAACAGCACTATTCATCGAATTATTATGAACAAGTCCCATACTTTCCCTTAAATCGAGCATTCTAGGCTTCCCTTCGGCCAAAGGACTCAGTATTTCAGCCTTATTTTGTGAAATTTTATCACAGCTGGTTTTAGTTCTTTGGAGTACCGAGACAAGAGAGACTATTTTCGCAGGTTTCAGGGCATCATTAGTCGTGCCATTAGAAATAATTCCAAAATTCCCACAAACAACAGGCTTGATTCTCTTGGCACAGAAATTTTGTTTTTTGTTCTTTGTTTCACTTTCTTTAATCCCTATTTCGCTCAGATATTTGTACTTGGGCTGTTTTCTGGCTTCGAGGTGATTCATTGATCCATGGTGGCCTGGGTCCACTTCATCTTCCCTATTTTTCTCAGAAAATGTTCCATTTGCATTAAAACAACTCATTGGTCGACGATGCACCGACGCCACAGAATATTCATCTCTCTCTTCTGAAAAGGCTTCACTTGTCTTTGAATTGGTCACTGGTACATGGTGGACCTGGTCCACCATGCTTTCTAATTTTTTCTTCTCAGAAAATGTTTGATTAATCCGAGGACGTTTTGCAGGTCCACCACGGATCAGGCAAACAGATTTTTTATTCCGGTTTTTCTCAAGATTGGCCTCATTCATCCCAGGACAGTCCGCCGGTCTGCAATGGGCATGGTCCACCATCTTATCTTTTCTACTCTCCATGGAAAAGACTTCATTTATCTCAGAATGATTAGTTGGTCTATAGTGGACACGTTCCATTGTTTTTTTGTCTCTCTTTACTAGTCTAACATCATTGCGCGGCTTCTTGGCCAAGCTATCAGTTGTCATCACAGGTCGCTCTCTTTTAAGGGTGATAGATTTATCGGTTGCACTTAGAGATGGTTGTATTGTTGTACAGACTTCATGCCTCTCATCAGACGAACCACATTTCTCAACCAATGATGTCTCATCAGCTGGTACAGGTACCAAAACCCTCATGCCAGCAGAACCCAACTCCCAGTTTTTATCAGTTTCAACTGATACTTCAGTTACAGCAGGCGCTGATGACCCTGAAGATATACTTGAGATCACTTTATCACGGGTAAAGAGTTTTTCCGGAACATCTTTTAATGAAAAATCTTTTCCCAAGAAATTATTTCCGGGTGCATCCTTCCATGAGCACTCACACTGGGAAGAAAGCTTGGGTCTTTTGTTTGTATCTCCAACGATGCGGTCTTTGCCTTCTTCTAACAATAAAATTGCATGCTTATGACATCTTGAAATGCAGTGTGCCCCACAAGTAGGCAATGTTTCATGTGTACTACTGGAATAGATTTGAAAAAAAAAAAAAATGGGTGAGCATCATGCTAAAATAGCACCCTTACTGGAATCTACTACTTGTACTAGAACTCCAGAACAGTAGAAGTTTAGAAAAGAAATAACCTGATGCATGGTGGTTTTTCACTGTCACAGATACAGCATGCACTTAACCGCTCTCTGGAACAAACCAGGCAAGAGGGTATGCACCTAACTGGAAATTTGCACACATCACTGTGATTACCGCATTGAAATTTGTGGACATGCTCCTCATGCAATGTTTTGTTGTTATTATCTTGGCCAGATGAGTTTTGGAATTTCAGATTTGAGAGGCAGCACATTCTTCCATGCAGATGGTTATTTTCACAAACTCTTGCACATCTTTCGGGTTTATACCATGAATTATCCGTGAGGTCAAAACCATGGTGCTTGAGGCTCTGTATCAAATAACAATGATATTTAATCAAAACAAAAGTTAGAAGATTCATGACTATCTTTGTTCTATGACATAGTGATCACTTATTAATAAATAACAAAAATAGTGCTTTACCAGGCTCTCTGAATTTGGAGAACAAGTCCTCAGAGCATCGCTAACATTGCAAGTAAATCCACCAGCGCGAGAGATATTTGAATTGGAGCCTAAGTTAGAATTCTCATCATCTATTCTGACAAAACCATTCTTGCATTTATCCAGTGCCTTTTCATCTGAGCCCCTTACAAACTCAGTACTATTTCCTAATATATCATCACCTGATTCCACCGGATTTTTCCTCTCAAGGTGAGAGAGAAACAGAGAGATAAGTGAGTTTTTGGTTGGGTCGCTAGTAAAGTCATCAGATGGCGAGGTCCTATGTGGATGTGTATTTGTAGGAATTGTATTTACCAGAAATTGATTGAGGCGTGAGTCTTCCTTTTGAGGAATTTGCAAACGTCCTGAGTTTTCGTTTGAAGAGAAACCTGTAGTCACAGTGCATCAAAGCAAATAACGCATCATTTTTTTTTAAATGGTAAGCGATTGCTTGCTTATTTTCGTTAAGCTAAATAAAAAGAATACAGATAGAGAAAGAGGGGGAAAAAAAGAGGAGATAATACAAGCATTGTCCAAATAAAGAAAAAACACAAAAATAACACATCATTCAACAATTGAAAAACTAATTTAGCGACAACTGGCAACAGTTTATCATATTATTTGAGCCCATTCTTTCTTTGGCTCCTTATTAGTAATGACAAGTTAGAAGAGGACAACAAAATTATATTTACAATTTCAAAATTCAGGGGTAATTGAGCTTCAATTTGGCTTAATTGAATTGGCAGAAATGATACCAAATTACTCTGACACTGCACCCATCAGGCCATGTAGAACTATTCGAAAGATTGTATAATTACACTCACCTTTACTCACTGTAGGCTGGGAAAAGTGTGTTGCTTGCACATCAAGTGCAGTGGTGCGTTGCAAGGAAGTTGGGTTTACGACTTTTGATGAGTTATTAATAAGGTTAGGCGGTTGTCCGAGCTTCAATTCAAATCTCGAAGCAAAAGGAGAAGAAGAGATGTTTTCTTCATTCCTGGCACTATTCCCGAGACTTACACCTTGTCCCATGAAATTGGATACATTTGCACTATGGGAGACCAACTGAAAACCATTTTTTGGTATACTTGTACTGGTTTTTCCTTTTTGTGCAGCTGAGGCCCAGTTTGGTGATAAAGAGCTGTTATAATCGTTCAGATTTCTATTTAGTGCAGTACTGGTCTCTGAATTGGTGGGACCTACCCTGTGGAGCTGGTTCTGGTAAACAGTCTTGTTATTGGATCGAAAAACAGACCCATCTAGAGAACTTGATTGAATCACAGATGCTTGTAAAGATGAGTTATCTGGCCAATCCCAGTAAGTGCTATGAACCTACAGGAACCAAATTAGGAAATTGGACATTACTTGAAAATATTATGAGTAGCACCATTTTTATTTCCTTATAT
Source organism: Carex arenaria (assembly GCA_964058825.1). NCBI lineage: Eukaryota > Viridiplantae > Streptophyta > Magnoliopsida > Poales > Cyperaceae > Carex > Carex arenaria. Next base: position 754,531 of record CAXKVW010000037.1, on the reverse strand, counting down.
TTTGTTTCAAATGGTTGTTGTAGTTGATCTAGTGCTTGAAAAAGGTCCTGTTAAATAAGAAATGAGACAAATGAGACAGAAAGAAAACACTTACACCTAGAAAATGTCGGGCCCAGCGGGAAATAGTCATGCCATTTTCCATGTACACACTTTCACCGGCCTTACTAGAAATGCCCCCGGAATGCTACAAAATGTAAATACAGTAAAAATGGTTCCTTTACATATAACGAGACTAATTACAATACACCTTTCAAATTCAGGTACTTGCTTATTATTCATGAATACAAGTTTTACTACTGTAGCAGATTTTGATGCCTGTTAGATGTGGTCTGGGTACAGCTCAGCTGGATCATATCAACTGATTATTGAATGCTATGCAGAGTACGGACAAGTGAATTTGTGTGCACGTGCATGTTTACATATGTCTGTTAAGAGTTGCTAATACACCAGCTGATTCAGGTCCACAAACAAAGACATCAAATGACCAAAAAAAACAGATTCAGAAGTAAATAGCAACCTATAGTTTGGTAATAAAATTTAAATTCACTAGATAACTTGTGCATACCTCACAAAACTTGGCCACGGACATTTTAGACCTATGACAAAAGCAAACAACTCCAAGATGTCCCGAATCAGCAAAAAACAACTCTCCAACTGAATTAAATTTGCAGCAATTATTAGCGATAATCTACAAACTAAAAAATTCTACATCCCATTGAATCCTGGATTTAAATTGAAATTGGTAAGAAGAAGATGCACTAATTCCAAACTGTATTCCCATCTGATTCCCAAATTTAAATTACTAAGAGGAAATGAGCGTCGCACGAACCAGTGTTCAAGCAAAAGACGAGTCGTTGGTCACCATGCCAAGATGACAATGTTGCATTAACGGGTGTTTTCTGGGGAGCCCGAAAATCTAGCGTTTGTACCCGATAAGCACTCTGGGTATGACCTATATTTCCTAATGCAAAAAAAGGAGATTAAAATTTAAGCAATCTTTGAGGATAAGTTCCGGCCAATCGAGACTGACAATTCTATGAAACTAAGAAGAAGTGGTGTACCAGCGCTAATTAGAACCGCTGGGTACCGTTACTGGAGAAGTAGAACAGTTGATAACAGTACCCATAGTTGTAATAAACAGCAGGTTGCTGCCAGCATACCAGTACAGGTATTAGTACAAAGATGTGCCTGATACCATATTAATAGTTAATTTTTTTTGTTTATTTGGCCTTTTTTTTTTACTGTAAAATACAATCTTCTTCTTTGATATACATTCCCGGTCAATCCTGTAAGATCTAGAAGCAGAGAGACAGTGAGACAGCATGATACATGTGATATAATCATATGAAGCAGAAATTGTATAGCACATAGACGTACCAGTGGTTTGGAAAAGCATGTTGTGGGGCAGTTTTGCATGAGTTTGGAGAAGAGGACGAGGAGCGTGGGGATTGAGTTGAAGGGCATTATGGGAATGTAGGTTGGGAGATGATAGAGGAAAAGGCGGGGGGCTTTGAAAGGCGTTGAAGAAGGGTAGGGGTAGGGGTAGGGGTAGGGGTAGGGATAGGGGTAGGTCTTGCGAAATGGGAAGGCGTGCAGGGATTATGGAGTTTGTTCCCAATCCCATCTGAGGCTGGGAAGGACCGGGGATCGCGGCTTCCGTCGGCACCGGCGACCAGCCGGAGCTGCATTTTGGCGGCCACGAACCACCGTTCATGGCCCAGTGACACCGTGGCTTCCAATTTGACAAAGAAACAGAGCAGAGCAGGTCGAATTGTGGAAAAGAAAAGAAAAGAAAAGGGTCCGCTCTTTTCCAATCCAATAATTGCACTGGGCACAGGGCACAGGGCAGTGCGAGAAAAAGGAGTAAAAAAAAAATAACCAAGGCAGGCTGAGGATTTTACAAAATTGCAGAGGAGTGGATTTGAGAGAGAGAGAAGGGGGTTAGGGGGGAGGGCAAAATGTTGATTGGTCATTTGGCTTTTTAGCTTTTTGCTCTCTCTCTTGTTAGTTGTGTCTGTGATTCCCTGTAGTAAATGTAAAAAATCCCTGTTCATCTGTCAGTGTGCAGGTCTTTTCTTTTCATATGGGGCCCACAGACAGAGAAATTAAAGCGAGAGGTGGGACTTTTCGTCAGAAAGACCACATATATCACTGTTGAATGAATCCGTTGTTCCTACACCGAACAAGCTCCTTTTAGATCTTATGTGACAGGACTCAGGACTCAGGAGGAGGAGTTTTCATTGGAACGCCAACGAATCCATCCACGTCTTTGAGACTTTCACAACGCCTTCCACAGATTACAAAAACACTTTTTTTTTGGGACTTGAACTGTGTCCATTTAAAACGATGTTAATTTATTTTTCAAATTTTAAATTCTTTTAAAACACTTGTTTTGGTGGTAGAGAATATAGAATAGAGAATAGAGAGGCAACACGTAAGTAAGTAGAGTTGGCATATGAAATGCAACATGCGATCATGTATAGGAAAGATTCGACAAGCATACCGGACCGGAGTAGTGTCCTATTCCTATCTACTGACTACTCTTCAAGGTGTATCCGGATTTTCCAAGTTGCCTTCTTCATGCATGCCTATAAGGCTATAAAGTACAAACTATTTTTTTTTTTTTTGAGCAAAGTACAAACTAGTTTATAGGTGCTGATTGGTTCGAACTTGGAACCGGTTAAAACCGACCGGATTAAATTTATCCAGTGAATTAAAACTGAATCATACAAATCAAATTAAATTTTAATTTATTCGGTTCAACTGAAATAAGAAGATTAATAAATAAATAAATATATTTTTATTATTTTTTAATTTTTATAAGCTAAAAATAATTGTTTATTTCAATACACAAAATTTAATTAGGATTTACTGGTTTTCGATCTCCTAAAAAGTATTTAGTGCATATTTCGGTGAACTCTACGTTATTTTTCTTTGGTTGAGTGGTATGTACTTGCATGGTGCCTACCTTTTCAATTACAAAGTATTACTAATTGATCCTACCTTCTTTTCGGTCAGTTTAGTCTAACTAGCTTTAAAAAAACAAACAAACAATTAAACCGGTTTTAACCAATCTATCTCACTGGAAAAACCAAACCATGTAATCAGAATTTCCACAGCTTAATGTAAAATAAATTAAACCGACCCCTACAATTAATATTCAGAATCCCTCATTTTTCTTTTTCTTTCTTTTTCTTATAAATATGGTTTAGATTATATTAGACTATCAGATCAAAGAAAGAGGGTTTTCTAGTGTTGTTTATTTATTTTTATTTTACTCTATTGAAAAAACTGTGATGTGATGTTGGTTTATTAAAAGGTATAATTTTAAGATTTTGAAAGTTGAAAGAATTTTAAACTAACTATTTTAAAATTAACAGTGGTTGGTTTGAACAAATAAGTTGAAGAAGGCGGTCAATTGACTGGATTCGGGGCCGGCCCTCCTTAAATTCTTTCAATAAATCTCTATCTCAGACTCTCAGTTGGGGTGAGATTCGAACTAGCGGCTGCGTGGGGGCTAGTATTAAATATTAATGGAGAGGATGTGAATTCCAATTGACCTGACTCCCGAGCTGGTTTTTATTTATTATTATTCTTAAAAAATTGTTCGCTGGTTTAGTCGAATTAAATGCAGATTACTCTCAGCTGGAACTTGGAAGGGAAAAATGACTTAATTAATGTCAAATACTTGTTTCTTGAGAAAAGGGATGTAGCACAGTTGGTTAGGAAAAAATCCTATGACTGTTGTACCCAAAGATCGAGAGTTCGATTCTCCCTCACAACTTCACAGCTTCTGTGAAGATTTTCAAAAAAATCAAATACTTGTTTCTTGTCTGCATGTTCCCGTGTTGGAAAAACATCTTACCAAAAAACTAGTGTAAATTCCGATAAAATCGGAAGAAAATAGAAGAAAAGAGCCGAATTTTTGTTTTTAGCCTTTTGAAAAATTCAATGTTATTCAAGTTTTTTTAAAATATCAAAATCTAACTGATACGGACATTTAATCTGCCTCTTGAACTTAAGGACCGGCTATTTAATAGCCGGTTTGGATAGTTTTGATAAAATCTAGTTTTGGTGGATAGATTTGGCAATTTATATTTAATGGTGGATATAAATAAAAATGTCAGAAAATTTTTTACTTGATTCACGTAAAACAAAAAACTTACCACAAAATATCACAAAATAGGTGTACAAAACTTTGATTCAGTACATTTTTTTTAACAGATTGTGTAGCCTATTTACTTGAAAGTGGTAACACTTGTGTGAATTTTAATGGGGAATTTGGAAATTATTTTAAATGTCGTAGGGGTTTGAGACAAGGGGACATGTTGTCCCCTTTCTTATTCAATTTAGTAGCTGGTGTCCTTAATAAAGTTTTAAAAAATGCCCAAGCTGCGGGGCTGTTGCAAGGGTTAGGGAATTTTCCAGGTATAGGTAATGTGTTAAACTTGCATTTTGCGAATGATACATTAATTTTCTTAAGGGCAGATAGGTCAATGATTAACTCCTTAAAATGGATTTTACTATGTTTTGAAAACTTATAAGGGCTAAAAATTAATTTCGATAAAAGTGAGATGGTCCCACTTAATTATCAGTTGAGGAGGGGCGCATTTTAGCATCCCAATTAGGATGTAAGGTAGTGGGCCTTCCTGTTACTTATTTGGAGGTCCCATTGCATTGGAAAAAAATTCAGGTTAGCTGTTGGGATAGCCTTATTGATAAGATTGAGAAGCGATTACAAGGTTGGAAAGGAAAATTGTTATTCTTAGAAGGACGAGTTACTTTGTTGAATGTTGTTTTATCGGCGATTCCTATATATTGGTTATCATTCTATAGGATGCATAGTCAAGTTATTACTAGAATAGATAGGATACGACGACGTTTTTTATGGTCAGGTACTTCTCGAAAGAGACTTCCTTTGATTGCTTGGTGCCAGGTTTGTCGCAATAAGAGTCAAGGGGGATTGGGGTTGTTGAATCTATATAACATTAAAAGGGCCTTTCTAGCAAAATGGCTTATGAGATTTCATAATGGTGAGGTTACGGGAATATGGAAAAACATTATGAGGGCTAAATACAATGATACAGGAACAAGGAGTAATCATTCTTATTTTTGGAAGGAGGTACTGAAGGAAACAGGTTTAATTGAGATAGGTACCAATTCGCAAGTTGGAAATGGGTGCTTGGTAAGGTTTTGGGAAGATAGATGGACCGGACAAGTTCCTCTGAGTAGTATATACCCAAATAATATATTATAAAAATGTGTTAGTTTCTCAAGTATTTCGTAATAATAGCATTTATATTGAGTTTGCAAGACAACTGGTGGGTGTATATCTGCTGGAATGGCAGAAGTTAGTTCATTTTTTTAGGTTTTTTCAATTAACTAATACTATAGATAAAATTATACAGAGATGGTCAACCAAAGGTCAATTTTCTGTTCATTCACTATATTCTTGGCTAGATTACGGGGGTGTTCCTGATATGGAATTTACGAGCCTTTGGGCAGCCCACATGCCTTTGAAAATTAAGATTTTTGGGTGGTTGCTTAAACAAAATAAAATTTTGACGAAAGATAATTTGGAAAAGAAAGGTTGGGTTGGTAATAGGTCCTGTGTGTTTTGCCATGAAGATGAAACAGTTAGACATTTATTTGTACATTACAGGTTTATTAGATGTCTATAGAATTGGATTGCTAATCATAATGGGTTTGTATTTTGTTGTAATACAATTGAAGAATTATGGGATATAGATAGGTTGATCCCAATGAAAGATCCCAATGTAGTTGAAATTGTTCGAGAGGCTGTGCTCTGGTGTGTATGGTTAGAACAAAACAGATTAATTTTTAAGGATGGATCAGCGAAGAGTGTACAGTGTGTAGGGGCTCAGATTATTTCTTTTGTTAAGTTTTAGTGCAAGAATCAGACATATGATGCTCATGCTAACTTGATTTGTATTTTTCCCTGTGATAGAAAGAACTTGATAGGAGATTCTCTTATCAGTTTCGAGGAGGCCGAATATGATATAACCCTTTTGCATGGACAAGAGATGATCCGATATGATGAACAAGTTAATGGTAGCATTGGAATTGAAGAATAGTACAGGAATGAAGAAAATGTTGTTAGTTACTTTTGTTAGTATTACTAGTTTGGAAGATCATATGTTATCTCTTGGTTTTAGTTTTTAATTGTGCTTAGATGGTTATTTGTTTGTAATACTTCCGCTTAGTTATATGTTTTTGCTTTTGTGTTGGTACCAGAAAGGTGGTACAAACTGAATATTATAATAGTTTCTAGTTTAATAGAAATAGGTGGAATCCCATTTCTTTCAAAAAAAAAAAAAAAACAGATTGTGTAGCCTTGTGCGCACTAGGGATGAAAGAGGATGTACCGAATCAAAGTTTCACTGCACTCCAGGGTGTGCCAAAATTTTAGTTCGGTACTTACATTTTTTTTGTTAAAAAAATGATAATCAATATCTTTTCCGCTTGAAGTTTTATGTAGTACAAAGCGCTTACAGACTTTACCAAAAAAAAATGAACTTTTATAAATTATTTTAATACAATTATTTTTTATCATTTAATTTTTTTATTAAGTGAATTTCAAATTTTGAAATTATACATGTATACACATCACTCGTAGAGTGAATTAGTTTCAACGGTTTGAATTTCTAAAAAGGATTCATAATCATGAGCTTTTCGAAAAAAAATTAAAAAAAAATTGATTATCTTGAATTTAATTATGATCAAGATAATTAAATTTTTGTGATAAATTTTTTGAATTGAAATCTATATGAAAATTTTGCTATAAAAGATATATGGTGTGTATAAGACTTATTGCGGATCCGGTAAGTACGTAACTCTGTCATCTTTTGTGCTCAGTATTACTGGATCAATCATCTCCCAGCTTAGTGAGCTTCTAGGTATTTATAGGCCTTTACATCGGTTTGGGCCTCGAGTTGAGTTGCTGCCGAGCCTTCTTGCAAATAAGTCGGTTTGGGCCTCGAATAGAGACGCTACCGAACCTTCTCGCAGATAGGTCGGTTTGAGGCCTTGAGTTGAGATGTTGTCGAAATCTTCTCATAAGTAGCTCAGTTTGGGTCTCTCGAATAGAGACGTTGCCGAGCCATTTTGATACTAGAAAGTCGGCTAAAGTCTCGAGTGGAGTTTTGATCCAGCCTTTCTCTCGGACTTACTAATTTTGGATCTTTAGTGTTTGTTTGCCTTTAGTTATGATCATGTCAGAAAAGAATTCTTTTTCATAATTAAAAATAATAATTATAGAAAAAGATAGATTACTTCTCTTTCTAAAAAAAAATGTAAGTACCGAATCAACCTCTCGTTTTTCTTATAAACCCAAGCACCTCCGAATGTGTGCCGAAATTTTTGTTCGATATCACCCTTTTCACGTAAAAAAAAAAAAACTTACCACAAAAATCACAAAAATAGGTGCAAACTTTGATTCGGTATATCTTTTATTTTTTCAAATTGTGTAGCCTTGTGTGCAACAGAGTGAAAGAGGATGTATCTAGAGAAGGAAACATGTGACACGCCGTGACGTGACATGATCAATATTTTTTTTTCATGTGATGTGGCATGACATGAGTAAAATAGTGGCGGATGGTCACGTTGTGTAATCACGCCGGAATGATATGTGACGTGACCACACGTGATGTGACAGTCATGTCAATTTTTTTATTTTAATTTAAATTATTGAAAATTTAGAAAAAATATATAAAAAATATGAAAAAAATCTAAAATAAGTAAATAATGTTGCAATTTTTTTTTGAGAAAAGACGGTTTGATATCTGACATTACTTTAAAAAATCAAATTACAAACATTTATTAAACTAAACTAGAGAAAATAAAAATCTGAGTATCAGTATCACTGAACCTACACTAAAAATAAAACTTGAATACTCTATACATATAAAAAAGTTAGATACTCTATGTTTTATACCGTGATGTAACACGACGTGTAATTTTAGCTTGAATAAGGTCATGTGACACGACACGTGAGCCACTTCACATAATTGACACATGCTATGTGACGTTCCGTGACGTGACTAATCACGCCGTGACAAATTTTCTTCTCTAGATGTACCAAATTAAATTTTCAATGCACTCTAGAGTGTGGCGAAACTTTAGTTCGGTACTTACAATTTTTGTAAAAAAAATGATAATTATATATTTTCATATAGTATAAAATCAAACGATTAACGTCGACAGGCTTTACCAAAAAAAAAATGTTAAACAAATAAATTTTTGTAACTTATTTCAATACATTTATTTGTTGACTGTATTAATTTTTACTACATGAATTCAGAATTTTGAAATTATGACTTGTAGAGTAAGGTCTTGTTCGGCTTATATTTGAGAATGGACATGAATGTGAGTTTTGAACTGAAAATTTTTTCCCACGCACACAGTAACGCACATTGAACAGAGCCTAAGTCAGTTTTAACAGTTTAAATTTGCAAAAGATATTCATAATCCTGATACGTTTCACCCGCAAAATATGCATGTAAAATATTTAAATGGATTGGAATGCACGAGATTACGGTTGGACGAACTTGGAAAATTAGTATTGTTAGGGTTAAATTAAATTTACAAATTCTATTCATATAAATGCGATAAAATCGTGTTCATGTAAATTTGAGTTTGAATTTGCTCGGACCTTGTTGTGCGGATCTGGTGCGCCAAATCATTCTGCAGACTAACAGATGAGCCAAAGTATGGTGCGAACCCGTTTTCTCTGGTACGCACAAGGGTTGTGCGGGGTGGTATGTTTTGAGATAAACTGGTCGGGTGGTTTTTAATTTAAAACGAATTTTGAGAGTGATAAAAAAAAAAAAAAAAAAACAATTTCGGGAAACGGTTTCGTAATTGGTATGGATTGGAGTCAAATATCATGTATCCTATATTCCTACTCCTATTAGCAGCGGAGAGCAGTACCAAGCAAGCCGCCGATGGGAATGGCACTGGCCTCGGCCTCTGCCTCTGCCTCTCTCAACCGCTTCTTCTCCTTCTCTCCTTCTCGCGCGCCTCAAACCCTAATTTCCCTTGCCACAAGCTCAAGACACTTCTCCTCTCCATTTCCATTTCCATTTCGACCGCTATGTCTATGCACCGCCTCTTCATCTTCATCCCCCATCAGTACCAGTACCATCACCAACCATGGTAATTTTTACAAGGACTTGTACTTGTACAACACCATGACCAAGACCAAGGAGCTATTCCAGCCCAGGGATCCAACCTCAAAGGCAGTGGGAATGTATGTGTGTGGCGTTACGCCTTACGATTTCAGCCACATAGGCCATGCCCGCGCCTATGTCACCTTCGATGTCTTGTTCAGGTCCTTCACTTTAGTTTATTCCCAAATTCTCTCACTCACTCCTATCTAACATATCTAATTACATATCTAATTACAATTATCCTGTTTACTCTCTACAGGTATTTGCAATACCGAGGATATAATGTATCTTATGTTCGCAATTTTACCGACATCGATGATAAGGTCATCTAAGTTCTTTCATAATCAATCAATCTCACTTTGGTCACTGTACCAATTTCCTTATTATTATATTATTCATTTAGGTTTAGGGTTTTATGAAGTTGTCGTTTGGTTTTGATAAAAATAATGTAGATAATTGCAAGGGCAAAAGAGTTGAGTGAAGACCCACTTGACCTAAGTTCACGTTTCTGTCATGAGTTCCATTTCGACATGTCTGCCCTCCAATGCTTGCCTCCCACCTACGAACCTCGTGTCTCAGATCATATCACTCAAATTATAGACATGATCACCAAGGTAAGATGTTTTTTTTTTTATTTTTATTTATTCAATATCATTTTCTCGTTTGTGTGCCTGCACAGGAAAGTGATGTTACCCCCAAGGATTGTGATCTTTGATTTGGTTAGTATCAGACAAAACAGGTACAGGCAGAATAGGTGTAATAGCCTATGATGTGTTTTCTATTACCAGTGTGACCAATTATTTCCCCTTTTTTGACTCAGCCTTTTATCAGGCATCTTACTGTTTGTTTAAAAAAGAAACTCAATACTAAATTGAGACTAATTCATAGTAACTGGATCAAGAACAAATTTGAAGGTTTATTTGGGTTTAAGTGGCACTCAATTGCTCAGTTCGAGTAACTCATGCCTTAAATGAGTTATTTTTGCCTTCTCTTCTTTTTCCTGATTACAGATTATAGAAAATGACTGTGCATATGTAGTAGACGGAGATGTATATTACTCAGTGAATAAGTTCCCAGCATATGGGCAGCTGTCTGGCCGAAGCCTAGAAGACAACAGAGCGGGGGAGAGAGTTGCGGTTGATCAAAGAAAGAGAAATCCAGCTGATTTTGCTCTATGGAAAGTAAGAATAGCCGTCTTCAGTTCTAATATACTATATTTCCAAAATAGCCCCTTTTTGTCTTCTTTTTTTTAGTATGAGTTGTTTATTTATTTTTTCTCTTTTCACTGATTAAAGGCGGCTAAGGAGGGAGAACCGAGATGGGAGAGCCCGTGGGGCCAAGGGCGGCCAGGCTGGCACATAGAGTGCAGCGCTATGAGCTATGCGTACCTCGGCCACATAGTTGACATACATGGTGGCGGCCAAGACCTCATATTTCCACACCATGAAAATGAGATTGCGCAGAGCTGTGCAGCCTGCAGGGAGAGCTGTGTACGTTTCTGGGTGCACAATGGTTTTGTCAATGTAGACAAGGAGAAGATGTCCAAATCATTGAAAAATTTCACCACAATTCGCCAGGTAATGTCTACAAGAATCATCCAGTTATTTTCTCACCCGTACCATTTGTTAATATGAAATGTGACCAATTGAAAAGCAACACCAGGCATAATAGACACTGTTACCACCTATGTCCCTGCAAAAACTGAAAAATATGCTCCAAACTTCTTATTTTCTTTTTTGGGCATATGTATATACAATATTTTACTTTTAGTTGCTGCATTTGGCTTATGCATGCCCCTCAAAAGTTGGCGTTAGTCTTTGCATTGTACTATACTCTATCTTGGTGCTTTGTTCATTGTACTAAAACTCTTTTACCTTTTCCATGTCTTTGGAAATAAAAAAAAACAACCTTTTATTCATTCGACTCTTTTTACCTTCGGTTCGTTCTTTGTATTTTAGCTTTTGATGTGTTGAAAATGTAAGTTACTACTTTCAGGTAATGGAGCTGTACCATGCCCTGGCTTTGAGGTTTTTCTTGCTTGGTACACACTATCGTACCACTATCAGTTACTCAAACGAGCAACTTGACACCGCTTCAGATCGTCTATTTTATATTTATCAGGTTGGGAACTAAATTCTGTAATTAAGATAAAATTCAATAAAACACCATCAGATGATGCATTAGTGTGTTCAAGGTTGTTCTAAAATTATAGAAGCTTCTAAATCTTCAACTGGCCTTTTGTTTTACCAATGTCAAATTTCAATTGCCTTCTGTTTCACCATTTTAAGGATTCTGTGACTATTTTTTTCGATATGGGAAAATCCATTCTTATCCAGACAGTATACAAACTTCTAAATCAATGGTTTTCTGACTCCCTATCTAGAGAATAGTGAAAAGAATCTTAAAAATGTGAAATTTTGTTTTCTACAAAATATTGATACGTAGATCAAATTCAGCAGCTTGGGTGGATGTTTCAATATAAAAAATTGAGATCTGTTTCCATGGGGCTGGTCAATTGCTGCTATGCTATATATGGTGTGTGTGTGTGTGTGTTTTTTTTTGCGACATCTGAAGCATATCCTTCTATTTTTTTATTATTGTAGACTTTACATGAATGTGAAGAACTTCTTTCGGCTGAAAAAAGATCAATTACAGAGGAATTTCCGCCTCCTAAAACATCGGAGTGTCTAATAAAATTGAACAAAGAATTGAATTACTGTATGTCTGATGACCTCCACACAGCCATGGTATTGGCCGCTCTTTCTGATCCATTGAAACTCATGAACGACCTCCTACATACTCGTAAGGTATCACTTTGTTTATTTTTCAGTATCCATTATTCTAGAATCTTAAGATTTTGTAGGTATTATTATGTAGTCTTTGAAGCTCCTACCAAGAATTCATAAACTTCTATAAATCCCCTTTTATTATATTTTTTAGATAATATGAGTCAAGAGAATTAAAAGTGTTCATTGTACAATGGAATGGTATCTTAAGGGATTATAATTATGTTTTCTTTTATTTGGGTTGACAGTGAACGCATGCATTTTCTCTCTCTTTTGAATAGAAAAACCTGATCATTACATAACAGTGATTTCTAATAAGGCATATTAGGGTAAGGATTGTCTTCTGTTTCTCTTTTGACTTTTTAAAATCTTTGTAAACAGGGGAAACGACAAGAAAGAAGATTGGAGTCGCTATATGCTCTGGAAAAACAGCTTGGAGTTGTGCTTGGTCTTCTGGGTCTAATGCCTGCTAGTTATTCTGAGGTTTACAATATTCATTTAGTTGGATTAACTCTTTGATGTGCTTAATTTGTGGTGTGTGTGTGTGTATTTTATGCGCTCTTGAGAAGGAATGGCCCTACCCTACCCTACCTTACCCGTGATGTCCGATTGTAGTATTAGCAAATGTCTTTTAGGTTCCAACTAAAATAAAAAAAAAATAATCTTTTCAGAAAGCAGGTGTGATTATATATTTCTTTGGTTTGATAGGTTCTGTCAAAAATCAACTTGTTTGCAGGTTTTGCAAGAGTTAAGAGAGAAAGCATTAGTACGAGCTGGCCTGACAGAAGCACAAGTACTGGAAAAAATAGAAGAGAGGAATTCAGCAAGAAAACAGAAACAGTTTGAGAGATCAGATGAGATAAGGAGGGAGTTAGAAGTGCTAGGCATTGCGTTGATGGATAACCCTAATGGAACCACCTGGCGACCCACGATTCCTCTTCACGTTCAAGAATTGCAAACTGCTCCATCTTAACTTGTACACTGTATTTTTTTTTTTTTCCCCCTCTTCCTTTTGGCCATGCCTACCATTTTTGTCAGTTATTTCTATGGTTCAATTTTGATTGTCAGGAGGGAGGTTAAAACAGTGCTCCTTGTGTGAAAAGAAATAGTAGATTTACATATTAATTGAAATTTTGCTTGTTCAATAACTTTTCCATCACTTTTTTTTTCCCTTTTTACATTGTTTAATACATCGGGCAGTTTTGAGTAGCAGTCCATGGAACTGTTATGTAATTTACTTGACAAATTTAGACTGTTAACAAGCATAAATCAATAAAAAAGTTAAAGAATCCAATTGATCATGTAATTGTGTATAATTTTATGTATATCAATTATTGTATAAAAAAAAAGGATGATTGATCCGCAAGAAGAATCCTTGTAATCCAGGTTGGTCTATAACAGCATTTTTAGCAAATATTTAAGTGCCCATTCTAAAAATTTCTTCAAGCAAGTCACAATAAAAAAAGTAGATTAAGCACCAGTTTCCATTTTTGTGCTGCAAGTAAGTCATTTAAGATGATACCCCATCGCTGAAATTACGAAGATTAACCATGAAATAAAAATTAAGCTTATTGCCATCACATAAAACTACCAACTGTCATAGCATTAGAAATTCATCTAACAAAGGGACTACTTTTTAAAATAAAATACAAGTACCTACACAAACTCGTATACTCTCCTCCTAATATTATATTAGCACCACTTCAGAATGCCTGTCAGATAAGTAAACAACTTAGTCAATATGAAGTTAAACCCACTGATACCTACTGATAAAATCAAGACAAATCGATTTTAGCTGCAGACAATTATGCTGCTCGGCCAAAGCCAAGGTAGTACCAACATTATCCACATCAACACCACCAGACAATTTCTCCTCACAAGCTACTTTTAGTCTCTCCATCCCGTACCGATCAGCAGCTACAAGTAGGTGTTGTGCCAATGAATGCGACTCAACATATTGTTCTGGTACTGAATCAGTATATATGAAGTGAAGCAAGGCCTTGAAAACTGAAGCCTCCATGTCTTGGATGTTTATGCAGTTGGTTTTGCTTTCCATCATAGGGCCGAATAACTCAGCCCGAAAAACTGGAGAACGGGCTGCTAGAATGAGCCTATGTGCATTAAATGCTGCACCATCACTGAGCCTGAAGTTCATTAAAAAAAAAGAAAAATGAGAATAAAAGATGTTTCCATTACATTATTGGAGTAAATTAAAAAAACATTCCCTATAGTTTTACATATTTCATACACTGTTGGTCAGGTTGGTACTGGAACAAAGAAGATAATGATAAAAAAAAGGATGAAACCAAAAAAAGGTCAATCAGCCACAGCAATCCATATAAACCCAGAGCAATTTGCAAGATTCCCTCCCTTAAAAGAACAATAACCAACACAGTTGGTTGGAAAAGAGTGGCAAAAAAGTTACCTAAACGTGACATCGGACCCTTCTCCAGTCTCCAAGAGATAACCAAAGTGTTCGTGTAAATCAGGAGCAGGTACCAGCACTCTTGGCCTCTTGACTACCTCTTCATACCATGGTTTTATGACCCGTACTGTACACCTCACTGTAAAACTGTCATCCTTAATGAAATTTGATGCCTCCAAGTATGAACTGTTAGTAAAACATAGGTGTAAGTCTTTAGTTATCACAATTATGCATCTAAGATGGGTGGATAGTTGTGTCAGCAAATTTATACAGAAATTAGACGGCTTGGGTCAAACTAAATCAAAAAGTACAGGTTTGAACCTAACCCATCCGCGTATGAACAACCCAAAGGGCTGTAGCACCCAATTATCAAAATTAATTTGTTTTCAATAGATATGTATTGTATTGGCCTTTTTATATATCTAGTCATAGTCAAGAGAATTACTGAGAAAAGAAAATAGTTCATCTTTTCATTTCAACATAGTTAAAAATTAGGCTCCAACAGGTTTGGGAAATTGGGGTTCAACATAGTTAAAAATTAGGCTCCAACATAGTTAAAAATTAGGTTCCAACATCTTTTCATTTCAACATAGTTAAAAATTAGGCTCCAACAGGTTTGGGAAATTGGGGGTCAACTCACAAATAGGCTGGGCTCAAAATTCCATATTTACTCTATGAAAGGCTGCTTTCATAAAGTCAAATTACCAAAATCCACCTCTATCTAAACATAAGAATTAAGAAACTTAATGTTCTCCAAAGTACCGATTCATAAACTCATCAAACCCCTTAATATCTCCTTTTTTCAAATATGTCACTCGTGCACTCTTTGATGCATCAGTTGATGTTTTGCCTTTATCATCAAGCAGCCTAAACTCAAGAACAACCTTCATTTCACCTTCACCTGTTTCAGATAAATTAATTCAATGTTATTTGCTAGGTCAAAGTCAAACACCGACCTTTCATATTTAGGCATATCGAAAGCCAATGAAGCCTGCATCATTTTATTATAAAAGCCACTTAATAATACTACTCCCACTCTTTGCTTCGTCAAAGCAATGGAACAAGATTCATAAAATTAAATTAATAACCCTAGTCTCCACTTTCTGATTGCATGCTTGTTACAAACAATTTATGCCAAAAGGCCCAGGATAATTTGCAAAAGAGAAAGAAGAGGATTTGCTATTTTTTATTGCATTTGCAAACAACAACCAATAATTCTGGTATTAGCGAGCGATGCCTGCTCCATTTTTTTGGCTATTAGGGTCACCTGACCATTGAAGGTTGCGTCAAACAAATAATGACTAGGTGACCACAACCTTGTTATACCAAGTAAACAAAATTGCAAATTCTGAACCCGGCATTTGTATTTTTTTTATTTTTATTTTGCTTGAGTTTAGTTGAACAAGTAGTCAGCAAGAACAAGGAAGCAGATCAATAGATTAGGAGAAGTGTAAGTATGAGTATGTAATTGTACAAATGCACTCTGAAGCAAAGCTATTGAACAAGTGCCAAAAACCTGACTGTTTAAACATCCCCAATAGACATGAATGAAGATGAGAAATGGTTTTACCTTCGCGAATTTCAGTGAGAAGCTTGAGGTAGAAGGAAATACAGTAGTTGAATTGTCGTGTGTAGATGCCATCGGGGTAATAAAGGAGGGCCCACTGATGGCCATACAAGGAGAATTTTGCACATTCTATAGAGTTACCAATGCCAAGGCCCTTGGAGAGGGAGTAGGCTACAATTTTGACAGTGTGGGTCCCACTTGCAGCTTCCATTCGGCATATCGTGTCGGCACGTGACTGGTTATGGTTATGGTTTGGTGGAGAGCATCCGGCCATAGGTACCTACCTACCCTACCTGGGGCCTGCTAAGATACACATACAATTGCTAGTTTTAATTTGAGAAAATTTGAGTGTGTGTTTGATAGAGGGCAAGCAAGCAATCTCACTCGCCTACTACTTATTTAAAGTGATTCTTGAATAAAAACCAGATTTGAAAGAGATATTGATGAGAAGCAAAGCAAGAAAGAAAGGAAGGAACCGGAGATTAGAAAAGATAGTCGAAAGAACTTACGATCTAAAAGCAGGTTTTCTTTGTAAACTGTAGAGTATGGATCGATCGATCGATCGACGATTGATTGTAGAGAAGAGAAGAGACAATTAGTGTGTGTCAGTTTGTGGGGTCGGGCGGTGGTTTGGTTTGGTGAGGTATCACTATCACTATCACTATCACTATCACCGCCTGGGAGTGGAGTAGGAGTACTAGTCACTAGTCAGGACTCAGGACTCACTAATCACTAGAGAGTAGAGACTAGAGTAAGAGGAGGAGGAACTGGACATCTCCATTCTTACAAAAAAGAAGTTCAAACAATCTCCATTACTTCTCGAGGAAACTGGAGATATCCGTTGTACTCCGTTTTGATTATCAATCAGTTAACAATTAAGACGAATATTTCGTTTTTGTCATTCCATTCAAAATTAGTAAAGCAAAGTAATAAACTCACGGTGTAAATGTAATGATATGAATATCTTTTAACAAGACAACCAACTTTCAAAACAATTTTTCACTTGGTCATTTGCTTGTCAGAAAATTACAACAATGTTTGGTTACTTACTAGTTACTATATATATATACATGGTTATGAAGTAATTTAAAAGTTGAGTTTTAGATTGAGATTGTCTGATTCGAATCTGAGAATATCTATCTAGAAATGAGTGCACGTATCTCGAGACGTGAATTCGGACATGAGACAGTTCTGAGTGTCGGATTCAAATCGGACGGTTCTGATCCAAAACTCAAATTTTGGGTTACTTTAGGGGATCCGAACCCGGTTATATTTTGCTACAAGTTTAGTTGAAATGAAAAATGGAACCACCCCCTAAGAAATTGATCTGCAGCTTTTGTATTACTCGTCGCATCCTCTGAGAGATCTCAACTTTTGCCTGTTTTTTTGGAAAATCTCAAATGCTCAAATATATCCCACACGAATCTCAAAGCACAAATAATAGGGCCCCTGCGCAACCTTCGAACAGGCACCGGACACGTCGGTCCCGCAAAAATTGAGATATCTCAGAGGATACGCACTTTCTGGATACTCGGTTCCGCTGTATCCTACAACATGGATGTTCTATTATAACATATCTATGCGGTCTTGTGTGTTGTTTAGTGTTTAGTGTTTACTATCAATTCAATTATATAGATATACATATTTTTTTTATTTAAATAGTTGAGAAAATTTACACCACATTATTTCGATTTTTTTTATTAATAGAAAAATAAAATAAAAACAATCGATAATAAGGAACAATTCTGATAAAATTTGAAATCTAAGAAAATCGTGATGGTTTATAACGTTCAGCAGACGTTATAAAGCATAACGTCCATATAATCAAAATTATTTAACTCCTAGTTAGCGAGAACAAAAAAAAACACAGGGTTATTAAGAATCAATATTGAATGAGATTGAGCATGCATTTTCTGGACGTTATTCTTTGTAACGTCCTTGGCTTTTTTATTTCTTTCTGTTGCATTAGTTAGGGGTTAATTAATGTGAATTATTTGAAAGAGGACGTTATAAAGAATTTCGTCATAATTGTTCTCTATTGTCGATATTTTTATTTTATTTTTCTATTAATAAAAAATTGGCACATTATTGGATGAATTATTTTTTTACAAATATTTTCTTATTTGAAATAGATGAGAAAATTTATATATTTATATATATATATATATATATATATATATTTTTTTAAAATAAATTAAGATTTTTCACAACTAATTTCATGTTATATCCGAACATTCATTGGAGGATATTTTCACAATTATTTATGTGCATACTATGAGTATGGATTTTCATAAGTTAATTAGTGAGTTATTTTTGTAAATTAATTAGTGAATTTTGGAAGTCGTCACCAAGAAACCCAAACCCCTAATGCTTCGTTATATCTATGTTTAGATAGGGGAAACTGAAATATTAATACCATTCATGTTAATTAATCTTGTGAGTAGTAAATAGGGGTGTCAATGAAAACAGTTTATCCATTTACCCTACCTGTATCGTATTCGATAAGACAGGTATTGCTAAGATTTTTTTTTTCGTTAGCTTATTGGGAATGGTTATGGGTAATGATTTTTTTTTTGTTAGCTAAATGGGTATGGGTACGGGTAAAGACTATTTTGTACCCATTGGGTAACGGGTAATTATATAAAATAAATTATATATAGATATATAAATATTATATTCAATTTATTCAATTTTATGTTTCTTATATCGTTGTATCAACGTTAATACATGAGAAAATATATGTATTTTGTTGTAAGATGGATATTATATTAAACATATTACTTTTTTTATTTGAATGTTTTATTATTTATTTAACAAATTGAATTTTGAATTTGTTAGAAGAGATATTTGTATTTTTCGTTTTTTTTTCTTTATAAAAAAATTATTACTTAGAATTGATTGCATATTTATATTTTGATTTTATATTAGTAATTGTGATTGCATATGTATGACATGAAGAATTTTGATGGTATATTTGTAAAAATAATAAAACTATTATATTAGTATTATTCGTTATTCACCCGCTACCGTTTCGTTACCCACTAATCTTAACGGGTACGGGTAGGATATGGTAAGGCAAATTCTTAACGGATAAGAGTAGGCTATAGATAATATCAATTCTTAGTGAGTATGAATATAAAAATGCTTCTATCCTGTATCGTACCCATTGACACCCCTAGTAGTAAAGAATTCAGATCCAGTGAAGTAACCCAATCTTTGGGTTTTAAATCAGGACCGTCCGATTTGAATCCGAGACAATCCATCCGGATCTGAAGCGCACACATTACGAGAACGAATTCGAATCTCGAGATAATTCTGAGCGACGGATTCGAATCGGATGGTCTTAATCCAAAATCCAAAGATTGGGTTACTTTAGGGGATCCGAACTCTAGTAGTAAATGCATGAAGGCTTGAAGGAGTACGTATCCTCTGAGATATCTCAATTTTTGCGTGACCGACGTGTCCGGTGCCTATTCGGGGTAGCGTAGGGGGCCAGTATTATTTGAGATTTGAGATTCGTGCATAACGTTTTTGAACGATTGAGATATTCCAAAAAGTCACGCAAAGTTTGAGATATCTCAGAGGATGCGAATTCGGCCTGAAGGGGGTTTAAAAGTTGGAATCAAACTCCACAGAGAGTTTTCTTCGTAAGTCGTAAGTCGTAACTGGTGCTTCCTCAAAAAAAAAAACTCCACAGAGAGTTTTCTTCGTAAGTCGTAACTGGTGCTTCCTGTTCGTGCACGTGGCGTTCTCTCATTCTCTCTCTGTAGTCTGTACGAATCAAACTCTACTCAACCTTCTCTTCACTCCAATAATATAAATATAATAAATATATTACGTTAGATCTCTATTCGACGGCGGAGATGTAAGACGTCGCGAATATTATTTTATTATTCTAACACAAAATGAAAGAAGACGTCACCTGATTTCTGATTTCTGCTTGCTTCAATTTTATATGGTTATTAACATTATTTCTTCTGCCTCTCTTTGCTTCGCTTCCATGAAAAATCAAATCACTCCTTTTTTCAACTAACAGTTTAAATCAAACTAATTAAAACAAAAAACAAAAAAATGGCAACGGCCATGGCGCCCCGTCCCTCTAAAATATGTTTTCTTCCACTACACCACGCTCGCTACCGCCCTCTACTTGTACCCTGTGCTGCTGCTACTACTACACTTCCTTACCTCAATCATCGCTTTAGGGTTTCCTGCTCCAGCGGTGAAAAATTGAAACCAGGTGAGGTCTTGGTGCCGAGAGAGACCACTGCTATTGGAGGAGGCGTCCCAGTCCCAGTCCCAGTTATTGATAAAATTGATAAAATTGACAAGGTGGAGGAAGAGGTCGAAGAGGAGGAGCCAGGTAAGTGGTGGTTGAATGGGCTGCCAAAACGATACAAGCTTATTGGTGCCACCTCTCTCGCCTTCGTCATATGCAACATGGACAAGGTAAACAAATAGAGCATTGTCCATACCAGTTTGTTTCGGCCATCTAAAGCATTGTTGATATTGATTTTAGGTGAATTTGAGCATTGCAATAATTCCCATGTCACACCAATTTGGGTGGAATTCGACCACAGCAGGATTGGTGCAATCCTCTTTCTTCTGGGGCTATGCTCTCAGCCAATTACCCGGTGGTTGGCTTGCCAAATTATTTGGGGGAAGGTCTGTTTTTGTTGAAGATCAAATAATCAATTAGATATCAATTAATGTTAATAACCATATAAAACAAATCATGTGTTTACATTCTCTACCTTTTCCTTTACAGTATCCTACGCAACTACCAGTTTCCATTGAACATAAACTATACAGTTTTGTTTTATTACACATAACTTGATCATTCTCTCCTCCAACATGCCTAAACTACCCCTAATTGGTCATTATCCTAAGTGCACCAAGGTGTTTCATGAGCTTAATTTCAAAATCGTTGGATCAGTTTTGAAGAAAAAACAAAGTTCTAACAGGTTCATCTTGATATGCTTCAAAAACTGTACATTTTTGTTCAAATTTACAGAAAAGTGCTGGAAGTAGGCGTGGTAGTTTGGTCGTTGGCTACTGCAGTTGTGCCAGTGGTCGCTGGGTTTATGCCTGCACTTCTTTTGTCAAGAGTTCTGGTAATCTTTTCTTTCACCTATTGCATGTGTGTTTCCGCAAGACCTACCAAACAACCAGAAGAAAATTTGGGAAACTAATTAACTGAGACCAAAGATTACCCAAACCAGCAGTAGCTATTACATTTACATTACTGGTAAATTACATAGTATGTACTCCTGCTTATGTAATGAAAGATAATTTCCTTACTTTTTGGAGTCTTGCTTTCTTCTTTTTTTGTCTGTTTGATCTATTTATTTATGCATTTATATATTCAGGTAGGTATAGGAGAAGGTGTTTCACCATCAGCTGCAACTGATCTGATTGCCAGGTCAGACCCTGAAGGACCTCCTCGAAACTTTTCTTTTTCTTTCATTTTTTATCACGAATATTGGTTTGATTTGTTCATCTTTTTTTTTTAAACCATTCCATTTTATTTTTTATTCATATGTAGGTCTATTCCATTGGAAGAGCGCTCCAGGGCTGTTGCAATAGTGTTTGGTGGACTCAGTATTGGAAGTGTTTTGGGGTACTTTAATTATTATTACTTTTAAAATTTTAATTAATATTACCTAATTTAATATCTTATTTGAATACCAGGAATTTGATATGAATTTTGTCCATATTGTTATGATTGTAGACTATTGTTAGCTCCCTCGATTATTCAGAATTTCGGTTGGGAATCAGTCTTCTTTGCATTTGGGCTTGTAGGTATTATCTGGTAAGTAAAGGTTAACTTCAAGTCTTTACTATAGCGAAAGGTTTTATCTTTTTTTAACATATAATAGAGAACTTTATTTTCATATTAACTTTCCTCTGAACTCACAAAGAAGGAAGTAAAATCTGTTTTACCAAATTGAATATCTTATCCCCTGTGCGAATATAAATATAGGTGCCTGATATTTGAGCTTGTAAAGGAAGGTCAATCAATGGTTAATATAGAAGAGCTATTTAGTAAGTCACAATTCTGATGGCCTTTTCTTGTAACATTGTAAAATCATGTTATTATATAAAATTTACTCGTTTTCCTTTATTTTTTTCACTTTATGAACAGAAATCAATGGTGATGTGTCCTTGAAAGAATCTTCAGATACATCTCTAAAAGAAATGGGCAATTCGCTAAAGGTTATCTACATCTTAAATATATAGTTCAGCAAACCAAGTTGCTCGTAGATTAAATTTTAATTTAGTTAAAATTAAATAGGAGGTACCATGGAAGGCATTTTTGAAAAGCGAGGCAGTATGGGCTATGATATATGCTCACTTTTGTGGAAGCTGGGGCCACTACACATGTCTCGCTTGGTTGCCTACCTTTTTTAGGTACATCTTTGTTTTTTTGCTCTTCATTTTTATTATCTGTACCCAGCTTTGTCGGTAAATAGAGGGCGCACTACCAATTACCAACACTAATGGTGCTTCTGGAGACATGACCGTACATATACATGCTTGAGTCATACCATACTTGGCCCGACAGGACAAAAGACAGTTTACTATTTCTGGTTAAGCCTCTCAAAGTTTCTTATATATATTTGTCAGTTTAACTAAACATGTCTTAGTTATACTTGATGCAGTGAGGAATTGAACCTGAACCTAACTGAAGCTGCATGGGTTAGTTTCTTATACAAATCATTTTATCTCATTCTTTTTAGATCTTTGCATTCTATTGACATTGAAGTTCTTTCAAGAATAAATATTATTACATTTTTTTTGAGTGATGTATATTTTTAATTTGCATTATTTAGGTATCAATCTTACCTTCTTTAGGCTCTATTCTTGTTACCTCTATTGCTGCCCCTTTTGCTGACAATTTAATTTCAAGTGGGGTTGAAACCACCAAGGTACATTTTATATCCATACAGAATAGTTTTCTTTTTCACATTTTTTTCGGTTATTTTGTATATTTAAATCACATGTTTTAATTCAAATACATATTACTTAATACTCACTATCTTTTTATAAAATAGGTCAGAAAAATATGCCAAACAATCGCATTTGTGTCCCCAGCAACTTTCATGGCTCTCTCCTCACTCGACCTAGGGTTACCTCCATGGGAAATAGTAGCTTTCCTTACCAGTGGTTTGGCTTTATCTAGCTTTGCTTTGTCAGGTACCATCTATTTACTGGTGCAACATAATTGTAAATGTCTTACTAAAATTTTGATAATATGCCACTTTTTTGCTGTACATATTTAAATAATTAGAAAGCAAGTATCTGCTATTTTTCTACTAGGAAAATTAGAGCCAGCTATTATGGTTTGGGGCTTGATCTAAAACGAACGGACCAGATCAACCCACTTATGTCATTTAAGGGGGACTTTTATGTGTGAACCTGATCGGTTCGTTTCAGATAGGATGGTGCAAAGCGGGAAAGCAAGGCCGTACATTCCTAGACAAGAATAGTAGTAGAAACAAAGCCTGCAGTATTATCTGAAAAAAATCCTCAAATCTTGCAAATGTTTGCTATAACTTCTCTTTATTTGTGTCATATGCAACAGCATGAGATTGAATTAACAAATAGGCGTTGCTTGTGAATTTATAATACTTCAGGTGTACAATGTATGAAAGAAATATCAAATATTGTCTAATAATTAGTTGCCTTTTTTTTCTTGATCCAAAGTAAATGTTACTTGTTTTTACTTTCAGGACTGTATTGCACGCATCAAGATATATCGCGTGAATATGCAAGCATTCTTCTGGTATTTTCTCTGAACTTTATAAAACTTGGACAAATTGCACATTTACCCTTCCTGACAGTTGAATCTTGTAACTTATCTTTTAACAGGGTATAACAAATACAGTAGGGGCTGTTCCTGGTATACTTGGTGTTGCGTTGACAGGCTATGTTCTTGACTCAACACACTCATGGAGCGTATGTGCCCCCTACCACCTACCCTCTTTCTCTCTCTAAAACATAGTTTATACTTATTGCCCTTTCGATATGGAGAAATGCCCCAATAAAAGTTCTATTGGGGCATTTTGCTCCTATAGGAGAGGATATGCAGGGAGTGTTAATTTAGCCATTTTCTGAGGGTTTAATCAGAAGTATTTCCTAAGTTTTATAATACAACAAGTGCAGGCACAATCTTGATGAAGATCTAACCAGTATGTTTTCCCCTTGTGCAGCTGTCATTGTTTGCACCGTCTATCTTCTTTTATTTGACTGGGACTGTTGTATGGCTCTTATTTGCAAGTAGCAAACCTCAAACTTTTACTGATTGATTATGCCAAATGGCATCAATTTTTTTTTTTTTTTTGGTATACTGTATATAAAGAGAATCAGCTCTTTTTCTCTCTCTCATTTGTGCAGTTCTTTTTTGCCCGGATTAGCTTATAAAAATCTGTGGCACCGTAAAATCTCTAGTTTTGTACTTTGTAGCAAGGTTACAGTAGAGTTACTCGGGAGAACATTACTAAAACAGATTTCTATCTTGTAATTTATATTCCATAGCATCTTTGATTCTGCTTTCCATTATATTGTGATTTGGTAGTGCTAACCAGAAATTAGTAAATCATTTACTCAAAATTTAAATTTCATCTCTTTCAAGTTTCAAGGATGCAAAACTGACAGCTTAGCAGATATTCCATCCCATAACTAACACACAATAAAGGTATAGATTAGTAATTACATGGCATAGTTTGATAATTCATATTTTGGAAGCAACATGCCCAATCACCATAAGGTCCAGAACATATTAAATAAGAAGAGCAAAAGAAGAACAAAAAACAAGAAGAAAAAAGGAACCTAAAAAATAATTAAATACAGTACAATTAAGCTCCAGAACATATTCAACAGCATGCATCTAAATAAAAAGAGAAGAAAAAAAACTACGGAGTTGATATCCATACAAATTGCAATTATCCTCTACCCTACAACATCAAGAAAAATAACTGATAGCATACAACCACGGAAACAAGCCTGTCCAAAAAGAAACCCTAACCAAACACAACCAACCCTATATAATAAAATCCCTACTGGTCTACAACACCACCTTCTCTACTTCTTCTTTTTCTTAGGAGGTTGGTCTTCCTCTTCCTCTTCTTCTTCCTCTTCGTCTTCCTCATCGTCATCATCATCCTCCCCATCATCGTCGTCGTCATCGTCATCATCACCATCATCATCCTCCCCATTACCCTCTCCATTGGCTTCTGGGTCTTCATCAGAATCATCATCGTCATTCCCCTCCTCTGCATCATCATCATCGTCGTCATCGTCATTGCCACCACCTTCATTGTCCTCCTCTTCATCTTCCTCGTCATCATCACCATCCTCATCATCATCCTTGTTTTCTACAACCATCTCTGACTTGGTCTCTTTCAGCTGCCTGTCATAAACATCAAATCACAGCTCCTTATTTATGTCGGAGCCATAAATGTAGAGGAGCGAGTGCTTGACACCAGTCAGGGATTCCACAAGACAAGGGGCAATGCAATAAGTTCAACTTAAGTTCAAACTGTTGGTTATTACAAACTATACCAAGAATCAATACCATAGCAGAGAGAGAGAGAGCATAAATAATTAGAATTGTACCTATGGATTGATTCTGGCTCCTCCAAGGGTATACCTAGATTGACTTGCAGTGATGCTATCTGTGAATTAAATGTGCACAAAAAATCATTTTGAAACCAAAAATAAGCAAATCAAAGTACACAATTTAAAACACCTATGTACTCTGGTGAAGAAAACCGAAAACCGGATCGGTGGCACCCTTTCCCCCTAAAACCCCAACACTATGCAAACACAAAATAAAACCCCCTGGTGCCTTGTATTATTTAGGCTTAATAAAGTGTTGAGTACAATTTAACATAGTAAAAGTTGGGAGCTCTAGATTTCTTCACAAATTTCAATATTTCTCCGTTTCTCCCCAACCCTAACAACCCATATAAGGGAAAACTTTTGAAACAAATGCAGAATTTAAAGAGAAAAAAATACTGGTATACTGTAATATCAAAGTAAGGAAAAATTACCAGGAACAGCGTCAATAGCAGAGAACTCTGGGCGGCCAGGGCCATGAGGTTGGTCAAAACCCTAACCCTAGTTTCCGGTTGCATCTGGCTTCGGCACTGTACTTCCATCTCTCTCTCTCTCTCTCTCTCTCTCTCTCTCTCTCTGTGTCGACAAGAACAACTAAATTAGAAAAATTGAAGCAATTATACACAAAAGACCTCAGAAAAGCGAAAAATTGACAGAAAAGCTGAGTGGAATCCCGTACCTAAAGGCTAAAGAAAGAGGAATGCAGCGCTCTAGAAAGACAAAGAGATAGAGGTCAGGTGTGCGCAGCGCGTTGGAGAGCGATTGATTGATTGATTGGCTTTTAATAGGAGGCAGTCAGCAGCCTAGGGTTTTGGTTTTTGAAGGGTTTTATAATTTCTAGGGTTTTGTTTTGTTGGTGGAAAGTGGCTCTCTATTTCTATGATTCTATCTCCACTGACAAGTGGCTCCCATAGTTGAAGTTGAGGATGTCGGATCCCAAACAGGTTCCTTCCTAGTCCTCAATTTTGAGATTTTCTCTGGATCGTCCGATCAGAATCCAAACCACACCTGTAAATGTAATACATGGAGCCATTAATATTCGTGCGGATTTAAATCGAATGGTCCAGATCTAAACTCATAATTCGAGTTAACTCAAGTACTCAGATCAGAGGATATCATGCGGATCGGGATCGATCCGATTAAACGGACGGATCATATAACCATAATTTTAATATATACACCACTGATCTTCTGTTGGGACTGTTCGTTTCAATCTGGACGGATCAGATCAAGAATTTTAAACACAAAAGCGAATCAGCCGTAGAAGATTCCAAGTCAGCGAAGAGTCTTTTAATTAATTAATTAATAATTTAAACAGTGAAAAATCATGCAACGCAAACGAAAATATTATTATAATGAAAAATAACATGGTGGCGTGGCGTGGCGTGGCGTGCGAATGGCAAGTAATGGCATAAGAGGGAAGGGAAAAACTATTCATAATCACGTGAGCCATCATCATTTGCTAAATCACCAATTGCATATTTGCATAATTGCATAATTGCATTGCATCCTTCCTTGCAAATTGCAATTGATGTCCAATTATTGACGATAATATAATACTTGTGAAAATTTACATTTGAAATGCGCATG
Source organism: Carex arenaria (assembly GCA_964058825.1). NCBI lineage: Eukaryota > Viridiplantae > Streptophyta > Magnoliopsida > Poales > Cyperaceae > Carex > Carex arenaria. Next base: position 727,357 of record CAXKVW010000037.1, on the reverse strand, counting down.
CTCTTCATCCGAATTACAAATCAATTGCAAATTTACTACCTAATTATGTTTGTAAATTATATCTACATGTACATAACATAAGGGCCTGTTTGGCAGCATGTAAATTTTGTGGGAATGAGAATTTTTAATAAGGGAATGGAAATTTTAATTTATCAAAACCAAAGTTATTTAATCCATAAGAAATTTTAAAATATAGGTGTTTGACAAATGAATGGGTAATCTGTCAGATGTTGGTTTGTTTTCTTTTTATAGAAAATATAATACTACAATTAAACTATATTAAATGTATTTGATTATGATCAATATAATTTATATTGTATATATCATATTATAAAAAAAATTTAAATGAGTGAATTGACTATACAATGCAAAGTGATATCAGAGTGAAATGACTATACACTGCAAAGTGATAAATGGGTGAATTGACCACACACTGAAAAGTGATATCAGAGTGAACTGACCATACATTGCAAATTGAACTGCGAACGCTAATTTAGAAATTGATCCAAATGATATTGTGGATGTATCAGATGGAGATGAAGAGTACAGTGAAGATGTTGAAAGACTTAACAATCAACGTCAGACAGGGAATGAAAAAAGAGATGAAATTGTTAGACTTATGTGGGATGATTATGTTAGACGTCAGAATAAAAACTTAACTTAAAATTAGTTTTATCTCTTGTATTATTAAATTTTATTTCTTGTATTATTAAATTTTAGCTTTTATATTATTTTATTTTATGCAATCTAGATCTTGTTCTATGCACCGAACAGAGCTGTGCAGCAATCAACAAACAGAGCAAGAACTAGCAATTCAGTTATTATATATTTTTTATTTTATGTGCCTTTTTGGGAAAAAAAAAGGGAACTTCTAGTCAATTTATTTTTCCCTTATAAAATATGATGGAGACAAAGGAAATAAACCTATAAAAATAGGAACAAAAACTTGAGCCCCGAACAGGTCATAGAAAAAATACCTACAACCTTAATTTTTTCCAAAAAAAATACCATAGAAATTGAGTTGCCGAACAGGCCCTCATTAATCAATCAAAGCTTCAAAAGTCAACACTCAAAGGTAATACTAATACTAATTAATCCAACAATACAAAATGCAATTAATTCACTTCCACACCCACCAGATACCAATCACCATCAACTCAATAATGAATTGACATAAATAAAGATATTACTAAAAGAAGGCCACCAAATTATCAAATTCCTAACCAAACATAGATCCAATCCAACCACTATAAAAAAAACCTAATTGTGTGCCTAAAATGATAATGCTACATCACTTTTTCTTTTTAGATGGAGGTTGGTTCTCCTCCTCATCATCCTCCTCATCATCCTCATCGTCATCTTCATCACCATCGTCGTCGTCGTCGTCGTCGTCGTCGTCGTCGTCGTCATCATCGTCGTCGTCGTCATCCCCTCCATTGGCTTCTGGGTCATCATCAGAGTCATCATCCTCATCACCGTCCTCGCCATCTTCCTCATCATCAGAGTCATCATTGCCACCTTCCTCATCATCGTCGTCGTCGTCTTCTTCATCGCTATCGTCGTCATCATCATCCTTGTTTTCTTCAACTGTCTCGGACTTGGCCTTGTTGAGCTTCCTGTTTATTACAAGAATAAAAAAATAAAGATTCTTTAACCTTGTGCAAGTTTGATAAGTAAAATCAGAGTAAAGATCTCTGACTAAGAATTGCAATTTCAGATACTAGTGTAATAGTATTAAGGTATCAGATAAGGCTAAATTGTTCTGACAAAAAGAAAGGGGCTAAATTGTTGGTAGATACTTGCTTGACTGTTGAAATCATGGGTTATTTGGGGATTGTGTTGCAAATGACAAGTGAGGAAGGTGAGAAAGAAAGAATGTGCGTACACATACCTATGAATAGGTTCTGACTCTTCAAAAGATATACTACTGGCATCTACATCTACTTTCACTGATGCTACCTGCAAATATCTATCTTTATGAGAAAGAGAAATCACATTTGGATTTGGATGAACAAGCACAGATTTGTATCCTTTTTTTTTTCTCAATTGAACAAATCCTTAACATCCCCTGATTTGACAATTGAGAACTAAACAGAAGAAGAAAAAAAAAGGAAGAGAGAGAGATGAAAATGAAGGTACCATAAGAAGCATGAAGAGGAGAGATGGTTGAGCAGCGAAGAGGCTCTCCTCCGCCATGAGGATGAGGTTGGTGAAAACCCTAACCCTAGATTCCGTCGCCATCTCACTTGGCCGCACTACTTCCATTACTAGAGAGAGAAGAGCGTGTTGAAGGAATTATACAAAGAGGACCTCCGAAACAATTTAAATTGCAGACTCAAATATTTCCTATCGGACTAGGGAGGGCTTTTGCTACAGAGAAAGTGAGAGAGGATTCGAGATTTCGAGGGAGCAGTGGATTGGAATTGGGCCGGCTGGGGCTTTTAATAAGATAGGGGCATTCTAGGGTTTTTCTTTATGGCGCCTCAGGGTTTTTTCTTTACTGTGCCAACTTTACCCGGGGAGGTGTTGTCTACTCTTCCATCAATAAGTCTATGGTACTATGCATATCACCGGTTGATCTGTAATACGAGTTAATATTTCTGTTTTTAAAATCTTAATAGTCGATCCGAACTGTTCAACATGATCCCCTTACGAAAATCTACTCGCAGACTGAATTTTATTCTTTTTATAACTTTTTACTATTTTTTAAAATAGATAAAAAATCATGATCTGGAAATTCTGGACCATCCAAAAACAGTGATTTTCTATCTATCTTAAAAAATAGCAAAAAAAATCTAAAAAATTTAAAATTTGTTCTGCAAGTATATTTTCATATGAAAATCATTTTGAACGGTTCGGATCGATTGTTAGAACTTTGAAAACAAAAATATTGATTCATATTACTAACTAAATCGTGATATGCATAGTACCATAGGCTCACTCATAAACATTTATGAGAACAATATATTTGTTATAAGGTTTGATATCAAAATATTCAAAGGGTTATTTTCTAATTTGGGCTGCATTTTGCCCTGGTAGCACTTAGCAGTGGGAGAGGGGGGGGGGGGGTCCGATGCCCATCGGATCAAACTCGGTTCGATGGGTGGGTTCTACCGTCCGATCCACTTCAAAATCTGTGTGCATCACTTTAATATCTGTGTTGTTTGCTTTAATATCCGTGCGCACAAATCTTGAAGTGAATCGGACGATAGTAACCACCCATCGAACCGAGTTTGGTCCAATGGGCATCGGACACCCCCCCTCTCCCCTTAGCAGTGCCCTGCTGTCTATTGTCATTTTTTAAATTTTTTTATAAATATGTATTTAAGCAAGTAAATTAAGAAAATCATGCATTGAAAATAAAACTTTAAGAAATTAAGCGTGAGACAGGAATTATTACACACGGTCAATGCTTAGCATTCATATAATGCCGAGTCTAGTATGATATCATTGTCATTTCAGTCTATATAAGATAAACTCTGAATCTATTTCAAATAGTGAATCCAAACTGTTCGAACTGATTTACTTCATTAGTTGTGTGTTTACATACAAATTAATAATTTTCTGAATTTATTTAGTATCAAATCAAGCGGTCAAATGTGAAACTTTTTAAGTTAGTTTTAATGCATTCATTTTTTAATATTTTTGACTGCTTGACTTGATACTAAAATGACTCGAAAAAGAAAAAAATGCATGTAAACACATTACTTATAAAATAAATTGGTTCGAACAGTTTGAATTAGTTGTTTTGAAGTCTATCCAATACATTTAGAAGTCGGTGTCATATGCAGAGGCGAGGCCACACAGGGCCTACCCCTGATTTTTTTTTTTTTTTAAGAACCGGGCTTCTCTCATCTCCTGTGACAGCCCAAGAAAGCCCAACGCCCTTCACCCGATTGAAAATTTGAAATCGTTCACGAATCACGCAGGACGCAGCCCAAGAAACGTTCATGCTCACGCATGCCTTCACCCGATTTTCCCCCTTCACGCGATTCATTGATGAACAGAGGTGTCACAGCCTCACAGGAGAAAGCCCAACGCCACTGTGCTCGTCTGCTCGGTGCGGAGAAGAAAGGGGAGGCGCGGAGAAAAAAGGGGAGACGCCACTGTGCTCAGTGCTCCACCAGTCCGCCTGTACCAGCCTCCGCCAGTCCGCTGCGGTGCTGCCTGCTGCGCGCCATCTTCAATTTTTCTGGTACCGCCTGTGCTTAATTTTTCTGATTTCTGGTCTGTTGTGGTGCTGATTTCTGGTCTGCTGCGACCTGGTTTCTGGTCTGCTGCGGTGCTGATTTTTTTTCTCGTTTTTGCAAATTTTGCAAATTAACCCCTAATTTTTCTGCTGCGGTGCTGCCTGCCTGCTGAGGTGCTGATTTCTGGTTTTTGCGAATTAACCCCTATTAGACAGAGTATAAGAGTATTAGATTGTATAAATTTTAATCAATCAAATTAAGCACCTAACGTACATCTGCCACCATTTTGATTGATTAAAATTAAGCACCTATTTTTTTGAATTGTGTCTTGAATCCGAACCCGAATCCATATCCGAATTCGTACCCGTAAAGTTATTCAAACCCGAATCCGATTTTTGCCTACCCCTAGATGAAATCCTAACCTTGCCACTGGTCATATGACACCAATATCATACTAGTCGTACTTTATAATGTCTTTTTTCGCCTCATTTTAGTAAGTTGGTTCCTTCATATTAAGTTAAAAAGTTTTTTCATTTTTTTTCGATGAATAGAAAATTAAGGTAAATTGAGAAAACAATAAATAGTTTGAGGTACGATCTAGCTAAATATAAGTTGCTCACATATTATTTTTATTAAGCTAAGGTTTTTGCAGAAAATTAATGCCAACAATTTTCTCTGTACTCGAAGAAATGCCACAAAACTTGAAGCATGTATTTTATGCATTTTTTTGTTTATAAAAAAGACATCACTTTTGTTGCTAAATTTTGTAAGTGGGAGAGAAAAAAAAAGTAATAATGCTGGTAAGAGAGAAAATATTTTATCTAGGTATATTAGATTACGGAGCAATATTTTTTTTTGTACTTTACCTTTTTTTGTGTATAGACTATAGAATATATGATAGGATTTATATAAAGTATGACTGAGTTACCAGTATATGTAAAGGAGGTTGTGATGTAAAATATATAATTTTTCACTTGGCAGTGCTATATTGAAAGCTTAAATTATAATTTTGAACGCTGAGAGATTTTTTTTCTTCTCTTTGTATCGGTTTTGTTCTTAATTATTTGATATATTATTTTTAAAATTGAAATAAGGTTATGCATTACAATTAAGAAAAAAATTAATGTGTTTAATATAGAATAACAACATTATTTACTTTTATGGAATGATATTTTGTACCTTGTTTTTGTCTTAGAGATAATAATTTGTCACCTTTGCTCATGTAATCTGACGAGCTAATATCATTAAAGTAACTTATTTAAATCAATATTTCATCCGTACGTCAACCTTTTTTTTTATGAACTTTAATATCATAATCGTCGAGTGATACAATATTTTTTGTATGTAAACTTGTCATATCATGATTGCACCACATCTTTAAATATAAAAATATAGCATGGCTTACAAAAATAACGAATAAAAGTAAATTTCTATAACAAAGTGATTTTTTTTTAATCTAACTAATGTGAACCGCATATTGCATGTAAATACAAGAATTGATGGATTAGATTTTCACCAAAACTTTTAAACTTAGACTGTTAGATAATAAAAATCTTGAAAATTATAAATATCAATAATACTTGTATTAACATAAGTTAATTGAAAAAATAACTATTCAGCTTAAATAGATAAAAATATAGAACTAATTAAACGAGTGTAAATAACCCATTGAAGTTTTAATAAATTTATTATGTCAATCGACAGTGTCAAATAATAATATGGACTCTAAAATTCATTCATAGTTGGTGTGGATGAGATTGAAGGTGACAAGTGTTTGACGTAAAAGAGAAATGTTAGAAAATAAACAATTATTTTATTAGTGTAATATCAAACAATCGTTGTTTTCATAATATTTAGAAAAACCTTTTTCATGACAATTTGAACAATAATAGTTTATAAGTTAAATCGAGAAAAAAAAAACATTTAAGACCTGTTAACTAATTATAAGAGGAAGGTATTATTCCAAGTCTTTATTGTCAAACTCCATATTTTTACTATCTAGAGCGTGACTATAACATTATCATTGTACGTCTCCTTGGTCCGTCACGCCAGCAGAAACAAAAAATAACAAAACGGCAACTACAAAACTCAGTAACCGGTTATTTAACGATGCACTTATCTATAATTGACTTAATTTAACAACCATTCAAGCAGACCGGATTAATCTACAAAAAATATATATACATATCAAATTATGCATGCATATTTAACCGACAAATAGCACGTCAGTATAGGTTATCCGTAAAATAAGTCAAATCATTTTCAACCATCGAACCCGACTGCGACTAGCATTTCCCGCATATTGGTCCCGACCACGACTAGCAACCCCCGTGTATTGGACAAATCAAATTCCAACCTCAGACCAGCTATCTCGTTAAATATGCCATCAGAATTCAATATACAATACTAATATCCAAATCAACCATACAAAACGAAAACACAAATTATAAAGAAGTCCGGTTACTTAACAGCGAAATATTCAGAATTTCAAATCGGATTGTAACGATGGTTCATAATCATTGCAACGTAGTCATAATTTGAATCAGACAACAAAATCGAATATCAATATAAATGATGATAAATTCTCTTTATTTCTTTCTATGTTTTTTTTCCTCTCACTTTTATATTTGGTTTCTGTTTAGAGAATGAGAGAGACAAAGACGGCATTAAGAGAGGGGATTAATTAAAAGAGGTTATGGATTAGTGAGGCGCCTCCTGATTTATTTTATTTTATTTATTATTTTACTCTACAGGAGAAAACTGATTTTATAGAGGTAACGGGTTGAAAAAGAGTGCCACGCTGGCATGTATATATTTGTTTAAACAATCTAAACCTTGAAATATATAACTATTATGTATAGATTCAAAATAATTTTTAAAAAAAATATTAAATTTACTTGATTTTACATCTATAATTGTTATGTCACCGGGTTATTTTAATAAGTTTTGTTTTGCTTGTTCCATGTTATAATAAATTATGGACCCATTTTGGTACAGGGCCTTTTAAAACATTTCAGTTTAGCTATATTATGTTCTTAATAAATATGTCTGTGTGTTTGTGTGTGAAGATGCTAGATGTAGTTAGCACAGATCTAACCATTCTGCATAGAAATTAAAAAAAATATACTATTATTTACAGTTATATATTTCATATAAAAGGTGACATGATACCTAAAATAAATCAAAATGACATAAAAATTAAATAACAATAATTGGCTCATCAAATATTAATATTTTTCATACCTTTGATAATATTAACACAATTGTTAACAACAAAAATAAAAAATAAAGTTTCAAGAATTAAAAAAAAGAAAGAAAACAACAGTGATAGAGCCAAAGAAGGGGTTGTATGCTTAATGAAGTACTTTAACTGATAGATCAAAAAGTGTGTCAAGAGTGTTAATTTTGCATTTTAGGTTTAGCGCAATTTGTAATTTTGAACTAATCGTTATCCACTAGCATTTTCTGTAAAAGATGCAGGTGTTAATTTTCACACTTATCGAATGACGAAAGAACAACAATTAAGAAATATGCAAAATTATGTCATAAAATAAAACTTCAAAAACCAAGTAAATTAAGCATTAACACTTACATTTATAGAGACTTGTATGTCCCTCTCTCTCGGGAAGTCTTGAAATGATTCTTACACTGCTAACTTTTTAACTGAACGATGGTTGTGGTGTAGTGATTGGTCATGTTTGTCAAAAAAATATTAGATGGCTTCCTCTTCCTAGTAACATGCTATTCAAAATACATTTCTATTAGCGCTGCACTGAGATAGTAATTTATTAGCATCATCAATCTCATATATTTACTTGAGACTTAAAATTAAAGATCCTCACTTAAAAAAGAGATGACAGATTAGTTTACTCCAAAATCTTATTGAAGGCGAGTCTTATGCTGAAATTACGTAGTTAGATTTTGACTTAATACCAATATTATAGGTTATACATACGTTTATGCTTTTAGAGTTAATATAAGTAAAATATAGAGGGGGGATGAATTGGCACCAGAATGCATTAAATCATGTGAATAGTCTTATTTAATTAGCATGTTAGGATGTGATTATTCACATAAATAGTGTGAAGAGGTATGAAGAGTTTAAATTTGAGAGGGAAGCTAAGAGACAAAAAAAAAACATATTCTAAAGTGGATCGAGCAAATTTTTGAAATAGATCAAAATCTTACTACTATTTTAAATTACTAGTATAAGGCTTTTTTATCATTTTTTTTATATTATAGAAAAATCAACAAATACACTGACGCAAAGTACAAAATTTCACCGTAGATAAATCATTTGTCATGTACTCACAAAATTTTCTTAATAAGAAAAACGTATCTCCATTCTAACGACTTTAATTTAAAAATGAAATTTCATATTGAATATTAGCACGATAATAAAATATTCTGATTTCATATATATATTTTTTTATATTTTTTTACGTGTAGAAGTGTCAATTTATTCAAACGTGTACTGTACTCGCTACACGTACACGTACACTTTATATGTAAATTGTATTATTTTTTTCGATTGATCATAGTTTCTTTTTATTTTTTAAATATTATTTAAAAATCTTATCTTAATTGATAGTCATAATTTAAATACAATACATGTGCAGTGCAGGGACAATGATGAAAGACAAGAAGAACAATACACGTGGAGGAAGCTGCGTTTACGCACGTGAGGTGTGTTACTCAGATGATCAGATCCCAGCCGCTAATTTATTTGAAATTCGTACTAATTAAAAGATCTTTAACAAGTCGGTACAGATTCATAGCAAGGATCCGCACGCGTGGCGTGGGACGCGGGAGAGGATTAGTTAATTAATTATATCGGTTTGGCAATTGGCTAGGATCTCAGCAGACATTTTTTTCGATTTTTTTATAAAAATATTTTTTAATATTTTAACAAAACTAAGTACACTAAATTTGATTTGAATGAAAAACAGCTTTACTGATTCTGTGAATCGGTGCACCCATTTTAGTATAATTACAATGGAGTAAAACTTTTTGCCTCTACCAATCCAAGAGAATCAGAGAAGGAATTTGATGCTATTTAAAATATATATATATATATATATATATATATATATATATATATATATATATATATTTTAGTCATAGTATATATATAAAGTTTCCTTGTCCAACCTGAAAAAAAATTTATGCTTCAATATATGATAGCCCTGATTTCTCAAGTAGCTATTTTTTATTTTTAGTTTATCTCGATTATTTTCATAGTTGCTTAAGAACAAAATATTTCAACAAGAATTCATGTCATGCCTATTATAGGGTTAATTAATTTAATATTTCTACAAATATTTTAACCCCCACAATTTATACAGTACATGAGATACACACATAGTATCTATATAATTACTTTAACTGGAGTTAAATAAATTATGTCTTAATTTCTCTAAATTAATATAAGTCATCGTGACCAATTTGATATAATAGAATCCAATTAATAAAATTAACTGATCATAATTTGCATTCATTTTTTTAATTTATAATCATAAAGTTTTAGAAATTAATACTATTGTTTATTTGAATCCTCATTACAATTATTGTTTATTTGATCAGATTAGTCAATCGAGACAAATAGAAAATATTTTGTGGGATCGAATTAAGAATTTTGTTTTTCTTCCACGGTACAAATAAACTTAGAGGGAGAGAGAGGGAAATTTTTTATTTGTAGAAATTAAAGAAAAAGAAGAGGGAGAAACAGAAAAAGTATATCATATTTTTTATTGGTAGAAAGACCGTTAGGATTTCTACCGATTCTAAAAATAAAAAAAAGTTTGGATCGGTAAGAATTTTACCTATCCAAACTTAGTTTTTTCTTTTTTGTTAAATTTGATGTATAGATGGAGAGAATCATTTTATTAGATTTTTAGTAAAATATGGAAAAGTTTTTCAAAAATAGATAGAATGTTTCTTTTATATCTAAATTTTAAGATACTTTATTTATTTTGTAAAATATTTTTATATCTTACTAGAAAAATTAAAAGAACAAAAAAGTCAAACGGGTCTGGATCGGTAGAAATCTTACCAATTCAGAAAGAGTACATGATATTTTTAATTGATAGAAAGATATCATGTACTCTTTATGTTTCTCTCTTTACTTTTTCTTTAATTTCTACGAATAATTTTTTTTTTCTCGAGAGAGTGGGAAACAAAAAGGGTTTTAAAATGGTACAATGTTCTAAGAAAAAAAATATTCCTCTTCAGATTTACACACCTTGTTTCTGAAAAATGTTACGTGAAGAGTATGAAAATGTACGAAGGGACAAATTTGAGATGGAAGAGACAAAAAATAATTAAAAATGGAGCAAAATTTTGAAATATTAAAATGGTACTACTATTTTAAATTACTAGTATAATTCTTTATCCTCTTACAAATCATTAAAAATGATTTGTCATGTACTCGCAAAGTTATCCTGATAAGAAAAACATCAATAATTATAACAATTGCATAAAATATTAAGAATCAATTTTAATATCAATTCATTAATACCCAACAACTGACTTAGAATTAAAAAAACCACAGTAGAATATTGAAAAATAAATTTTTCAGTGCGGGATCGGGGTAATTCTAGCCAAATGAATTAAATTCAAGTGATAAACCAATATCCAAAAAATGAAGCTAAATAATAATTAATTTGCATTAATAAGCGGCTAATTTTACATGTGTCAAAGAATGGGCTATTTAGCCCGAACTATGAAGTGTTGTATTTGACAGGTAGCCCAATAAAGTCTAGTGGACGGCCCATACAGCCCATAGAAGCCTGTTTATCTATTTGAGAGGCGACAGAGAGAGAGAGAGAGAGAGAGAGAGAGAGCATCAATTCATCTTTCTTCCTCTTCCTCCTCTTAATTAGCGAAACCTACCTCTACCTCTACCTCTACCTCTACCTCTACCTCATTCATCATCATCATGCTATCAATGAATCGCAATCGCATCCACCTTCCAATCAAATCAAATCTGAACTGAAGAATCCATATATCAGAAAAACAACAAGCAAGGAAGAATCGGCTGAGATAAGGTCAGTCCATCTCTCTCTTCCCAATTCCGAATTCCGAATTCCGAATTCCGATTCATTCAACTCTTCTTCCACCCAAAACGCAAATCTATCACTTTGGGAAATCTATCAACAATCGGATCGTGCGCTGACAACAACCAACTATCACTTGATGTGGTACAAGGTCCTAATTTTAATAAAAAAAAAAATAAACAAATTCACAAATTTCAATGAAATCGGGTTCTGGTCGAAGTTCTTGAATTGAATTGATTTATCAGATTTTTTCACTAAAGATTAGGCGTCTTTTGTTTCATCTTAATTTCATTATTGTCTAATTTTCTTTCTTAATTTTGATTGCCAGGTTTTTGTTAATTTGATCTGAATGCAAGGTGAAAGGAGCACTGAAATGACTTATAACCTCAGGTCTACCTCAAGCCGAACTGCTATGAGTCTACCAGGTCTCATTTCTCTTTCCCTTGCATTCTTTTCTACTTGCCAATGTACTGTACCACTATCTGCAGTGTTATACAATATTCTGCTATTCTTTTGAAGTCACCAGTTAACTTGGCAATTTAGCTCTTTCGCTGCCTGAAATAAGCAATTTACACAGCAAAGGTCAATTAATTCTGCTATTGATCTAAATTTTGTGGGTACCCAACTTGCATTTCCTCTTTTAGAAAAGACATATTTTTAGATTTGAAAAAATTAAGTTTTACCAAATACCACATCCTGAAAGGATGTTATATGATACTTCCCTTTTTGCGAGGGATTGTATGCAATTCAATAATGAAATCATGATATCTCTAAGCACCTTTGAAGAACATAATATATAAATTTGAATTATAATTTCAGGTGGAGGATCTAGCTCTGCCGACAATGAACATTTTGCCCCTCCCCAAGAAAATCGGCGTAAGAGAAAGAATACCTCCCCTCCTGCATCATCTTCTAATAATAATAGCAATAATACAACAGATGTTTCATTAAATAGTCAACAAGCCTCAATGAATAATCCCGATACTTCAGAAACAGAAAATTTTGTCAGAAGCACCCGCACGAGGCCTAATTACTTTGTAATCGAACTTGAAGATGATGGGTCTGATTCTGACCAGCCTTCTACCGACCCGCCGACCCTGACCCGTTTGCCTTCACCTGGCATGGTTGACCTCCCAGGGGATCCAGTGGAACCTAACGACGATATCAGTGAAAGAACAGTGAGGCAAACCCTAACCCTAGAAAGTAGAAGGGATAGGGAGAGGGAGAGGGAGGGAGAGGGAGACAGATGGTCCCGGTCGGACGTGGACTATTCATCACTGATGCGTGCTCTTGTGGCAGTGAGAGAAAGGAGTGAGGAGAGAGGCCGGGTTCTCTCTGAGGTACAATAGATGTGAACTTTTTACTAATTTGCTTATCTGTTGTTTCATATTTAGCAATAGTGGTTTTAATTTTTTTAACGACTAGATTTTGATGTAGCTGCTGGGTTTGATAATAGTGTCTATTTACCAGATGTACAGTACATGCTACCCCCCTCCCCCTTCTGACAGCAGAGTTATCTTTATTTATTTATTATTCTTTTTGCTATTTGAAGATAACTAGGAAATTGGTTAAGATTGATTAGTAATTGAGATCAAATTGGGCTCACTTGTAACTTAATTGAGGCAAACTTGAGTTATTTTGATTACAAAATGAGCGTTCTTTGATGCTGTATATATGACTTCTTAGAAGGCCCTGTTATAATGTGTTAAACTAATTTTTTTTTGTTTAACTGTTTCCTTTTTCTTTTTGCAACAGCTAAGAAATGTGTTAGATATTCTGAGGAATTCAGATAATGTTGGAAATGAGGTAAGGCTTTTAACTTTTGATAGACCTCAAGAAAGGAAAGAAAAACCTGTAGTCAAGTTTCTATGCGCCCCCCACCCCCCACCCCACCCTCCCAATAGAAAAAAGAGCCTTAAACATATGTATTGTCCCAGTGATTGGTATTGAAGTATTTCATTTTGGTGCTGGTAGTTCTTAGATATACTGTATGTCCTGTCCTGAACGTTCATACATTAGGGAAAATAAATAAACGAAAACTTGAACTTCCCAGAAATGAGCTGCATTTATATTGGCACTACACCGATTGATGCTGCAAAGTATAGTTTTTGTGTCAATAAAACACACAAGTCCTTTCCCTTACACATTTGCTAATCATTATTAGCACCCAAATTTAGAAAATATTTCAGCTCCAGTTACAGTCATTATGAGCTCTACAATAATTCATAAGCAGTAGAAAGAGAATTAAAATTCATAAATTAAAACTGATCGGCTAGTTCTTTCCCCTTCCGTCTATCTTTAACTCTCTCTAACAGGATCTATTATTTGTGCACCGAGTAATGTCGATGGCTAGAGGAAGTCTGTTTGATAGGCACAGAGATATGAGGCTTGATGTGGATAACATGTCTTATGAGGTACAGTCATTTCTTTTATTAACAAATCATAATCACACTACATGAAAAGAGAGGGGGCTGTGGGTATGAGGTGAGAGAAAGGTCTTGAGGCTCCATAATTTTGTTGTGTAACCTTGGTGATTCCGATTGGAGGTGGTAGGGTTAAAAAGTTTTTGAACACAAAGGAATAGAATAATAAAATATCTTCTCATTACTGGACCAAACCTGAAATATTATGTAGATTTTAGGCCTTGATTAGCCTGTAAAAATAATAAAATAGTAATACATACATACTTGTTACAACTTGACTGGGTATGGCATATCAGTCTATTTAATAATTTATTGTGCTATTAATAAAATATTGTCCTTGGGTAATGTTACTTAGTCACTAGAATTCATTCAAATGTTGAAGGAGATGATGTTTCGACTCTCATTTTATCTCATTCCAATTTTAGGAGTTGTTGGCATTGGAGGAGAGGATTGGGAATGTTAACACGGGTCTAAGTGAAGAAAAGGTGACGACTTGTCTGAAGCAAAGCATCTTTAGTCCTTCCAAATTATCTGATTCTGTCATTGAGCCTTGCTGCATCTGTCAGGTATTTTTGTACCAGTAGTTCTGTTACCTGTACCCCTTGGTGCCTATCTGCTTTGTGTTTTATTGGGCATTTTGGAATCTAATCGGGGGCAGCAAAGATTGCAACTCTGTATTTTTAGGTAATTGTACGACTCAAAAACTTTCCCATTATGGTTTGGCAGTGAATTATGCTCTCGAGTAATTTGGTAAAAATTTATTTATAACAGCACCTAAACAGAACAATCACATTTGGTAAAAATTTATTTATGTAAAAACTCATAATAATTTGCCACTCTCAGTAACAGTTTTTACCCATAATAATTTGCGCAAAGACCCAAAAATAACAGTAACAAATATTGGTTTAGATTTCTGTTTTTTATTTCTTAACTGTTTATGGGTTTCGCCTCAGTTGGGTCATTTGGAAACTGTCAAATTCTAATTGGTCATATAATCTAATGGTTTCTATTTAGTAGTTTGATCACATTGGTTTGTCTCCCAATGGATTTGATCTGATGGTTGTATCATGAATGACTTAATTTTATATCCAGGAGGAGTATGAGAAAGGGACTGAGATAGGTCGACTTGACTGTGGGCATGATTTTCACCTGACATGCATCAAACAATGGCTTTCTCACAAAAATATGTGCCCTATTTGTAAAGCTGCAGCCCTAGATGATTAAGCTTTCTAGCTTAGGTTTAGGGTTTTGTAACAATGTAATATGTGCTATATGCCTATATGATATCTAAGTCGTAATTGATGCTTTCTTGTCTAGCACCATGTGGAGTTCACCGTTGGCCACTGGAAACTTGGTATCTGCATAGTAACCCCTGAAAATATGTAATGTAGATTGGTTCAAATGTGCCATATTTTTTATTGTTCTTCAGTGTGCAATAGTCAGATTTTCAGGGGCTTAATGTAAAATTAGATTTTGCAATACATTATTTTCTCATAATTCATAAGTCAAAATAGCTCTCTTGCAAGGATTAATTTGTGAAATAAACATTAGTCTTTCTGTCATTGAGGGCTATTTTGTAAATCTATGCTAGTACCAAGCTTTGAAAGGAGCATATAAAAATAGGTAACTCTCCATGGTTCTGACAAGAAGCTCATTAAGGATTTCCATTTGTTGGAAGGTTTTTTTGTTTTTGTTTTTAGTGTCTTGTTAGAATCAAAATTTGATCTGCCCAAATATTTCTTTCATATATTCATTAGTAATATTATCATTGCTATCTTTCTAATATAGTAAAAGGCTATTCATTTTCTTGATGAAGGGCACATTTTTTAGTACTCTGCCTGTCTTACTTGCAATGTGTTTCGTACTTCGTACATGCATTTATATTTCCATCACCCTGTTAATTAAAATTATATGCTTGTTATTTCTCAAATTTTGGGCATTTTTTTTTTTTTTTGCTTCTGTTTGTGATAATATGACGTGTTCATCTTCAAATAATAGAATTATATTTGTGTTTGAATTGCGTCATGTTTGGGGACCTAAATTCAATTGAATTATGAATGGGGGTTAGCGAGGAGAGCTCATTCTTTCATTAGAATTAGAATAGCCGCTAACTCAATCTTTCATTAGAATGGCGGAATAGTAAGGGTTAGCGAGGAGAGCTAACTCAAAAGTACAGACTACAGAACATTTGCTAACTCATTATTTTATTGGAATAGAGGAATAGTATGGGTTAGCAGCTATTTCGAACTACTCCATCCAAACACAGAATAGAGTTCACAGTAGCCCTTAATCCGAGTTAGCACCACATATAGGTCATATCAGACTGGGCAGTGGATGGAGCAACTTTTTTTTTTTTTTTTTTTTTGGAAAATAATATTTTTAAAACTAGCAGATTCAATAATAACAAAAACTAACAATGAGAAAGACTGAAGCTTAATTATAATAATTGTCCAGATATGGATCTAAATTAGATTCTCACTCTTAAAGTCTGTCCGGTGTCCATAGAAATAAGCCCAAAATGAACAAACAACTGGACAACCCATTAAAGACTATTAAAGATCTGATTTTTCTTATTTCAAATATTATCAAATTTAATTCTAAAGTGCTAATTCTGAAAAATAAAAATAAAATTCAAACAAAAAGAGTTTCCTGTGGGTACCCCTTTTGGCAATTTTGGGATCTTCAACAGTTTAGAAGTCTCAAATACTGATAACATACAAACACATCATGAATCAGAAACCGGAGTACACTGCCATTTCATCAAATATAAACTCAAAAAACATTTTATTATACAAACACATCATGAATCAGAAACCGGAGTACACCGACATTTCAACAAATATAAACTAAAAAAACATCTTATTATACAAACACATAATAAATCAGAAACCGGAGTACACTGCTATTTCATCAACTATAAACTCAAAAAACATTTTATTAGAAAAATGCAAATAAAATTGATCAATTGAATACTACTATGACTTATTTATACACATCGAAGCCACTTGATAAAAATTATTTGAATAAATGAATATTAACTAGAACCGTTCTAGCCGAAAAGAACAAGAGCGGTGCACATGCTTGCAATTGGAACGGAAATATTATCATCTAACACGTCTGTTATCGGAAGAGATTCGACGAATGTAGCCACAAATGATACCAAGGCCACTTTACGAGTTACTTCATCCCAGTCCAGACGCAGGTAACCAAGGATTGAGAAATAGTATAACATCCTAGGGAATAATTAGTAACATGAAGTTCCTTTCAGTATATCGTACACAAATTCAGTCCTAAATTCAAAATCTCAGAAACTTAGGTCACAGGTGGTCACAGGGTTAATTTGGACATTGGGATATTAAAGAGATATCAGTACAAGCTGTACATGTATATTAATGTAGATTAAAAAGAAAAGAAAAGCATATGACCAATAATAACTGGTGTGTATTTAAAAAAGCCATACCCTATTGCCAAGAGAAAACCACAGACAAACATCGAAACACTCCCAATCCAGCTCTTGTTTCTATTGTATGGAAGCTTTGTTGAACCATATTTTCTTCCAATTATATCAGCAACTCCTAGAGAATGACAACAAAGTTTCATATCAAATGGATGTCAATTTTCCTGTAGACCCAATTAAATTATCGTTTTGTACTATTTCTAAAAATTACCTGACCTGTCTTCTCCAAGATGAAAGATAAAAATACTAAACAAAAATATATTAACAAGGACCAATATTTTTACATTGAGGCTGGTGGTATTTGACAGCTATCACAAAAAAAAAACCAACACTAGCACAACAATTCATAAAAAAATTAAAAATGAAAAACACTCCATGATCATATTAACTGTCTTAGTAGATTATCTCTAAATATGATAAATCCAATGAAAAGTTACAGATACAAGGTATCCAAGTATTACAATGTTAAATATTGCTTGGCGAGCCTCTTTTCAGTAAGGTACTAATGGTCTGGCATCATCGATGCAAAATCAACCTGACATGCTTTTTTCTTTGCTTGTTTTTGTTTGAAATTTAATTGTGCGATCAATTCCAATGATGGCATGTGTTGTATGGTAAGGTACCAATCAGGATTGGACTGGTATGTACCAGTTGGCAAATTAACATAAAACGATACAAGGTACTTACCATCACCACCAGTCATCATAGAT
The DNA here is from genome assembly GCA_964058825.1 of Carex arenaria. Lineage (NCBI taxonomy): Eukaryota > Viridiplantae > Streptophyta > Magnoliopsida > Poales > Cyperaceae > Carex > Carex arenaria. The sequence goes on along the minus strand of CAXKVW010000037.1, from coordinate 709,522 downwards.
AAAGAAATAATCCCAACAGGAGAATCTCGCCAGAATACCAAAACAGAAAGCAAGAGTGCCATCACATAATACAAGGGACCCCGCAACAATTCCCTAAATAAAAGAAATAAAAAGAAAATGAAACTTATAGATATGTCGGTTAAGCTACAAAATAAAAAAAAATGAAAAAGGAAGACAAAAAATAAGGAAAGAGAGGTCTTTATGGCACCTAGTCACGGTTATATTACCTATAAGTATAACACAAAAATGACTCGCGCCTTGTTTTGAAAAGTAAAAGCAAAGGCATTATTATCCAAGGATGATTCTAGTGCACATTTAAAACTTACTGTACATCCAAATCTATAATACAATCGATGGTTTAAATTCCATAACGATAATAAATACACAAAGTTTCTATTTTTGTTTTGCAGCTTAATTAGATAGGGAAATGTGGGGTGAATTAAAAAAAGTGTGAATCCGAGAAAAGAAACAGGAAATTTGTAAGAATACTGATTCAATTTATACAGAATGGAGATTAAGTAGACGGGACTTAATAGCTCTTATGATGATTTCCGTGAAAGCTCTAATTGAGCTCTTCTTCCTATGAAAAATTCTAAAAATGCATGTTATATATTGTAGGAGGCATGAACCAATAAGTGCATTTTACCAAAGATTTATCCTTTATAAACAATCAATGCACACTTAAAAAATTTACCGATATCGAAAATTTGATTTCCTTGAATAAAATACTCACTTAAAAAATGACTCATATACCCTTTAAAAATCAATGGCAATGATTTTGGATGTAGCTTGGATGTACACTAAAATTATCCATTGTCAAATATAAATAATAAATAAAAACAAACAGAAAGCCACGACATAAGGTTGAATGGAAACCCCTGACTTTTCACTATTGCAAATATGAATAGCAGGTGCTTTCTACAATATTCTCTGGAACTTTTCGTGAATATGTAAAGGGGAAATAAGTAAAGATTACTCAGGGTTGCCTTCACGGGTAACAGATTTGATAAGAGCCTCATCTTTAAAAAGGCGAGTACCATAAATGATGAGCCTTGCGCAGTTCAAAAGGGGTACGACAGCTGCAAAGTACCGTGCTTCAGATGAAGAACTGCAGTTTATGTGTCAACATTGTTTGAGATGCGAATTTGTAACCAAATGTATTAATACAAATGATTTGCACAACCACTTTTGAAGTGTTATATATTAATAAAAATGATTTAGCCAAGTAGGTTTGTTTAACTATGTTCTATACAATTGACGGTAAAAAAATAAAATATGTCATGATACTGAATGAAGAGTAAAACTAGGGCGTTCTTAAGTTCACCAAGGCCCTTTGTGAACTCAACTCTAAAATCTATCGATGGGCTTCAAATGCCAAATCCAAACCGTCGAAATCCATCTACATTACGAGTGATGCGTCTACATGCAAAAAATTTAAACTTTCGAATTAATTTAATATAAAGTAAAGCAGTCAAAATTAGAAGGTTTATAAATTAATTTTAATCCATTTATTTTTTGAATGTTTTTTGGCCGCTTGACTCTATACAAAATTAATTTGAATTTTTTTTGTTTTTTGCATGAAGACACATCACTCGTAAGGTAGAAAGATTTTAAGGGTTTGGATTCGTCGTTTAAAAGCAATCCGAGAAAATTTTGGGTTGAGTGCACACTGCACAGAGAGAGTTGGTGAACTTAGGAACACCTTAGTTTTACTCGTGAATGAATATCCCATAGAGCATTAATTGAACAGCTTGGTGAGTTGCAATTTAAGTAATTTACCTGAATATAGGCCAAGAAGACATGAAAAGAACTCCAGATAAAATATGTACGACCTTTCTGCTCAATTTCTGGTTTAAAATGAACAAAATATGAATGAATAACATTAAAAAGAATATGATGGATGTTTACATTGAAATAGTGGGAGGAAACCCATCTGTATCAATGAAACAGTAGTTCAATTTCAGTTGCATTGATGTAATAATGCACCAATAACTGATAGAGAAGAGTTTTGAAACTAATTTTGGATGCATTGCATTGCATTGCAGTGCAGTGCTCTAAATGATCTCTCTCTCTGCCTTTAAATTTAAATTTTAAATTTAATGAATGAGAGAGAGAGAGAGAGAGGGCGTGTGACCTGTTGGATGAATTGGCGCTGAGTGAGGTTGTCGAAAGTATATACGAGGACGTAAGCACCAGCCGTGACGGCAGCAGTGGCAGCCGCATCCTGTAAAGCGGCCGCCATGTGGCGCGATCGTAGAGCGGGTGGTCTACGGAAGTAGTGGCTGTGGGGCAAAGCAAGAGAGCGGAATTTGGAGAGGTGATTAAATTTAAAATGAAAAGGGGATTTCGATTGAAGAGATGTTCTTCTTATGGTTATGAAATTAGAGGAGGAGGAGAAATGGGGCATCACCGAATCCATTAATTCTTCTCCTCACTCACTCACTCACTGTTCCTCTCTCGCTAACAAAATTTGATTACCAACAACAAAATACAGTTGTAGACTGTACTGATCCTCGCTGTTCAGCTGTTCTGCTTCTGTACTCATGTACTCTGTACTTGAGATGTGGTCCATGTGGTCCATGTGGGACGTAATTCAATTTAATAGAAAGAGGATAAGTGTGGTCCATGTGTACCATCAAATTGGCATCCACGCCGACAGTCATCTTCTATTATTTGGAAACTAATGAATGATACATGTTACAAATCAAGATAAAAGAGGTCCCTCCTCTCCTCTGGCTTTCAAAATTCACTATTTTTTCTATTAAACTTTACTCATCTAAATTTATCATTTGGTTGGTAACAACTATATTCCCTACCAACTATATTCGTTGGTGTCACGTGTGCAAAAATATATATATATATTTTTTTTTATTTTATAAAAGTATAGTGAGCAGGGATTCAATTACGTCATTTTATAGTGATACATCTTGATATTTTTTTTATAAGTCATTTTTATAATTTCAAAGTTCAAACAGTTGAAACAAATTTTTCAAAATAATTTTCATATTAAAATATACATGGAGACAAAATTTTATATTTTTTTTGGATATTGTTTACTATTTATTTATATTTTTTTTAAATCGTTGTCCTTTCGATGGTCCTGAATGTCTAAAATTAATAATTTTGTACTCATCTTAATAAATACTAATTTTATGAGGAAAAAAATAAAAAAAGAGGGCAAATTTCTGGCGTACCTATCAAAAAATTTAAAATAGACAATTTTCTCATTAAAATATCTTAATATCCAATTTAACGATGCTCTCAGCATTTAAGGGACATATGTACTTAAGAAAAATTATTTTGACAAATACAATAAATAATGTACACATGTACTTAAGATAGATTAACGGTGCTCTCAACATTTAAGGGACGTATGTATTTAAGAAGAAGGAAGTATATTTGTTAATTTAACATTTAAAATAACTAAATACTAGATCTAATGAGCAAAAGAGAATAGATAAAAGAATGTTAAGATAGATTTCTCCGTTGGCTGTTGGCTGTTGGCTGTTGGCTGTTGCATCTCCCAACTCCCAAGCCGCTTCGCCAGAAGAATTCGAATCTCATAAAGTAACTAACATTTTGAGTTTGGATCCGAACCGTTCAATATTCTCAGGCACTAATCAGATTGATCTATATTCTGATCAAACGGTCCGTAGATAAAAACAATATTTGTGTTACTGTAGGGAATCCGGACCCTCGTCAGTTGTCAGAGCACCGATGACATGACAGTAACATAACGTGATCCATTCAGTCTGAGTCTGGATTTGTTAGTTCCCAGGCGGCCTGAACGGACCGCACGCTTTCCCGTGACAAATTTCCTTCCTTCACTATTCATGTCTACCATTTTCTACTTAATTGCCTTGCATTCGGATCGTCCCATCTCCCATCTCCAATGATCATTTAAATATTTATTTTTCGAAAATTGAAATTATATAAGAAGTGATCAAATTTACGTCAATTTAAAATTTAATTAGATTCATCAAAAATTCATTAAATACTTACATAGTTTGATGAAATTTTAAACATCTTTTAAATTGATTCAAATTTGATACTCGTTTTAACAATTTTATTTTATAAATTTAAATATATATTTTTTAAAATATTAAACCGATGTTCATAAATATTAGATGTATATTGCAACTAATTTATATTAAAATCTTAAAATTTCATAATATATATTTTCTGAAAAGATCATGAAGAAATGAGACTGCAGCAAAATAAAATTGTTAGACCTTGATTGTTTTTTTCATATTCGGTCGCCTTTTAAGTCCGTAAATGGTCGTAGAAGTGAGATGTGGGTTGATTTAATTCCAAGCCAAGTTTCCACCGCCAATCTCTGATCCTCTTGCAACTATACATTTTTTATTCGACTCCCAATTCGTCGTTGCACACAACTCAATAAAGCCGAATTATGATTCGGTTATGGCAGAATAATATCGTATAGATTTAATAATGAATCCGGCTAGTATATATAACACCGATGCATTTACATAATTTTTTTTTATATTTTCGAATATTTTAATATCAAATTAAGCGGTCAAAAATGTTAAAAAATGAACGCATTCAAATTTACTTAAAAATTCACACATTTGGCTACTTGACTTGATACTAAATAAATTCGAAAAATTATAAAATTTGCATGTAACGCACAACTAATAAAGTAGATCGGTTTGAACGGTTTGGATTTACCATTGGAAATCAATTTGGTAGATTTTGGAGTTGATGTTATATAGACTGAAATGACACTAATGTCATACTAGCCGGACTCTTTAATAATAGTTAAAAACAAACTTTATTTGAAAAGTATGAAGATTTTGAAAGGTAAATAAATTTTTAATTTGCAAACTATGAAGATTTTGAAAGGCGGGAGGTGTGGGTGGTTATTCTTTTCATTTTTAAATGACACTAATGTCGTACTAACCACACACTCACGCAAAGTTCCACATGAGGAAGGGCCGGGGACCGCCTATCCCTCAATGCAAAAAAACATGCGTGTCGCGTACTTACTCCTTATATTAATCAATCAAACTCAATTACCTGAATTTTTTTTATAAACCATAAATAGAAAAATGAAAATTAACAAACCAACTTGATGGTTTTAGGTTTTACAAAAATCATGGGAATTCGGCCCAAATTATTTTATTTTTTTGTGTGCCAAAATGTTATCTCGGTCTTATAATATTTTCAATTTGTTATCAAAATCTGTAGGACTGGCACGTAATTACTTTTTTTATGACTGTGCCAAGATAGAGTTTGGGCCCAATCTTTTTTTTTTATTTGTGCCGAATTGAGTACTTAACCCAACATATTTTTTCAAATTCCCAATTCATTCAATGCCGAATTCTCAATTCGGCACAGAAGATTCTCTCTCTTTTTTTTTAACCATTTCCAATTGGTGCATTTTCCCTCTGCGGGAATTCGGCACAGAGGTTCTTTCTTTATTTTTTTTTGGTTAATTTTTTTTTCTAATCGGTTCTTTTTTTTTTTGGTTAAAAATAAATTTTCTCTCTGTACCAAATTGAAGGGCCGATTTGCCATCTCAGCACAAGGAGAAAATTTTGATTTTCTACGGCAATTTGTCTAACAGCTTGTAAAATTCATTGGGCCGAAATTCTAATCTGGCACAAAATAAAAAAAAAATTAGTCCGGACCGAATTCTCATCTCGATACTTACGGTTTTTTGTAAAAACTAAAACCACCAAGTTGATTTGTTAATTTTCTTTTTTCTATTTATGGTTTACAAAAGAAAATCCCAATTACCTCTTCTTCTTCATTTTGGCTCTTTCTCCCAAATTATTTATCTCTTAAATAGCATTGCAGTAGAAAAACATTATTCATTGAAGGATGATGGAGATTTAATTAAGATAGATACATCAAAAAGACAGTGTTTAAGAAAGTGAAAAGTTTTATTCCAAAATTTTGATTTGCATTAAATCTGCAGCGGAATATAGTTCAATTGAAAGGGGCTAAACCTTTTTTATGAATCGAAAATTTTCATTTAATTTTTTTAATTGTTACATAAACTAATACTATTAATACCTACTCATAAAATAAAATTATATGATATCTATTAATCTATCTCTCTCTATCTCAATCTTCTAATTCCGCCTCTTCGTTGAATTCGTCTTCCATATTATTTTCACTAGATTTTATCCCTGCATCTCATAAAGTTGTCCCCTAAATCTTGGTACGAAAACATAATGACTATTTCAGAATTAATTAAAATTTAATAATACTAAATTTTATAAAAAAAAAACCAGACAGCTAAGTAAATTATTTCTTTGCATCAAAGCCATTGGGCAGCAATTAATGGTGTTGCTTCGGGTAAAAGGGATCGTATCCGTATGGATGAGAAATATCAAATATATATATATGTAAAGTATTGGAAAGGCAAACGCACCGTTTTGTCAGCATTAAAATACGATACTCTCTCTGGTCATAGGTCATAACTCTTCTATGCAGTATGCAGAAGAGAAGATAACAGATTCACTTGTAATTCGTTATTCAAAATTTCAAATGCCGAAAAGCGAGAAGTCGTTATATTTTGATTCTTCTGGTAATTAATGGCGTAATGCACATGCCCAATTGCACATGCACCGCTTTCTGTTTCAGGTTCACTTTCAACTTTCAACTTTCAACTCTCACCAACACACAAAATACGTCCGCCTACGCCTTTGGGATGTTCAGACAGTTCGGTTTGTTCCATTTTTCACCGAACAAAAAAATTTCAATTTAAATGGTTCAGTTTTTAGTTCAACTGGATCGGTTCGGATGAATTTATAAATTATTTCGGTTTAAATGGATCGGTCCGGTTTAGACTATTCGAAACTAACTAAATCAAATCGACTGAATTATATTAGTTCAAATATGATTTATATTATGTTTGGTTCAATCATTGCTTCTTTTCTTCCATTTTAATTTAAATATTTTAAAACCTTTACATATTTTGTATGGAATTGAAAAAAATTGTGTATGAACATGTGTAATTTTTGTTAATAATGACACTAATAGGCTTACTTTAGTTTGAACCGAACAAACCGATATTTACTTCTGTTTGTGCCATTCGATTCTTAATATGTTCGGTTCTATTTTTGAAAACTGAAGAAAAACTTAATTTAGTTATTTTAGTTCGATTTTAGTCAAACTGACCGTTTGATCACTTTAAGTAACGACACGTCGTAAAGGGCAAAGAAAGGAGAAGGAATAAAAAAAGAAAATTGTAATCTATATATATGTTGAAATTTAAGTAAATCTTCTTATTCAAGTCACGTCATAAACTCTCTTATCATCATACTTTTTTTTACTACCCATTTATTCTAATATAAGAATGTTCTCGTACATATATTTATTCTCATCTTAATTAGATGCATGGCTAATTAAATCATTTTTTTTTTTTAAATTATATAGGGCAAAGAAAAAAGTTACTCGTCGGTTAATAGTCCGATCCGATTGGTAACTTTACACAATCCACCTGAAAAGTTTGAAGTATTGTAACGACACCCTCACGCCCTTTGAGAAGTTATATAAACCGTACCTTGATTCATGTCCTAACTCGCACCATCGGAAGCCAAAATAGCAAAATGAAATCTCTAACCCTAAGCCTAACCATGGCATTGGCATTGGCATTGGCCCCTTTTCTCCTCTTCATTTCCCTTTCTACCGCTCTTTCTACCTCTCACGATTTCTCCATCATAAATGATAGCCCAATAATCCGCGCTGAATCCCAAGTGCGCGAACTGTTCCATTTATGGCTTTCCGGCCACCAGAAATCATACAACGCATTGGGGGAGAAAGAGAGACGCTTTTCCATCTTCAAAGACAATTTGATGTTCATCGATGCACACAATTCCAATCCCAACCACACCTACCAACTTGGACTGAACCGGTTCGCTGACATGACCAATGAGGAGTTCAGGCGCCATCTTGGTCTGAGAAGTGGTGCTGCGCTCGCGCTCGCGCTCGCGCTCGAGAGGAAGAGGCGTGCAGCAAATGGAGAGGCAACTGGAGGTTTGGAAAATGTAGACGATGGTGCTTTACCTGATTCCATCGATTGGAGGGATCATGGCGCTGTTGCTGCTGTCAAAGATCAAGGAAGTTGCGGTACGTTTTCATCATTTTTTTTATTTTTAATTCTTGCACATACGATACGTCCTTATGAATAATATATTTATTTAGTGTAATATTAATATGTTTATAGAAAATTGTAGATATATCTTATGATAGAAAAATTTAGATAAAATGAGGTTTGTTATGCAATTGTCCCTCGCAAGTTATATTTGCGTTCAGTGCATTTCTTACGCTCGAAGCAAAGGACAAAGGTAAAGGTGGTGTGGCACAAGTTTTGGATTTGAAGGTCTCCTATTGATGTGAACTCGGTGTGGCGGTTGAATTTTCTATTGTTTGGGGACTCCCTGCACCGGTGTCTACACGTAAAAGAGAAATAGAAAAGTCTCAACCTTTTAACTTGTGTTACTCCCCGGTATCCATAAACTGGACATGTCCATTTATTGAATAAATAGTAGGATTTCCTTGGTCTCCGTTTCGGTATGAATGGAGAAAAGAGATAATGATTATCATTAAGGAGTCGGCGCGTGATTTGGTGGAACTTAACAACGTTGGAAGTTGGAACTGACGACGACTCTCTGTAGTCCTGCAGTCCTGTCGTTATCTTGTTATCATCTGTCCTGTCCTTATCTCGTATTAGACGGATGCTGGAATATGCATTGAGATTCGTGCTCAAGTCCATCAAAATTCATAGCCTCGTTTTAAGAGATTATTTTGCAACGGATCGGAGTCCATCTTCTTTCACAATATATTACGAAAGCCATCATTGCTGTAGTACCTTCTGTTATAATAATTAATTAATTAATTAATACTTGTTGATTTTGTTGTTGTTGCTATAACAATATTATTAAGAAAATTTTGTAAGTAGGGTTAATTAATGTTAGTAGTAGTGTCAAACTGTCAAGTTGAAGGGTACCTCAACTGTTAGTTGTGTGAATGGTACGTAGCATAGAATATATCACAGACTCATTATTTTTAAATGGCAATAATTAATTATCTTAATAATTGCTGGCATAGTGGCATGCATGTTAATTAATTGAAAAAGAACAATAGTGCTAATTAATTTTTGGGTAAATTCAGGGAGCTGCTGGGCATTTTCCACAATAGCTGCTGTGGAGGGGATAAACAAGATAGTGACAGGAGAGCTGATCTCGCTATCAGAACAGGAGCTTGTCGACTGTGACAGCACCAGTAACCAGGGTTGCAACGGTGGCTTGATGGACGACGCCTTTGACTTCATTGTCAAGAATGGTGGCATCGACACTGAGAAGGACTATCCCTATTCCGCGCATGACGGCAAGTGCGACATACTCAGGGTATCAATTTACGTACTTATTGTGTCATTTATTTTTAATCTCTGTTGGTATTAGTTAAACATATTATAATTTATTGTGTCATTTCTTTTGTTCATCCGGGCAGAAAAATTCCAAGGTGGTTTCGATAGATGGTTACAATGATGTGCCACAGAATGATGAGAAGTCTCTAAAGAAAGCAGTGGCCCAACAGCCTGTCAGCGTAGCCATTGAGGCTGGTGGTCGTGAGTTCCAGCTCTACAGCTCTGTGAGTCTTTATTTGAATGAAATGCCTCTTCTTCTAAAATATTGAAACAGTTCTGGCAGTACTAGTAGTACCCATTGATCCTTAATTTTGAATGAAGTAGGAAATTCCAAACTCCTCAGCTATATATTTTTTTTCTAAATCGATCTGTCAGGGTGTATTCACTGGTCGTTGTGGAACTGACCTGGACCATGGTGTGGTGGCAGTGGGCTATGGCACTGACAATGGGGTTGACTACTGGATTGTTCGCAACTCGTGGGGTCCACACTGGGGCGAGAATGGCTATATCAGGATGCAACGTAACGTGGCTTCTGCTGCTGGCAAGTGTGGTATTGCTTCCATGGCCTCATATCCTATTAAGAAGGGAAGCAACCCTCCCCCAACTCCTGGCAATGCCCCACCTTCCCCTTCCCCTTCCGAGCCTGTCAAGTGTAGCAAGTAAACTTCTATTCTGTCATTGCTCATTTTGTGCTACGGCATCTAAACCCATCTCATCGGTACCCCATTTTTTAGCTTATTTTTTATACGTTTTTGAGCTGGTACCAGTACCAGTACTGGTACAATCCTAAAGAACGCGCGTATTCATCGTATAGGAACTATTGGTATCTAAAAGTTGAGTGAAGCAGAATTAAAATTTCCTTATCATCATGATAGGTACACTACTTGCCCGGCCGGAAGCACATGCTGCTGCATGTACCAGTGGGGCCGCAAATGCTTTGGGTGGGGATGCTGCCCGATGGAAAGTGCTGTTTGCTGCGCTGACCGCACCAGCTGCTGCCCAAGTGACTACCCTGTTTGCAATGCTAAGGAAAATACCTGCTTGATAGTATGTCATTCTCTCTCGTTTTTGTTCCCTTTGAAAAAAAGATGGAATTAATCACTATACCTGATTGGTACTTAAATCTGGTACAACTGAACTGGTACTAAGTAATCTGTGGGTTAACTTGCAACCTTGGTCCTTGGCTATTTATATATTGGCTCTCTAATTTCTCCAATGTTTTAGTAAATTTGTGATACATACTCATTTATAATAAAAATTTGTAATGCAGAGCAAGGGAAATCAAATGGGAATCAAGGCACTCCGCCGCACCCCGGCAAATTACCATTTTTCAATCACCAGATCTGAGCAAAGCATTGCTGTGGAATAATTTCTAGGCTATAGCTGCATCAGCCTCTATTTGGATTCCAATTTACAGAGTCAATTATTGTAGCACCACGTTACGATTGATGGAATGCTCTTGTACATACACTTCTCTAATGTATCAATGATCAATATTGTATCTTGAATTTGATATGAAATGAATTTATCTTCTGCTTTAGTTTGGGAAATGCTGTGTTGATTTTATGAAGCTCCAAGTAGCTACCCAAATTGAAAGTATAAAGCCACAAAGTATAGATATATAATTCCCCGAAAAATGATTAAAATTAAAGAAAATAAGGGTAGCATAAATTGAAGATGATTATTATAATGCATATATTATGGGAGACACGTAGAGGCGCCACTTTACATCATATAATTATGAAATAGAAAGTCTGGATCAGGCCCAAAAAGCCTTGATCGATACGAACAGTTTACAAATGACTGATGCTATCTTAGGCAGTTTTGTATCAATTTCCTCCTTTCCCTTTTCCAGGTTGGTTTAAGGTTGCAGAGTGAGGCAGGAAAGGCATTGGAGGGTTATGGTTAAAATGTGAAAACGGATCATTGTAACAAGTTGTACTGTTATGTGGACCGGGATGTGCTTCACATGGCATGTATGGCACCAAGGGGCATAACTTGGGAAGAGTTGAGAACCAAGCACATTCTTTGAATGGCCTTTGATGTGGCAATCCCAGTATGCAATTCCTACGTACATCGAGCACATTGGTGTGCAATAGATCCCAGCAACTGGCTCCAAGTGCTGTGAAGTAGTTGTCAGAGAGCGATAAGTTGACCAGATTTCCTGTTTTCGCCAACTGGCATACTACGTCTGGTATGTATCCATATAAATAATTTTGTGCAAGGTTTAGCTGCTGAACATTACTTAGGCAACCGAAAGATAGTGGGATGGGGCCGGTTAACCTATTTGATCCGGCATCAAACACATCAATATCTCTCAAGTACCCAATCTCATAAGGTAAACAACCTGACAGTTGATTATTTAAAAAGAGCACTTCAAGAAGTGTACTTGATGTGTTGCATATTGAGACCGGGATGGGGCCTGTGAAGCGGTTGTTGGCCAATGTTAGGTACTCAACCGGTGAACTACCGAGGTTTGATGGAATGCTTGAGTCGAAGAAGTTATTATTGAGAAATAGCGCCTCACAGCCGATTAGGAAAATGGGAGAAGGAACGGGTCCTTGAAAGTAGTTAAAACGAAGGTCGAGGAATGCAAGGCCGCTTAACGGCACTACATTGAATGGAAATGCACCAAGAAATTTGTTGTTACTAAGGTCAAGCTCATAGAAGTACGGCAATCCTAAAAGGTTGGGGACGGTGCCTGAGAAGTTGTTTGAGTTGGCATGGAAAAGAGCAAGATCAGGGAAACCATTTATAAAACCATCGATTGTGGGTGCGCCGAGGTGAAAGCCGTTGAAATCAATGGAAGCAACTGTGAGGTCATTGGTACCCGGCGGGGTGTCACAGAAGAATCCTCTATACGTGTTGATGTCATCATTGTCGCAAATTTTAGTACCGACCCATGTTTTGGTGATGTTTAGGGGATCAGATGTTATAGTGAGCTTGAAGGCTTGGATGACAAGGTATGCTTGGTACTGTTTGATGTTTGGGAAGTCGGTTGGGTTCGGTGGCAGGCAGGAACAAGGTGCTTGAGCCGAACCATCGGATTGAGCTTTTAGTTGGCCGGCGGAGGAGAAAATGAAGAGAGTGATCAAGGCAAGGAGCTTTAAAGGTGACATTATTATCATTAATTGAACTATTCTTGTTTTATGTTGGTGTTCAATGAAGATAAGGTGATATACATATATATAGTTGTATCCTAAATATAAGGCAAATGATTTGGGTGGCAGTGAGGAAGGGTGCATGACCTTGAGATTTATATATAATGGGTGAGTGCAAATGGCAATGCGGAGGAAGTAGTGGATATAGTAGTTAGACAGTCTTGATCAAACAATATATCTTGTAAAGCAAACAAGCACAAACAAACATTACTAATATTAATTTCATTTTTCTGAGTGGAGGCATGCATGCATCTTTGTTATACTAAAGTATATATATGTATTGTCCAATAATTAGTTCGATCCGACTCCTAACTCCTTTATACTAAGTCAAATGCTCACAGCATGATATGATGCTGCATTGCTGCTTTTATCATGCTGGAAATAATGTAGCACAGGAAGCACATGCTATATATATATTTATGTACGGAGTTGGGTAGTGGGTACTATTATTTAAATAGTAAAAATACAACTGTGACTGAATAATGTTATTTTTTTTATATTATTCTACAAAGTAAAAATGTTGTTTAATTAGTGTTTATTGGTTATAACTTATAACAATAGAATGATACATTGTATAATATCATCAACAACACATGGATAAGAATAATGGTATCTTATTGTGTTTCATATATACTGTTTTCTCCTTTATTTTATTTTTTTAATTTGTTTATTGGGGTCAGGTCAATCCTTCCATAGTTCCATGTTGTTGTTTAGAATGTGTAGTGGAGTTTTAACAATCATGGCGCACCAATCCGCCATTTTAGAAAAAAGATAAAGCAACAAGTTCCTCAGGTCTTCTAATAATAATAATATACATTAAATTCATTTTCTTCTTCATTCTTCTCCTCACTTTTTAATTAATTCTCATTACTTGCGGCCCTCATCAGTTCCTCTTTAAACTCCATTTTTTCTTCTTCTTTGCTTTAACATATATATTTTGACATAAACAGTACTGGTATAAGATATCTTTGATAATTAGTTTCATACCCCATCTGGACGGGAGAGGAGGCTGTCCGATGCCCATCGGACTGAGTTGGGTTCGATGGGTGGTTTCTACCGTCCGATCCACTTCAAGATCTGTGCACACGTATATTAAAGCAAATAGCACGGATATTAAAGTGATAGGTACAGATCTATCACGGTTATTCTAACATATCTTTCATTGTTATAGAGGACTGCTGTCTGTGCTGAATTTTCTTATTTAGCTTTCTAATTCAGATATTTTTACTCCACCCTTGTTACATATATCTGTATTACAGTTTTGCATTGTCTGAAGCAGTGTTGTAAAAAAGGAACCGAATTCTCTGCCCCTGAGTCACTGACGTGTGGACCCACAACAAAATTAAAACCAATATTTAAATGTTTAAATTCAACTAGACCCATGTGTCAGCCGCACTGGGGGAATGTGATATCTTTCCTGTAAAAAAAACAGTCTAAATGGACGATCAATTGTCCATTTAATCGTAGGCGGTGACTAAACCGTCACTAACAAATTTGTAGGAGAGCTGTTTGCGGATGAAACCGATTAATTAGCTGATTTGTTCGATTAGTTGTTTGTTTTATGTTTAAACGACCCGATTAATCATATGTTTCCGTTTATACGACTGATTAATCGGTATTTTTATTATTCTTTTTCTATATTTATTCGTTGTATGCAGTATACCTAATTTGCAGTTTTATGAGTTGAATTAATTATTTTTAATAAATTATGTGTACATGTCCATTAATGGTTCATACCAATCCGAATTACGCAGTCCAAATACCTTTGTACAGTAATAATATTTTTAACAGCAGCTTCTTTTTTACGACGTAAACAGTGCGAGAAGCAAAAAAAGTAAGAGCAATTACGTAGATTAACCATCACCAGAAACTAATTAATGCGTAGCTTGCTTTATAGACTGAAATTAAGTAGAGCACTTGTGAGTTGTGAGCATGAAGGGGGGAGCACCTAATTAAACATGCATAGCCATAAGCCATAAGCCATAGCGAGTGGTTTTGTGTTCACACCCACACATGAATACATGATAAGTGGCAAGTGCTCTCTGTTCATACTTCTGTTGCATATATGCATATGTCAGCAAGAGTCAGCTCTCATCATCACTATTTTCTTTCAACAAATTCATTCTCGCTACTTTTATTTAATTTAGTCACTGAATGCTGATTTGCTACTTTAAAACTACGGGTGCAAACTGCAAACGGATCGGACAGTGGTCGACTCATATTAGTATCCATATTTTTTTTCGGATACGGATACGGATCAGATATTAATCGGATAAGGATACAGATCGGATATTAAACGGATACGAATACAGATCGGATATTATCAGATACGAATACGGATACGGATATAATTCGGATTTTTAATTAAAAATATTCATATAATTAACTTGTTATGCAATTACATAATATGTCTCTATTTAATTAAAATTCATCATCAACTTTACTGATCACATCTTTTGAATAAAATCAGTAAGAATAAGATCAATTATCATATCCTTATATTCCATTTTCATTTTGATGGACCATGTCAAAGCCCGAGTCTATAGATCAATGCCTCTATTTTAAATATAAATAAATCAAAGCCTCTGACCCATTTACAAAAGAAACAATGTTAGAGTGACAGCTGTATAGGACATCCTTTTAATTCTTTTTAATATTCAAATCAAACATAAGAGTTGAAATAACAAGGAACATAAAAACGGATATCCGAAAATTATAACATATGCGAATACAGATAATTATCCGTATTCATATCTGCTTCTCAGATTAAACCCGAATCCGTATCCGATTATCTGAATCCGAAAAATCCAGATACAGATCCGGAAACGGTCGAGTAATATTCGACCCGTTTGCACACCTATTTAAAACCCATTAATGGTTAAACAATATATTAATTAAGAACCATATATATAATTATAAATTCAATAATATTTGTCATTTTATAAATATGGGAGTTGAAATGAAAAATTTAATCATAAATATGGAGGCCAAATTGAGTACATACAATAAAATTCTCTCAAAAAATAATGACAAATCCATTGTATGGAAATCGGAATACAAAATTTCTTCCCAAAATATGAGATCAAACTGAATATATAAAACAAAATTTCCCCAAAAAATTATGCAAATTAATACTACTGCTTGAATTTTCAAACAAGAAAAAAAAAAAGAGGTTAGTTGTCCCCATCCTCTCCAAAACGGATCGCCTCTTAAACAAAACAAAACCTTTTGTAATTAGAAAAGGCAATCTAAATGTACATGGAAAAAAAAAATGAACTATCTTATCCTAACGAACTCTGGAGTCTGGACCATCAAATTAAATTTCAAGTGTTGACTCTTAATTATAAAAAAAAAAAAAAAAAAAAAACTTTTCCAGCTGTAGTCTGTAGAGGTTATTTGTAATGGAGTCCCTCTTCTTTCTTTGGAAGAACAGTGGAAGAATCTATTGATTTCATATTGAAATCAAGAGTTTCAAGTATGGTATCTAAAATAGGTACCAAACCACCTACATACTGTCCTACATCATATGCAACAAAAGTTGAGTAAAAATTAAAACATAAAGTTGACATCAGATACCAAAAGATAGAACTAACCCTGCCTAATCACCAGAAAACAGACCTAGCGACCAACTATGCAATGCTCAAGGAAACTAGAACAAATTAAACTAGTTCTTTCCTAGTTAATCGGATCTTCCTCATCCAGGCTTTCTCCAAATGTTGGGTTGCCAGTACCAAAACCCAGATTGGTGTCCTTGCTGGAGCCCTCTTGTGCCATGGATAACAGCAACGCCACGGCCTGAGTCGTGTCCGGGCTACTATTCGCTTCCTCTGTGAGTTGATCTGGGAGATCCTTAACATCAGAGGGAAGCATTAGACTTAATTTAAGTAAAAAATTAGTGGACCGAGCCTTACACCAAAAATAAGTTAAGGATATAATCTTAGCTCCTAAAACTTTAACAGAGAGGGGTTGAATATATCATTAAAACAAACCCGATTCCTTTCTAACCAAAGACACCATAAGACAACCCCCTTAATAACTCTACTAACAGTCTGTTTTTGAGAGGAATAACTGCATCTATAAACCATAAGTCATCTAAACATTGATAGTCAAATTGGAAATTATTATAAGAGACAATCCAGCCCCAAATTGCCCGAATATAGGAACAATTAATGAAAAGATAGTCTGCAGTCTCAATGCGATAAAAAAAAAAACACAAGTCATGTCTCCATACCATCCTTTAATCGATAAATTGGTCTCAGTAAGGATCTTGTTTCTTCGTACCAATCCAATGAAATTTTTTATTTTCAAGGGTATGTGGGATATCCACAATGTTTGATACTCAGTATTAGGTATGTCTCCATATTCTAACCATTTGTAAAAAGAGTGAACAGTAAAGTTATCATCATTAGTCCATCTCCAAATCAATCTGTCTTCCAATTGAGGTGACAGTGTGAAATGCAAAATTCTTTGTTTTAAGGACAACCATTCTACCCGATTAATACCACTTAATTATCTATGAAAAGTAAGATCTAAACGGAGTCCATCTTCTTTCACAATTACGAAACAAATCATTGTAATTTTTTAATTGCTGTTGTTCTTCCTGTTATAATACTTGTTGAATTTTTGTTGCTATTACAATATTAATAAGACTAGTAGCTACAGCAGAGACAAAAATTATATCAAATTAAATTAAATCAAGATATATATATATTTTTTTCGGTTAGGAATAGAAGCTGCTGTAATGTTCAGCAGCAAAGTAACTTGCATATAAGAAACATAAATAAATAAAGTAAATAGCTAGTAAATAATTATATAGTTAGAAAACATGAACGAATCTCCTCTCAGGTGCTGCTTAATGTGCACAGTAATTAAATGTTTTAGGGAGCGAAAATATCTCCTCCATAACTGGGCCTTGGGCTTGGCTATTAATTCACATAACTTGAATGTGCAAATGCATGGATATAGTAACTGATTGGTATTTTCAATTTGGTTTCTGGGCTCAAAATGCTCTGCGCAACTGATTTCATTCATATCTATTATTATATATATAATCTGTGTTGGAGGTGCTACAGTACTCAAACAGTAACATCTACCTTCTGCACTGTTCGATCCAAATCCGATGATTTTTTTTTCAGACGAGCCTCCGCTGATGCCGATTCTATTACAGATACAAATTTAACTCTCCAACATCTGAAAATAAAGAACAAGATTTAATTTAACCCACATTCAGTTCAGACCAAATTAGTCAAGGCTTTGCTTTAGTCACATACATTCATAGTTTCAGACCAAATTAAGTTTACTAAAAAATATCAACAAACTTATCAAGACTTCATGCAACATGATTTGAGAACAAGTAACTGTGCTAATAACAAACCTGAAGTGATAGGAACGAGGTGGAGCGACACTGTGAGAGGCACATCGGTGGCCTAAATTTTCCAACAAAACAAAAGAGGTGGTGGGGCTCGTCTGAAAAAGGTGCTGTATGGGGGAAACAAATCTGCTGCGATTCTTTGGAATCACAGGGTCCCTGCTTGTCCAAATCAAACCATTCATTTATTTTGAGATTTGTATATAAAAATCAATAGCTTTGAGATTCGTGCATTTGAAAAAAAATGAATGGTTTGATCTGGACAAGCAGGGACCCTACGATTCTAAAGAATCGCAGCAGATTTATTTCCGCTGTATGGAGGTGAAAAGAGAGGGAGAAAGGTGGATTGTGGTTGTGTGGAGGCCAAAATCAAAAGAGCGGACCAACATGGTGGGTATGAGCGAGCAGGCCAAAATTGTTTGTAGATGAATTTTAACGTTTGGATTCGTCGTTTGAAGCACACTCTAGTTCTACTTTTTATTTTTGTATCCTTGAGGATATGTTTGGATGTGTCGAGAATATGAGCTATTTTAGAATAGAACCTATTCAGAATAATAACGTGCATCCAAACAACATTTTTGTTATTCAGAATAGCTAAAATAATTGTTTTTTTTTTTCTATTTCTTAATGTAAATACTGAAATAGCTATTATTCTAAGTGTGAAGAGAGAAACAAAGTATTTTTTTTCTCGAATTTCTACCAATACAATTTTAAAATGACAAAATTTTCACGGCGTGATAATTCATTTGAGACTCCATTTGTCTACCTTTTTTTTTCTTAATTAGCATTTTATTAGCACTATTTTTTATTAATTACAGATGTTTACTATTCCAAATATACAATTCAAACAATATTTTTATTAATTACAGATATTCACTATTTCAAATATACAATCCAAACAATATTTTTATTAATCTAAATAACACCAATTACACACTAATATAAAAATCACTCTTTTTTTATGTATTCTTATTTATTATTCCCAAATTTTACGGTCATGAGTATTCTTGCTGTCGTCTAAACGCACCCTCGTCCCTCGAAGAAAGGAAGGGGGGATGCCTACGGGCTTTTCCCTCAAAAAAAAAAAAAGAAAAAAAGGAAGGGGGGCAGAAATAGGAATAGGGACAGAGGTGGTGGGACCTACAACTAAGAAGTTTGCATTGTCTCTGGACTGTTGCGCTCTTCCTCTTTGAAAGAAAACGAACAAAGAAATGGCGAAGAACAGGAAGGCTGCTGCCAAGGTCCAGAGGCTGCCGCGCAATTCCGTAATTTTCTATCTTTCTTTCTTTCTATACTTTTCTAATTCTCTTCTCTTCTCTTCTCTTCTCTTCTCTTCTCTTCTCAATATAGAATAATTACTTAGGCGGCATATATATAGTTCAGTTTAGTTAAGTTATCGGTAATCTCAATTCCAATTAAGCAGCATAAGGAGGGAATAGGGATCAAGAAAGAAAGAAAGGGGAAATCCTAATGAACTCAACTTTGTTATTTAAATTAAATAAATGAAGCAACCAAGAACAAGAATTGATTTCATACAATAGTAATACCCAGCATTTACATGTACATATATAGGTGAAGAAGCATGGAAAGAAGGTCAATTTATCTGAACTTCGATTTCAACTTGATTTGTTGGGTTTAAAAATAATTGAAGTTGTAGCTGATGGCAACTGTTTTTTCAGGTTCTTTTCTTTATCCTTTATTTTTACTTCCTCTATATCTGCTTTCTATTGTGCATACTAATTGCTTCCACTTTTAACCCTTCTTATTCATATATATTACTTTTAGATCTTTAGCTGATCAGCTCGAGGGAAATGAAGAAGAGCACTCCAGGTACCGTACCATGGTGGTACAGTATATCAGGGTAAGTCTAGGTTTATTCATATATATTACCCCAATTTTAATCTTTTATGTAGTAACAATCTTATCCTTCATGTCATCTTGTGGTATTTTTGTTATAGTAGAACCATAGGGAGGATTTTGAGCCGTTTATAGAGGATGAAGTACAATTTGATGATTATTGCAAATCAATGGAGGAGGATGGTACCTGGGCTGGTCACATGGAGTTACAAGCCGCCTCTCTTGTCACCCGTACCAATATTTGTATCCATCAGGTACTCTTATCACATGGAGTTATTTAGCTGTAATTTTGAGAATAAATTAATAAAATTCATATATTGTTATTCTATTTATCATTTTTTTTTTGTTATCTCTTTATGCAGCTTAACTCGCCGAGGTGGTACATAAGCAATTTTGCTATCCATGAAGTCAACATGATTCATTTGTAATCCTCTATTTCTGGAAACACCTTCATTGATTCCCTCCTCAAAATAATCAAATTATACTAATCTTATGATAAATTTAGAACATATTACCAACATATATTTGTGTTAAATGGGGGGTCTCTAAATTTTTGGCAGGTCATATCACCATGGAGAACACTATAACAGCGTTAGGTTAAGGGAAGATCCTTGTGAGGGTCCTGCTAAGCCTATCTTCATCAAGGTCTCTCTCTCTCTCTCTCTCTCTCTCTCTCTGCTTTGTGTAGGAGTGCTGGGGCCTAGTAGCATGACATCGGGTAAGATGAGGGTAATTTGGTTATTGACTTATTGTTGAGGATTGAACCTTAGTTAAACACAGTTGCACAATTGATGGTAAATTTGGGTTGGTTTGCTTCAGTTGTGTCAAAATGTGAATTAGGATTTGTGCTATCTTTGAAATTCTGATATGCATCTCAGATTGGAATGTTTCTCTTAAAGATGTCTTTCTCTAGCTAGCACATCTCTACTTTCTCTCTCTGGCACATCTATTTTGGAAAGTTTGTATTTGGTATTACACAGAATGCAAAAATTGTATTATGGTAGTAGATATTCTTCTATAAGAACATGTTGTAATTCATATATATAAACTCAGGGTATTGTCTTTGGGTAATAGAAAACTTTTGAGAATAATTATTATTTTTCTAGTTTCAATTCTATCTAAATCTTCTCAAGTTGATGATTAATTTGAGGCTTAGTTGCATACAATAGGTCTATTGCTAAAATAAGTTTGAAGTACCATAATTCTCTCTTGTTCTATCTGTACAGACGGATGCCAATATTTCTAGAACAAGCGATAGTTCTAAAGCAACAACTAGTGATTCAAAAAAGTCCACTCAAGTTAAGATAGTCATGGATGCAACCAGGTGCTATAATACTGATAAAATTCAAAAGGTTGGTTTTAGTACTAATTACTACCTCCATATTCTTTATGTTTCTTTTCATACGAGTCCTTCACCTAGATTTTTTATGAATTTAGCATTATATTGATGACATGACAATTTAGGTTCTTCAAGAGGTGGCAGGTGATGTTGATGCAGCAATAGAGTACATACTTGCAGAGAAAGAGTCAGCCGATTCAATTTGCATTGAAGAAAGTTCCTTTTCTGATACCAATGGTATATGGCCATAATGAACTTGTGCTTTATTTTATCACACAACGACTGTTTTAGAATTTTTGTGTCATGTTATGATATTTTTGACATATAAATCCAGAAGACGTGGATAGTGGTAGCTGTTCACCGAGCAATTCTCAGAGACCAAACAAAGAGAACCAGCTAAAAGATAAGGTATCTTTCTAATAATGCACCAAAACCAAGATCAAATTCCTTCTCTGTAGGTTTGTGCTGCATCAAGCTGTAAGCATACCAGTATAATGGTAAAAACTGGAGTATACTGATATTTTGTATGGTATACTGCATAGATGTCTATTTACTTTGTTTCAATTTTTGTTGGGTCTTTTGTCTGTAGAAATCAGCAAGAGATAAGGAATTGCAGCATGGATCGGCAAAGCAACGGAGGGCATGTGCTCTAGTAACGTATAGCCCTGTCTCTTCTTGACTCCTAATTTAAATTCATTAATGTGTTTTAGAAAGGCGAACTTTATGATTTAATCAATTCGGGCCCCTACCAAGCTTCTAAATGTCTTGTGTACTTTGGAACACAACATTCTTCTCTAAGATTTTTGAGAGACATCACCTATTTACGTGCTCTCTAAGATTTAGGAGAAAATGCCTAAACTACCCTTTGGTTCTACTTCTTAGAGAGATACCAATGAAGGGTAGTTATGTCATCTTTGAAGAAAATGATGAATGGAGGTATAGATATAATTTGCGATTTGTTGGGCTAACATGATATTTTACTCTCAGAAAAGTTTTCTGGTAGTTGTGTATCCTTTTAAAAAAGAAAATGAGAATTGAGATTTCTAGTTTTTTAATTTTAATTGTCTTATAGTAAAAGCAAAGGTGGTAGTAGGGGAAAAGAGAAGAAAGGAAAAAAGCAGAATAAGATACGAGATCAACTCGAGAGGGCACCTCCTACCACGTCTAGATCATTACCAGACATGGGAGCCCTTTGCATTTGATGTAGTGCTTGTGTTCTTACCTTCTTATCTAGAATTTTATCCTGGAGATATTGGTAGGTAAGAATTGAATATTCCATTTTTGTTTTATCAATTAATTGTATGTTTTGGTTGGGTTATCTTAGTATGCCTAGGCAGATCCGATAACCTACTATAGTGCCACACCATAGCTGGAAAGTTCCCTCATAAGGTATCTTACTGGTATAAGTGATTTATTTCTGAGAAACCAAAATTAATGTTTACTAATGAGACATTGCAAATTGCCTCCCTGTGTTAATGGATATTGCACAAAGATCTCTTAATTGGATCCTTTGTGGTTAGTTTCCTACTGATCTTGTCAAATTAGCACGTGTTTGAGCATTATTTTCTTTTTTGGTTGTATATTCCTCCAATGAATAAATTGACTTTTTAGATGGATTATTCAATTAGATAAGAAAAATATTTTTCATAAAAATTAAATGTCAAGTTTGGTCTCTTTGGTTTGGAGATTTCAGAGAGTCCAGGGAGAATTTTAAATATGGATTGACCTGTCTAGGTTGCAGTGAAGCTATAAAGTATCAGTTATGTGGTAAAAATAATTGTCAAATCATCTTTCCATTAATGATTGATTTAGTTGCTCAAATTTTACTCTGCTAGCACAATGTAATGTTTTTATTTGCACAGTAATTGAGGGTCTCTTGCAATTTAAAATATGCAGGGTATTTTTTGCAATTTAGGCATTATGAAAGTCACCCTTTTTTTCATTTAATTTTCTTTTTAAATTTAGCTGTGTTTGTAATTTCAGGAGAAGTAAACATCTTTGGAGAGGAGAATGCTGCTACTGCTAAGATTAGTTTTTGTTCCCAACTGCCAGTAACTGTGCTTGTCTTTCTTTCTAGATACTGCTTTTGTAAGATCAATTTTAGTCAATAGAAAGCAGGACGCTTATATGGTACCAGTCTGGTGTTCTCACTGACAGTTGTTAGGTAGCTTGTAAGACAGAATCGTATGATACATAGTCTCCTTGGATTTTTTTTTTCTCCATTGAAGGTTGGTTATAATAAATACACAAAATGAAATGGTTTTCATGAGAAGTTGTATGAAGTTTTTGGTTTCTCCTCCTATTTTATCTTCTTAATCCACACTACTGAACATAAACTCTAACATGAATTAATATTTAGACCTTTAAATTTTTGACAAATCATGGCGTCAATGCAAAGATTCGTTTGACCTACAAAAAGGTTGCACAATATATGCTCAAGTACTACAAATGGTAGTGAAACGTTTACACAGATCAATATCTTAACAGTACCAAAAGTAAAGCACAGCAAGTAATCTTCAATTTCTCAGGATCATATTCACTTCTTAACCACAGAATAACACCATAATGCGCAAGTACTAACAAAACTGTACTCGGCAAATATGCATAAATTGCTAAGTATCATTAAGATATAAATTTTGTCAGCATCCACATCCAAGGGGAGATCTGAGACAGAGAAAGGTCTTGCAACAAGCCCTGAAAATACAAATGACATTAGTGGTTTACAAAATTTGAAAGAATTTTACAGTTGATAAAAGAAAACTCTGCATGTCATTGTAAGCACAAAAAAAAAATCATGGATCACATAGCCATATGGACTGAAATTTAAGCTGGTTGACGCCAGATCAACAGTTACCAGGCAGACCGGCATATACTTGATCTCCCAAAATTTGATTTTAAGTCCATTCGCAGTGCAATAGAACCCTATACCATGCATTAATTTGTGCAGTTTAAGCCAAGACAACCCCTTTTTGGCCTAAACAACACTTAAAAGTATTGCCTCAATGCAATAACCTTCAAATTATACATGAAACAAAAAAAATAAGAAAAAAAAATATTATCAAAAGGTCTTCAAAAATAGGTCCAACCCAAGTACAGGTATCGCATTGGCCAGCAACTACTACTAGTACCGGAACAGACAGGTATTACTATTGGTAAAGTAATTCTTCATTTGTACAAAGATGTCAAAATCAACCTTTTTTAAACACAGATTTTGAATTTAATACCTAAAGAGTATCAAAATGTGCAAAATGGCTACTCGGTTTTCTTCTCCTTTTGGGGCTGTCTAGTTGTGGCAACAAAGCTGTCAAAATGACGTGACAATTGTCTGTGCGCAATCACTACTTTTTCATCGACCTTGTCCTGGTGCTTGTCATAAATGGCAGGTAGAACTAGCAACACTACTGCACCTGTATCAATAGACAACAAGAGAATGTGGAATATCTCATAAACTTGACAATGTAGCATTGTTGCTTAAAGTAAACTTCTTTGTATTACATTCACTTCATCTGATACTAAACTCCATAGAATGTGGCATGTTTCAATTGGAGCCTGATTGGTACCGGACTGTGCCAGACTGGTACCTCAGACTCATTGGGACTACATGTTAATTAGTAAATTTGAAATAGATATAGAAACAATAATCAAATAATGGTAAAAAAATGTCTGCTATATACATACCAATGTAAAGAAGAGTGAGAAAGTTGAAGAAGCTGCCAATGTATGCCACTAGCCATAGTACCACTATCACCTTTCATAATAAAAATGAGAACTTGTAAACAAAATTTATAAGAGACGTGTGACATGTCAAAGAAGTAAAAATAAGAATTAATTACACAATAGTGGCACAAACTGAAATTATGGAACTTTAGATCAACAAAAGTAGAAGATAACATCTTAAACCCCCATAAGAAATACAAAATTTCACATTTTTTCGACCTAATTACTTTAAAAAGAATATCCCAAGTACCCCTCTTTATTGTTTATACATGTACAACAGCAATTCAGAAGCATAGCTTTTATGGTTTTACATAAAGGTTAAAGAATATAAATAAAGAAAGAAAGAAATTAGAAAGTTACCTGGAGAAAGAGGTTTCTGTCTCTCTTAATGGCAATGTCATGAGCTATTGCCAAGACCCGATTGACCCAGACATTGGCCTTGCTGGCAGCTTTCTCGACAAAAGCATCGGACACCTCCATATTTGGGAGAGGAGGCAATGGTCGATTGAGGAGAGAAGCAGATTTGGCCCAGAAGAAGAGAATAGAGACGAGGAGAAGGAAAGCATTAGCCATGACAGAGAGAAAGTTGTATCCAGCCTGCTCGAACAACACCCACACCGCGGTGGACCCCACAGCAGCAGCCACAGCAACATTCCTCCGACGCCACAGGAGAACATCAGCCACTGTGCATAGAATATAGAATATAGATAGAATTGACGATCAGCAATGCATTACCCAAACAAACAACGAATTGAATTGATAATCTATATCCATCAAACAAGAAAGAGAGAGAGAGAGAACCTGCGCCGCCTCCAAGGGATCGGTGTACGGATCGGCGAGATGTGACGTCAGCGCCAGAGGTAGCCATAGTCGGGGTAGTTGAAACTTGAAAGAAAGAAAGAAAGAAAGAAGAGGGGTTGGTTAATGGTTGGTAAATTTTGCGAAGAGAAGAGAGGAGGAGGAGAAGAGAAGAGGAGAGATGGATCTTTTTTTGGTCGCTCTCCTCGAATAGTCGAATTTACAATTCTCAACTGCTCCGCCTTCCTAGACTGGAGATGTCCATTAATCCAATTGGGAAAATTTAATCTCCAATTTCCTGTTATCTCAATTGGGAAACAAGTCCATTGCCCCCTTTCATTTTCATTCAATTCTAAATTACTAATTAAACTATGCACTTCAACCAAACATAGTTTATGCCATGCCTGCATTTTTCAATAATCAAATAAAGCCAGTAGCAACTAGCAGCTGTATATATTTAATAGTTTTTTTTTTTTTTTTTATAAAATCAATTATTTTCAATAAGTTATTAGTTACAAATAAAGTTCAGAAGTTCAATTAAATGATCTGTTAGATGGAAATAAATCTGTTGTTATTCCAGAGGGATAACTAGTCTAGACCCTGTTATTCCTATTTTAAATGTCATTTAAAGTTTCTCACACACGAATCTAAAAAAAAAATTATTTTTTTATGTGTGAATTTCGACAAAGGTCTGAGATCGGAATAATGGGGTCTTGTTAGCCCTTTGGAATAATAACAGATTTATTTCATAGGTCCACTCATAGTGAGACGATAATGTTGATATATAGTTTCATTATTTGTTTGATAATTCCATTCATTGATTGAATTGTCTGCTAGGACAGTTAATTGAGAGAGAATTATTATTATTTTTTTTTTTTGAGTAAAGGTTGGAGGTCAAGCCATCTAACTATTTAATATCTTTGTTATTACAACAAATAATTTCTCCCATCTGGGTTTCGAACCCATTGAGAGAGAATTATTGGTATATCACTGTTCATCTAAACATTTTAAATTTCTTATTTTTTCATCAGAATACTTAAAATTTATATTTATTTATTACAAATTAAAATACTTTCTATCTCTATCAAAACACTTAAATATTTTATTTCTCCATTTTAAATTAAAATACTTTTTTATTGGGATTTTTTTTTGTGCCACCCTAAAACATGGAAATTATGAAATTGCCACCCCAAATTTTGAAATTATAAAATTGCCACCCCAAACTCTCTAAATTCATGAATTTGCCCTTATTATTCATCTTATACACTAATTTAATTAAAATTATACTGAAAATGGTGTATAAACAACGTATTTACAAAATCCTCCAATTATACACCCCTCCTTCTCCTTCTGCGCACCCCAACTCAAACCCAAATATCAAATTGGACCCAAACCCAACCTGCGCCAACCCTCTTCCTGCACCAACGCTCTTCCTCCGACAACTGCTACTGGTCCGCCAGCCCCCTCCTCCGCCACCCACTCCTTCGCCACCCCCCTCCTTCGCTAGAACGTCCTGCCTCTCCGACCTCCTCCTCTGCCGAAATTACATTATTGCCAGTGAAAGGGTTCCTGTCTCTTTGTAAAAATTGGAGATTTGGAGGAGCAATTCTGTGCTCCGGGAGCATTGCCCAAAGGAGGTACTGGCTTTTGAAATATACACCAAAAGCATTGAGTTACCAAAAAAAGAAGTTAACAATTGCAAAGCACCACACATGTTTCCCTGTGCATACCAAGTAGCATACTCGCAGTCATATTCTTTTCTCATGACATCAAAGGAAAATAAAAGAAAAAGGAAAATAAAAGAAAAAGGAAAAAAAAAAATGAAAATCCTACCTAGCAATAGACAAGTCAACAATCAAAAATAAGAAATCCACACAGATGATCACGAGGAATAAAATCAATGGAAGAGGTGTTGCAAATTGATTCCCCATGAAGAGGCCAGTTGAGACATTATCTGATCTGGAGTTTCACCGTCCCAATCTTCAGGAACTACATTTACTGGAACTTCATGTAAGTTAAACAGTATCTCTCTCCTCCCTTGTGGCGGGTTGTCCAAAAATTCAAACATTTCCGAGCTGGCGAAGCGATGCCCAGTTGAAAGTATTATGCTCGAAGAATCCAACGAAGCCAGAAAGAAAAGGCATGAGCATGGAGGCCAGGTGAACACATCCTTCACTGGAAAGAGAGTTTTTATTTGAAAGAGGGAAACAACCAACTCGGTCCCAACTCCAGGAGAGAAATAGCAGGGTTAGTGTGAGTGAAATCAGGCCAATTAAACGTCTGGATTTAAAAATTGAAGAATTTGTAGAGAGAAATCACACGAGGAGAGAGCCTGAGAGATCTGCTAGAATGGAAGCACCAGCTCTGCAGTAAACGAGAGAATGGAAACGAAAAAGAAGAACGAGAAAGAGGAGAAGGGAGGAGATTTTATCAATTGAATAGTAGGGGCAAATTTGAAATTTTTAAAATACAGTTTTTATACAACAGAATTTAGTATAATTTTAATGAAATCTGTATTTAAGATGTGTATCTATGGCAATTTCATGAATTTAGTAATTTTAGAGTGGCAATTTCCTAATTTCATGTTTTGGAGTGGCAATTTCATAATTTCCAAGTTTTAGAGTGGCATAAAAAAAATTTCCCTTTTTTATTTTCCCATCAAAACACTCAAATTAATATCTTATTGTTTCATTTTAAATTAAAAATTCTCCTATTCTCCTATTCTTATTCTTTAAATCTAATTTTTTTAAATATTACTAAGGACCTACTCTTGTTGCTCTTGTACAAGTACAACACTTCCTCACCTCGGGATGCACAATAGTTTGCCGGGAGCATCATAACACTAGCACTCAGAGGTGGATCCATAATTTCCGCCAAAAGAACCAAAAAAATGGTAAGAGATGTGTCATACCAGCATGAAATATACAAAATTATAGTTAACTTCCATCATCATCAATTCATCGGAGGCAAGAAACAACAGCTATTAACAACTTCTAAAAAGGAGAAACTAGAAAATACCAAAATTTGAAGAAAAGCAAGACAGCGTTGTAAAATGCGGTTCATGCGGCCGCATATGCGTATGCAGTCCGATTCTACATAAATTTTTTAATACAGTCTCAATTCTCAAATATGCGGTTTCGAATATGCGGCCGCATATTGGGCCGCATATGTCCGCATATGTGCGAATTTATTGTTTGAATGATTTTACTGGGAATATATTGTATTTTTTGAGTGAAAATAAATTAATACATAGTTTAAAATCTGCATATATAAGTCCACATAAAATTTCGCATATGCGGTATGTATTGCATTCTACAACATTGAGAAAGACGTAAATTGTTTAATTGAAATGCAAGTTTTGGAGTGGTGCGCTGTGCACCAGCAGGTTCCTTGACAGCATGAATTGTGCCATGCTATGCCATGACTACGGGGGTCTTACTCTTTCCATCATAAAAAACTAAAAAACTAAGCGGCAGCATGAATTGTGGTGTTTTAGAAAGGAAAATAAATCTGCTGTTATTCTTGAGGAATAACAGAAACCTGTTATTCCGATCTCCACAGTTCACGAATCTCAACTAATATCAACGGCTGGAATCGGAATAACAGGTTTCTGCCATCCTCAATAATAACAGCAGATTAATTTCCTTTGGAAAGAAGCGCATGCAATAGAATATGTACGCAGATTCGTCCGAAAACAAAAGCAATAAATAATGCATTAGGCCATTAGCCACTATGTAGCACACATCTCGGAGCATCAGATAACGACAAGCACAGGATGAAAGGGCCAAGGCCCAAGGCCCAAGGGGATGTTTTACTGTTTTATCTTGTTGGAAAACGACACAACGAATCAATCTGGAATTGTACATTTGTTCAATTTTCAACTTAATCGATTCGGAGTCCAGGTTCGACGAACCCCCAACACATTCGCTTTCTCTACACGCACATCTTTACGACTCGGAACCAAGTAACTCAAATTTTGAATTTACATTCATACCGTCCGATCAGAATGATGGAATGCTCGGTCCCTTAATATTCGTGTCGAAACAGATCTGACGGTCAGGATCTAACTTAAAATTTGAGTTACTTTAGGTGAAATGATGATTTCCAACTCCGGAGTCCAGTCCCCTCCGTCAGTCTCTTTCTCTCTTTCTCCATAAACCCCATCTGATTCTGAGTTCTGAGTTCTGAGTTCTGACCATCTCCTCCTCCTCCTCCTAATATCAGTATATCACAGACATAATCCATGGAATCGGGCGACAATGGAAGCTTCCACCCGCTTGACGAGAAATCTCTCGTCGAGTACATCAAGTCCACGCCACCACTGTTCTCTCGCCTAGGAGGCCAGGCGGAGCTCCACCATCTCACCATTAAAGAAGTCGGCGATGGCAACCTCAACTTCGTCTACATCGTCACCTCCCCCAAAGGATCTTTCGTCGCCAAACAGGTCTTACTTTACAACCAAACACCCTCCCTCTCCTTTTCCTTTGGAGTGTTATGTACCACCATAAGAGCCTTACATGAGGCCAATTCAGCAACACAGATGTAAGCAAATACGAACCAAACAAAAATGACAAATACAGTCTCTCTGACAAATAAGTCTGGTAAAGCTACTCTTACTGGCTGGGTGCCAGAGCTACCTCAGTTTAAATTGGATGTGTTTATTTCATTTGTGCCAGTCAGGTCTTCACCCTACAGTCTACACTTCTGTAATATTAGTATTACTATACCCCTGATGATATCTGAGCCATCTGAATTTCGTTTAGAAATAATTACTGTAAATATAATACCAATTACCAAACAACTATAGCATTACTATTATTTTCTCTTTACTTTTGCCTTATTCTATACCAACATATATAGGCTCTACCATATATAAGATGCGTTGGTGACTCATGGCCAATGACAAGAGAGCGTGCATATTTTGAGGCACGGACTCTACAAGAGCATGGCCGCCTCTGCCCAGAGAATGTACCAGAGGTCTACCACTTTGATAGGTCAATGTCGCTCATCGGCATGCGATACCTGGAACCGCCTCATATTATTTTAAGGAAAGGGCTCATTGCTGGAATTGAATATCCATTGCTGGCACAACACATGTCGGATTACATTGCCAAGACACTCTTTTTTACTTCTCTCTTATACCATACCACTTCTGACCACAAGAAAGCTGGTAACATAAAGAAAGAAAATGTTCTTATGTTAGTTAGCCTTTTTAAATTCTCTCCTTTGACTAATTCGAGCTGGTATCAACACCTGGTGTTGGATTGTATGGGTAATGACAGGACTGGTACACTACCACATGTGTTTGGTCTTTTGATTATTGTCATGCCCAAATGTAAAATGATGAACGTGGCATTATTGTCATTCTGTACCAGTACTGACATGACTGGTGTGGTACCTGGCAGTGGGTATTCCTCTATATTTCTCCTTTTGACGCTTTCCTGTCGAAATTCTAAGCATAAGAATTGGACGGCTACATGGGTGAATAATTAATAATTAATTCTTATAGAATCCTTGTGTATTCTAAAATACAGTTGCGGAGTTTTGTGGAAATGTGGAGATGTGTAGACTTACTGAGCAAGTGGTTTTCACGGACCCGTACAGGGTTTCTGACATAAACCGCTGGACCACACCACACCTTGATCAGGATGCTAAGTCAGTTAGAGAGGACGATGAACTAAAATTACAAATTGCCGAGCTAAAATCCATGTAAAATTCTAATTTTCCACTACACAATGACATTTGATTTTTTCTTTTCTTTTCTTTTGTGCTCTGCTATTCTCGTACTGAGAGGAAATTGTTAAATTTAAATAGTTAATTTCTCAAGTTGTACTTTTGAGCCTCACAATATAATCTTAATGTAACGCAATTTTTTCCATTCAAATACAAAGCAGGACATGAAAGAATAAAAAGAACAAATAATAATAAACAAATAAAAGGAACAAAGAAGCTAAAATGTGGTTGAACTGGCAGATACAATTCAAGCAGTGATCTTAACTGTAATGGTAATTTGCATAAAAAGAATACTGAGTCATACGATTTTGCTATTTTATGTATAGGTTCTGTGAGAGAGCACAGGCTTTGATACATGGTGATCTCCACACAGGGTCGGTGATGGTGATGACTGACTCAACCCAAGTGATAGATCCAGAATTTGGCTTCTATGCACCGATGGGCTTTGATGTAGGAGCATTTTTGGGAAACTTGATCCTGGCCTATTTCTCACAAGATGGCCATGCCACTGAAACAAATGATCGTAAGGCATGTGTATGTTTGAATTGGTTGGTTACAAGTACATATACTGACATCAATACAAAAGATCAATTATTGACATCAGGTCTGTAACCTGGTATACCTCAGTAACAGATAATTAAATTTTCAAATTTCTAAAACAGATTTAAAAACATTTCAGGCCTACAAAGAATGGATCTTGAACACAATAGAAGAAACTTGGAGTCTGTTTGAGAAAAAGTTTTGCTCTCTTTGGGATCTACATAAAAATGGAAATGGAGAGGTGTATCCCCCAGACGTATACAACAATGCAGAGCTTTTGCGTATAGCACAGAAAAAGTACATGAATAATTTATTTCATGATTCACTTGGATTTGGTGCAGCCAAAATGATTAGGTAACTAATTTGTTAACTTCATATATACTTACAGAAGCATACTAAGTTGCCTTTTCTCTCCCAATTTTTTTTTCCCAAAGTTTCCGTACAGCGAATGAATTCTTCAAATTACTCCCTTTTAAATTTCTTATTTAGAGAAACACTAAAGAGGGGCAGTTTGGGTATTTTGTATGAACAGGAGGATAGTCGGGATAGCACATGTTGAGGATTTTGAATCAATTAAAGACGAGTCGAGGCGAGCAAGCTGCGAAAGAAGGGCTCTCAATGTCGCAAAGTTGTTGCTCAAGGAAAGGCGGAAATTTGATACCATTGGCCAAGTTATCTCAGCAATTAAGGAAGGAAGCGTTCAATAAAGCTAGCGATGTATTCTAGTATGGATCTCAAATTCGAATAATTGTAACTGCAAATTTGAATTATAGTGCATTTGGATGTACGTAAGCAGGTAGTTATTGTGGTTTTTGGCCAGGCATGCTATTTGACATTGAATAAGAAACAACCTTCTTTCTGTTACTTGTATGCAATTAAATTGCTATAGAGGCAAAACGTCAATCTGTTTATTGGAATGGAAGGCGTTGTATGAAAGGTTGAAATTGTTGTACAACAACAACATAAGCATTATGCATTTATGCTGATAGCATAAACTTTATACACTTAATAATCTAAGAGCAAACACGGATGGCAAAAAAAATGAAGAGAAAATTAGTACATTTCAGCATAAAAAAAAGAGAGAAGGTAAAATTAATCTTCAGATACTTGAAACTCAAAAATATAATAGATGATTGATCCTCTACTAATTATAATTAACATATCATCTCTAAGCTTGTAAGCAGATTTCTCTTGGTTAGTGTCCGAGAACAACTTTCTCCTTGTTGTACTCGTTCAATTCATCTGACATATCGTCATTAATAGTAGGGGTTTGGGAAGCGGGAGGTGGGGCTGCTTTTACATTGACTGCATTGGCTTCCTCCTCTTGATCCTCTGGTGACTGCCGGTCAGCCGGGCGGCACGTCTTGTCATTCAACTGACACTTTGGTTTATGACCAGTAGGTGCTGTCTCGGCAATAGCATCTGCTGGCTTCAACACTAGAACTACAACCAGGATTGCAACGATGAACAATGTGCGGTAAGATGCCATGTTTTTTTTTCCTAAATGCTTACAGTTGAGGTTAGAGGCTCAAGAGGGGGTTAAATAAAGCTAGCTTTTTATTTTTTATTTTTAGGTAATGAATATTAATCTGTGGACTGTGGCTCAAAATTAATTGGCCAGTTGTTTCTTTGAATTTGACTTAAATCTTTTTTTAGAAAAAAAGTTAGGATATAACAGAGCATCAACAGCACACTAATGTTCCTGCAATCTTTGGTCAAGAATATGAAACGAGTCAATTAGTGCTCTAGATAACTAGAACCTCCAAGTAAAGTGAAACTACAATTAAATGGGCCGGCCCAGTCCATTATAGAAGAAAGAAGTCAGTGGACAACTTCATAGCATTTTCCTCATGTAAAAGAAGTCAACAATGTAGTCTATCTCACCTTTAAAATTTTAGAAACTAAACCAGTTGCCATTGCAGCTTTCAGTAGTCAGTAGAGCGTGGACTAGCTCTGTTTAAACTTACAGAGTCAACCCTACCAAAATAAAGTCTCTAACGAACCCAACCAAACCCTATTGCAATTCATTCCTGTTTCTCTTCAAACCAGTCCATGGCATTGGCATCTAATGAAAGAAGTTTTGTGCTTTGGTTGCATGGTCTTGGCGACTCTGGTACAGCCAATGAGCCTATTAAAGACCAGTTCACGGCACCAGCCTTGGCCGGTACCAAGTGGGCATTTCCTACCGCACCCTCCGCTCCTGTCACATGCAACAGTATTTAATTTCACTCTTTTTCTCCTATACTGATTGGTATTGGCACCATAAATAGATTAAGATAAAAATTTGTTTTTATTCTATTGTATTTCTCTTTTTCTGGTTAGGACATGAATGGTACAGTCAGGTACAGTGATCCTATCTTTTGGATATTAACTCTTGTTCAATTTCAATTCAGATGGTGCCATCATGAATTCTTGGTTTGACATCTGTGATACACCGATCACCTCTGTAAGTTGTATTTACTCACTAATTATATCATTTAAGCATGTTTTAAATGTAAACTTTCACTACCAACCACTTGTGGTACCAGACATGCTGCACCACTGTTACGGATTTCATTGTGATTTTGGGATTAATTTTGTTCTAAACGCAAAAGGAATTTGATTTTTACTAGAAATCTGTGAGAGGCTTGGATGATGTGCTTGAATCAGTGCAAAAAGTTCATGCAATTGTCGACAAGGAAATATCAGATGGAACAAACCCTAAAAACATTTTCATTGCTGGACTTAGCCAAGGAGGTATCATTCTAAATAGATTTTGAATGTGATTTATCTTTCCTTAGTGTCAATATCACTGGTGCCAAGTATTATACCTGTTATCCTATTCAGTAGCACACAACATTCTGATACTATTCATTTATAAAAAAAATGCTCTAAATCACTTCTGAAGAACACTATTTTATTGCATATAGTCCAGAGATTGTTCAAAGTACAGCACAATTTGACAAATTGTTTGACAATATATTCTTCCAAAGACTGTAATTTAAGCATGCATTAAGAAAATAAACAATTAATGGTTTGCTAGGTGCCATGGCCATAGCAAGTGTTCTACTTTACCCAAACACTCTAGGAGGAGGTGCTGTATTCAGTGGTTTCCTTCCCTTCAATTCCTCCATTGAAGATCGCATTTCTCCTCAAGCAAAGAAGGTACTACTGTACTAGTACTATTCTTTCTTCAATTTAAATTAACATTAAAGGAACAAGAAGTTTAACATTAAACTGTTCAATCAATCTCTGACAATTTGAAATGTTAATTATTATAGACTCCAATTTTGTGGTGCCATGGAAAGCTTGATACGCTTGTGCCATTTCAAGCTGGGGAAGATGGGAAACACTTCTTGCACAAACTTGGCATCACTTGTAAATTCAAGGTACTCTACTATATAATTAATTAAATGATTTTCATAATAGTAACCATTGGTAATTTATTTATAAATCTACCAAATAATATAGTTCTTTCTTTTCTTTCTCATCTTGGGTTAAAATTATTATTTCAGGAGTATCCTGGTCTTGGGCACTCATTGGATGAAATGGAATTGGAATGTTTGGAGGCATGGCTCAAACATAAACTGCAGAAATCCAACAAAAAATCATATTTCTTCAGTTGTCGTCTCTTCAACAAATTCTGTTCTTAGTTTCAGATCTCTCCTTTTGGTTGGAATTTGTGTTCAAAAGAAAAGGATAATGTGTATTCATGTGCATTATATATAATTTTCAGCAGAAATATTGTTTCTGTAGAAATTCCAGAAAAGTCATATCATTTTCTTTAATTTATTTATTTTTAATGTTATTAATAAAAATTCCGGGCTAATTGGCCTTGGAAAATAAAAATTGCAGTTAGCCCAAAATTCGAGCTTTTTTTATAAACCATAATTAAAAAAAAAAGTTACGATTTCAGCATGATTAGCCGAGTTTTTACAAAAACCATAAGAAACGGACTCCCAAACCGTTTCCTATATCTCCCAGAACGGATTGCCAAACCGTTTTTGACTTTTTTTTTCAGTTTTACCCTAAAAAATTGGTTGCCAAACCGTTCTTGACTTTCTCTACAATATATATATATATTTT
This sequence comes from Carex arenaria, assembly GCA_964058825.1. Taxonomy (NCBI): domain Eukaryota; kingdom Viridiplantae; phylum Streptophyta; class Magnoliopsida; order Poales; family Cyperaceae; genus Carex; species Carex arenaria. The sequence goes on along the minus strand of CAXKVW010000037.1, from coordinate 673,544 downwards.
TTTTTTACAGTTTGTTTATAAAATAAATCAGATATTTTGTTTGATTTTGTATATTAACAATAAGATTAATGGAACAATTTGAATATATTTTTTTGTGTATTTTGACCATTTTATCATTTTAACAAATCAATTGATTGATTTTTTATATAAAAAAATCAATAAATATTTCCGTGAAGAAAGTTAAAAGAAAATGTAAAAGTGAATTACAATAACAATACTAAAAATTTGTATCTCTGGATACTTTTTTCGAGGAAATAATGTCTCTGAATGATTAATAGACATATTTTCCATAATCTAACATTTTTTATGGCAAAAATCGACTCTATTTTAATTTTTTTTTTCAAAACTTATGGTTACAGAAACTTTTAAATCCTCCATGTAGTAGACCAATGTATCATTATTTTAAAAAATCGACCAATTAGAATACTAACATATCTTTTCATAAATAAAACACTTATTTTATATTTTTACAAAAAAATAAGTACTTATTAAATTAAAATGAGTTTTAATAAAAATAACAATTAAATGATTAAATTTGTTTGTTTTTAAAATATAAAAAAGTAAATTTAAAAAAAATAATGCGTACATTCGAAAACCAATCCATTGATTTTTATATATTTATTGATTTTTTTATATAGAAAATCAATCCATTGATTTGATAAAATGATAAAATGGTCAAAATACACAAAAAAATATATTCAAATTGTTACATTAATCTTATTGTTAATATACAAAATCAAACAAAATATCTGATTTATTTTATAAACAAACTGTAAAAAAAAAAAAAAAAAAATACTGTAGAGAAAGTCAAGAACGGTTTGGCAACCCGTTTTTGAGGGTAAAACTGAAAAAAAGTCAAGAACGGTTTGGCAATCCGTTCTGGGGGATATAGGAAACGGTTTGGGAGTCCGTTTCTTATGATTTTTGTAAAAACTCGGTTAATCATGCTTAAATCGTAATTTTTTTTTTTAATTATGGTTTATAAAAAAAGCTCCCAAAATTCACCATTTCCAGCAAATTTTTGCCATCATAGTATAATAATTATTTGACCTGATTACAAAGTAACCAACCGTAACTCCAAACTTGTTATAATAACCTCAAATTTCCAATCTGTCAGCTGCCTAATCTACCTAATAATTGTGACGTGATATGATAGATATCCCAAAGTTCCAACTGCCATAGCAGTAGGGGTGTCAACGGGTACGATACGGGTCGGGTGGAGGTATTTTTATGTCTGTATCCATTATAATAATGAATTATTTTTTTATCTTTATCCGTCTTTTCAAACATGGTACGAATCGGATAAACGAATACAAAAATGTCATTAATATTTCAATTTGTGCTTCCGATAAAGTATTTTTCGAAACAAAAAAAAATAATAAATACAACTGATTTGTATAATAAAAATGTAATAAAATACAAAATTTTATTGTATCATGTATCATACAAATATATATCTATAATTATATATATAATTTTATTTATAAAAATTATCTTATATGAAAACAGATAAAATAACAGAATAAAATTATTACTTTTATCCGTGCCCGATAAGTTAACAAAAAAAAAAAAAAAATGTTTTTCTTACTCGTGTTTAAAAGGTATCATTGACACCCTACATAGCAGTAGCAGTGTAGCGCACAAAAATTAGAAAAGAAAAAGAAAAAGAATGAAAGCAAAAAGAAAAGAAAAACTAATTGACGGAATTGAGGTGAAACACAAACAATTGTCTTCTCAGATGACATGAGAAACCGCCTGCGCAGCTTCCTACAAAAACAGCAAACCCTCTCACTCTCTCTCCTTCTCCTTGTCGCCGCCGGCCTCTCCTTGTTTCTCCTCGCCGGAGAATCTGATTCTGCGCCGCCGTCGGACCGGATGGCTTCACGGAGCTTCGTTCTCTGGCTTCACGGACTGGGCGATTCGGGCCCAGCAAACGAACCAATCAGAAGCTTCTTCTCTTCTGACTCTGCGTTTAACCTTACCAAATGGGCCTTCCCTTCTGCGCCTAATTCACCTGTTTCTTGCAATTCTGGTGCCAACATGCCCTCTTGGTTTGATATTCATGAGATACCTATTTCCTCAGTAAGTCATTTTGCAATTCTGCAATTCTCATACCTTACCTTACCTTACCTATTTCCTCAGTAAGTTTTCAATTAGTGCATTCAAATCTTGTTCTTAGGCTTCCCCAAAAAATGAAAAGGAAGTAATTCAAGCTGTGCAAAAGGTGCATGCAATCATAGACAAGGAGGTGCAAAATGGAATAAGTCCTCATAATATTTTTGTTTGTGGATTTAGCCAAGGAGGTATTCTTATTCCATGCCTGTTTTTTATGATACCAGTATATCTACTTTGTTTATTGCTCCTGTATATACATAATTGAAACTTTTAGTAAAAGCTAATTAACCAGTATAAATTTTTATAATGGCATGTCAGGTGCGCTCACCTTGGCTAGTGTACTGCTCTATCCCGAGACCTTAGGTGGTGGTGCTGTTTTTAGCGGTTGGGTACCTTTTAATTCAACAATTATTGAGAAAATCTCTCCAGAGGCAAAAAAGGTTTTGTAGCTTTCCACTAATTTTTATTATTTATTTATTTATTAATGATTCTTCAATTTCATCAATGCTCCAGTAAATCCAAAGTTTATTTACTATCCTCTATGTTCTATAATTTACTTTGTATTGGATGCCAAACTACCCTCCTCATCCATGCAGAGATATACAATGGAGGGTTAGTTTGTGCATGAAAAGTGAGGGGCGAAAGAGAGATTTTTTTGTTTTGTTTGGTAAGATAAGTGTGATATTTCTATGGTTTGTGAGAGTACGCCTGACATTATTCTGAGATAAGCATGAAACTTTATGCAATTTTGTATACTTTTTGTGCCTGGATAAGGAATGCTAATAGTTGGTTTAAATTGTTTCCAGACACCGATCTTGTGGTCCCATGGTATGGCTGATACCACTGTGTTATTTGAAGCCGGCCAAGCTGGCCCACCATTTTTACAGCAGGCTGGCATGACTTGTGAATTCAAGGTAATAATTTTAATGTGTGCATAAGAGCCCACTGTTTTTATTATTATTATTTTTTTTTCGTACAAGGAAAGCAAGTCTGTTATGACTTATGGGAGAGAAATTCATTTGTAATAGACGCCAACAAAATAATGACAACAAAACAAAATAAACATATATAAGCCCAAAAGAAAGAATAATTAGAGAGAAATTTTGGCGATCAATAAATTTGTTTGATGGAATGTTGGTTCAATTCTGAACCAGTCATAACAATAAATGGAATTGGGTGTGGAGTACTGTTCCAAATGTATCTGCCTTTGCTGCGTTACCAAATCCGAAAAGTAATTAAACAAAGTTGATAACTGATTAAACAATGAATTCACAGGCATACCCAGATCTTGGTCATACAATTACAAGTGATGAAATAAATTCGCTTAAATCATGGATCAAGAGTCGACTGAAGAGCTCCTCTTGAAGTGTGCTTCTTAAGAAATGCACTGAAAGGCCAGCTTGTTTCTTTTTAGGTCATGCATGTAATTTGCATTTTTCGTGGCAAAGTACTGCTTCAGTTGAACTTATTTTATTTGTTTTGTTAACATTGATAATTAAACTACAAGTGAAGCAAACTTTCATGAACCTAAATGTATGCCTTTGTGAGATGCATATGGATTATCAAGCAACAAAATTATTGCCTACGGCTATCCATTTAGACTAAGAATTAGAAAGAACTTTTCAAAATTTGTTTAAAATCAGAGGACAGAGGTGCTGAGAATGTACTGCATGGTTTTTCTATACCTAGCTCCATTTTGTTATTAATGAAGAGATAACAGATTCAACCTTCTCTTGAACAGATACTTTCTCTTTACATCAACTGTTCTGGTACATTCAATTTGGGGATGTTGTAGGAATAGAAAAAGCATGTTTACTTGAATTGGAGTCTTGCACCTACATTTATTTTTTCAAGAATCAGAGTTTTCATGGAAAGCTAATATTAGACATTCAATTATTTTTCTCTAAACAAGGCATGAAATCGGTGATATAGATTTGTTTGTATGAATATATCTATCTATATTCCTCTCTTACACTCTCTTAATTTCCTTCAAAATCGATTAATCCTAATTCAATCAGACACAAATTTGCACATATTCAATCAGTCCCGGCATGATCTCCCCAATTCACTGATTTTCAAGTTAACAAAGTTTGCAACTGAACGGATATAGAAAGGTTTAAAATTTAAAAAAGAATGAAAAGAATCCATATTACGAACCAGTAAATTGTGCGACTCACTCAAATGGATTACAGATAGTAATCAGTTCAGTACTCTTGAATGATGGATTCTCAAATTGATATGACAAAGAGCGGACCTAGAAAGTAGTGACGGAGCGAAAGTTTAAAATTTTTTGTATGTAGACGCATCACTCTTAAGGTGGATGAATTTTAACTGTTTGAATTCGTTGTTTAAAGCAATTTAACAGATTTTAAAGTTGAATTTCACAGGGAGGCTTGGTGAACTTAGAAACTCCATAGTTCTACTCATTAATAAGTATTGGGATTTGGGAAGAAGAAAACCAGTATATATGTTTCAGGGCATTCCTGGGCCGGAGGGTTTGGGCTTTGATTAATTGTTCTACTTATTCTGTTGATGGATGAGCGTGCGCACGGACAGGAACGGAAAACTTTTACTTCACTCAGCGCACTTACCGTATGCATCCCGGTTTTGATTCTATAGTCCGTGGCTGCATGAAGCCAACACTGCTCTGTTAAAATTTACTACCCTCCTCTCCCTCCCTTCTTTCCTTCCTCCGATTCTTCACCCCCTATTGTCGTGTCGCCTCCTCTTCCTCTTTCCCTCCCCCTCCCCCTCCCCCTCCCCCTCCTCTCTCGATCGCCTTCCTTCTCTTAAGCGCCGCCTGTGTATTTAAGGTAATTAATCTCCTTTCTTTGTTGATTTAATATTATTGCTTTTTTGTCAGTTAACACTTAACACGAGGGTTAGAAGAAGATATATCAGAATCATTCAAAAAACTAACTGTCATAAGCTGTAGATGAACTCTACAAGAGAAACTTTCTCTATAGGAAATTATATGAACAATTAAAATTAGAAGATCACAATGAAATATCAATGCAGGTATTGTTAATGCTTCTGCTTCTCTGAATACCAACTGTTATTTTTCTGAAAAACACCAACATTATATGCTATGAGTTTATCAGTTTGACTGAGTCAACTTGTACTGTACTGATTTATTTATTACCTTTATTTTCCTTTCAGACAAAATCAAATAAGTTCCTTTTCCAAGTACTTGAAAGGTATACTGGGGATTTACAAATTGAACGAATCTGATTAGCTGAAAAGCTAATAACACACAGAACAGTGCGTTTCTGCAAACTTTTTATAAGTGGAAATTCTTTAATTGTAATTTTTCAAGACAGGTATGATCAGCTAATAACACACATAGTCTGAGTTTGATGGCAAGAAGAAAGCAAGATTAGTTTGCTGCAACTACTTATATAGAGAGGATGGACGTTGCACGGGCATTATCTTTTGATGTGCCCTCAAGTAGCATAATCCCTCGAGAGGAGTCCTTGCTCCATGTTGAAGATGTACATGAAGAGATAGAGACCATGGTAAAACTTCATTGCTGCTAAAATTTAAAATTATAACTGTTTTTTAAAATTGGAATTGTTTAAAATTTTCTAATTTGATGTTACTTTGTATGATTTTAATAGAGGCAATATTTTCAGGAACAAGAGAAAGAACCCTTGGAGCAATGTTTTGAACCCTATGTTGGCATGGAGCTGAATAGTAATGATGCCGCTTATAACTTGTACAACTTTTACGGGTTCAAAACTGGATTTAGTATTCGACGAGCACAAAAGTATCATTCTCAGACGGGGGACAAGAAATTGATTAGTCAAAGATTTGTTTGTTCTAAAGAAGGGTTATCAAAACGTCAAAAACAAGAAATTGTTGTGGTTGGCATATCACCATCACCAAACGAGAAGACACATCAAGAAGCAATCTCATTTCGAAGGACCGGTTGTAGAGCATCGATGAGCATAAGTCTACAATCCAATGGGAAATGGTTGGTAACAACTTTCAATAAAGAGCACAATCATGAGTTGGTCCAAAATCCTTCGAAGAAGAGATATTGTAAGTCTCACATGCATATTAGAGATGACCAAAAGGAGTGTATTAGTATTTTGAGTAACCAAACTGTGGCTCCCGCAAAGATTTTTGAGGCAATCGTTGAGAAGGAGAGTGATCGACATAATGTACTTTTCTTGAATAAGTTTTTGAGTAATGAGACTGCTAAACAAAATCGAAAGCTTGTTGGGGTGGATGTTAAGAAAGTGATCGGTTACTTCAAATCAATGCAAGAAACCGACCCATACTTCTTCTTTGAAGTAGAACCCGATGATAACCAAACGACCAAAAACATATTTTGGATCGACGGGAGGTCAAGGAGATCGTATCAAGCTTTTGGTGATGTTTTAGTATTTGATACAACTAACAACACCAATCGACATTACATGCCTTGCAGCCCTATTGGATTGAACCACCACCAGATATCTATCTTTTTTGGCTGTGCGCTTATTAGGGATGGGGGGGTGGACACTTTCAAGTGGTTGTTTCGAACCTTTTTGAAGGCTATGAATGAGAAACACCCAAAAGCTATCATCACTAACCAAGACCCGGCAATGAGAGTTGCAATAGCAGAGGTTTTTCCAAATATAAAGCACAGGTGTTGCCAATGGCATGTTATGAGAAAAGCAAGAGATAATTTGGTGGCACTGTATGGTGAGATGAAGGGTTTTGAAGATGACTTACAAACTTGCATTAATTCGAGGTTGACAATTGAAGAGTTTGAAAATGGGTGGAAAGAGATGCTTCAAATGTATAACGTGCAAGATAACCAACATTTGAACTCGATGTTTAAAACTCGGGAAAGGTGGGTTCCGGTTTATTTTCGGGATACCTGCTTTGCTGACATGTCTGCTTCACAGCAATGTGAGAGTGCTAATGCTGTTTTGAAGTTATGGACCAACTCGCACACATCAATCTACAACTTTGTCATTGAATTTAACAAAATGGTTGAGGGCATATTCGCGAAAGAAGATGAAGAGGATTTTAAATCTTGCACAGAACAGTTACAACTATGGTCGTTTGATCCGATAGAGGTTGAAGCACGTCGGGTCTACACAAGAAAAATGTATTCCCTGTTTAAGAATACCTTTAGAGAAAGTACAAGGTACACCATACATGAGGTAGAGAAGGATGCATTATATGAGGTTAAGAGGATACATGATTCAACAGATCTTAACTGCAAGATATTTTCATATCAGGTTCGAGTGAACAAAACCAATGTTGAGGTAAGTTGTAATTGCATGGGTTTTCAATTTCAAGGCCTTCTATGTTCACATTCTTTAAAGGTCATGTTTAATCTTGGGATGCACCTTCATCCTCGTTATGTGCTCCCAAGGTGGACCAAAGAGGCGAATCAAGGGGTGAAGAAATATCATAGTGATGTTGACAGGTACGATGTGTTGGTACGTTTTTTTGGTTTATATTTCACAAATTTTTATATTCTTGCTAGCACAAGTTATTTTGATTTCATTTTTATAGGTATAGACATCTTCACATGAAAGCCATGAAGATAGTTGATGATTTTTGGAAGCCTTCTGAATTGTACAACATTGCTTGCACAAAGCTTGAAAGATGCTACAACGAAATAGATGAAATTGCAAAGAGCATGCAGGTTGATATGTCAACTGATGAACTATAAAGATTCCCCTCAAATGCACTAAATGTGCTAAATGTTTGAATGGTGAATGTTGAGGGCATAACTGTCTTTATTTTTTAGAATTTGGATTTTTATGCTGTTGCTGATCTCAAATTTTGGACTAAACTGTGTAATATTCTGGATCAGGGGGTTGGTCGGAAAAAAAATAATCAAGAAATGAAGTATGATTATGTTTCTAATTTCATTATGGTTGTCTGGTACTGAGATTTTACTGCTGCTGTGCTTATTTTGCATGTACCAGATATGGCGCTTGGTTTTGTGCTGAATTGTTATCTTCATTTTACTGTTTGCTAAAATGTTTTTTTGAATGTTTGCACTAAATGTGCCTAATGTCCTTGTTGTGCATATAGTTTAATTGATATCTTGAATATTATAGTGTATACAAATGCGGTGATTTTGAATACTGGTATACAATACGTTAAGACTTCCTTTTGCAGGAGGCAATGTGCATGCCAGTGTTTTTTTACTTTCTTTTTTGCTGACATAGTGTGCTTCTTTTGTTGGAACAATTCTATCTCCTTTTGCTGGAATAATCTATGCACTCAACTTCTTTTTTGTTTACATTTTTGTACCAATCATTGGCAACAACTTAATTCTAAATAAACTGAAATTGGAAAATTGTTCTTAGCAAAATTGGAAGAGAACAGAATTTAACAAATGTAAGCACAGGACAAATCCATAATGCACAAGGGCCAATACGAAAGATATTTGACAAAATTAACATTTTTGAGCTTCAATTTGCCAATGATAAATTGATCGGGTGTAATTAATACAGATAATTTGCTAATTTAAACTGAAGTACGAAGATTAATTTTCATAAATCAGGCAATGTAATATCTTAAATTAGGATTGATTCTGAATTAACATTTCTATAACATATATATTTGTAGTATAATATTTCAAATTTATTAACAAAATAATTAGTTCTCAGAATCTATATTGCAGAGATTTTACCGTGCAGTGACTAAAAATATGAAGTAAATTTAGTTCTGAAACAAATTAAGTCTTAAACCAAAACATTCTGAATCATCAAATCAACAGAGTTCCTATTTAAAAGAATCAAGCAAGCATGCTTTTCAACAATAATTTACAAAAAGCTTAGTCCAAAGAAGAACGAAATATATAACTTAATTTGAGGCATCAATTAATTAGTAGCTTTTCACAGAGGCAAATTTAGCAAGAAGAAAAACTAGAAAAATATTGTACAAGTCTACTTTTTCTTCATTTTTGCTCTCTATCTTACAGTGAAACTACGACAACAACTAATTTCAGTTGTCAAATGCAAAATAGGATCTTTCAGTTATCCCAAAGAAGCTTTTCGCCGATAAACCTAACAAATCTTCCAAGGACACTACTCTTACCAGCATCAGTGCAATGATCATGATCATGCGCAGTGCATCCATGAGCATCATCATGATTTTGATGATCATTGTTGCAAAATTCATCGTGAGCATGATTCACATCCCCGACAAGCATGGTCGATATGTCCTCCTCTTTCTTTGTTTTGTCGTCCAGTTCATTGAACTGATCATCTGTTGATCTCTTGCGATCTTTACCTGATCTCTTGCGCCGAGACCTACGACCACCTTTTCCTTGTTCATTTGCCTCCACTTTCTCTATTATCTCGTGAATAACTTGCCGGTTTGGCGAAGCATCCCATCGCTCCCAGAAGACCTACAGATAATGGAATAGTTAATATAACGGAACATATAATAGACAAGTAGGGAAAAAAAAATTGAGACAAGTACATAAATCCACTAATTTAATGCAAGCCAGATGGATCCAGATGGTACTAATTTGAATTGAATGGGAACTGGTATGAATCAAACTGAAAGACTTAGAATTTTGAAAGACATAATTAATAAAGGAATTATATTGGGTGGTTTTAAAAAGCAGCCTAGCTAGGTTTGCCAGTCAAACACTCAACTGAAATGCCTTGTCTGAAATTTCACTTAGGAAAATAAGAAATTAATTAAACAAATTAAGATTATTATTGTTCTTGGTAGAAATTAATTGGGGCTGCTAATTATCAGCAATAAATGGGAAGAATGAATAGTATGTATGTATATAACTATATATGCAGGTTACCTTGTAACAACTGAAGCAGCCACAAGCCAAATCCGGTGAGTGGTCTGGCGATCGCCGGAGATTGGAAGGCTCTCCAGAGGCAGCGAAAAGGAGGTAAAAGAGAACGTCTTTCTCCTCAGGTGAAAGTGCTGTCGCAAGTGCCGCTACTGCTACAGGAAGTACAGAAGAAACTTGCGACGGCGACGGGTGGATGCGCCGAGGCTTTCCCATTAATTGTGTGTGTGTGTGTGTGTGTTTGGTGGTTATCGTTATGGATTGATGCTTGTGAATTTTGTAACTCTAGAGAGAGAGAGAGAGAGAGAGCGGTTGGTGCGCTCGAGATGGCTTTAATATTTACTTATTTAGAGAGAGAACGAGAGAGAGAGGTAGGTGAATTGTGAAAGAAGAGAAGATGGTTTTTAGTCTCTAAAAAGGAATTTAGAGTCTAGATATCTAGATAGAGAGAGAGAGAGAGAGAGACGGTAGTTGATTTGATTTCAATTTGTTTTTGAAATAAGTAAACTGATTTGGTTGAATTGGAGAGAGAGAAAAGGAAAGCAAGGAAAGAGATTAGAGAATTCATTCAGAAGACGGTTTCAACGAGGAAATCTTTAATAAAAGAACAAAAAAGGAGCAATTAACTATTAAGACTTTAAGAGATCTTTTGTGTCATTGTAAATCGGTACCAATGTGTGCAACAACTCCTGTGTCCTGTCCCTGCGCATTTGAACATGAAAACCATACGAGGCAAGAGTTGAAGAATATTTATTATGGATTTTGCTAAAACTATGTATAAAAGAAAGAGTAGCTGAAATAATTAATTGTAACACCACATCAACCAAATAACTCACTTCATATTGAACAACATTATTAATGACACAATGAAAAATGAGGGATAGTTTGAACAAATACGGTAGTAGTAGTAGCAGTAGTCATTGGTCAGAATTGTTGACTGATTCCACGTTCTTCGTCAGAAAATAAATTTTCTTTTCAGCATATTCCTCTGAGAAATGTCTAGAAATTAAGGTACTCTTTGTTTTGTGTGAAGCTGCTTCTACATAAATCTATGATGATAATTTTTTTTTTCCCTCTGGTACTGGTACTGGTAAAGTTCAAAAGGCTGCTTGCTTCTGCTTGTACATAAAAGAATTTGCAATTGTTGGTCACGACTCACGAGTCCATAATCATTTCAACCCAAAAGTCAGCATTATATGAAATTAGGTATACATAATAAAAATATATAATGAATAATATTTTAAATAGTTGCCGACTTAACCTCAACAACCACGAAGAAAGGACAAAAGGAAAAGAAGATACCATAATTAATTACATCATCTCACATCACTATGTTCCTTTTTTTTTCAAAAGAAAAACAATATGGGTAGAATAGCTTTTTACATGCAATGCACAAATATCCTAATTTCCCTTAAAATTGTTTTTTTTTTCTTTTTCTTTCTCTTTGTACAATTTAAAAATTTACTAATTCATTAGAAAGTTCCCCCTTTTTTTTTTTTTATCACCAATTAGACTCCAGTTGACTCTTTTGATCGTGTAATGTAAACAATGAATCGGAAATTAATATATTAACGTGGTTGTATTGTATGTACGTTGTCATGCTGTCAATGAAAACAGATAGAAATGAAATTACGTTTTTCCCCCTTCATCATCCATAAGGATTTCTGAACCTCTTCAACAGCTCAGGTATGTCATAAGCCAACATGTTATCGATCGATTGCACCATCTTCTTATTCAATTTTTCAAATTTGTCAAAGTTGTAACCAGTCAGAACCTCTCTGTAATGCTCCCCACTCGGTAAATCACCCGGCGGTAAGTGGAACTCCTTTTGAACCTGTTCATTCATAAAATTGCATTCATTATTTTACAATTACACAGATGTCACTGGTAGATTTAGACATTATAGCTAGATACCTTTGTGAACTCATCTTGTAGATTATCTATGAGTTTTTGCTGAGCCTTAGGCCTACTTTCCAATTATAGAAGGCATCTCCTTTTTCAAGTGGCCGATTATGCATGCATGTATTTTCACGGCCCTTGCACGCTTTACAAACTCATTTATCTGATCATGTCAACAAAACCAATACATGAAAAAAAAAGACACAAATGCCCCCCAAGACGAAATGTCAGTTAAACAAGTGCAAGCATCATAAATAGAATGAATTTGTCTTACACATCGGTCACAAGCCTTCTTAGGGATGTCTTTAAGATCCGAAATAAGGTTATCCTGCTCCTTTTCAAATAATTCCTTCCCGATGGGTCCCACTGCAGATTCATTTACTGGTTTGTCATTAAATGAACTGTAAAAGTAAATAAATATAATAATGTTATTATCAGTCAATTATACAAGACAAATTTAAGATCAATGTTGATACTTTCAGACCACTTAAATATCTGCTTTAAAAAGGGAGTTAAATAATTATACCCGATATAAACCCGCATAACCTCAGGGGTATTTAAGACCTTTCCAATAGACCACAATAATGCTCCATACACTCTCATAAGCTGCATTTATTTCCAGTAAAATAAAAAAAATTGCTATTATGTAAGTCATAACAGATCATGTATCTATTGAGTGTCGACCTGGTCTGCCTTGTTTAACACAACACGAATTTTGTCATCGTGGCCTCGAAGAGCAGTGATCACACGCTTGAATTCGTCACTAATGTCAAGTTTGTACGGGTCAAAGAGGAGCAAAATGAGGTCACACTTGGAAGCAAACCATGATGTCACCCCAATGAAATCATAGCTGCGCTGGGTTCGTTGTTTCTCTCCTGATAACATGCCTGGTGTGTCCACAAATGATATGTGTTCCAGTAACGGATGATGCATTTGAGCACATTCGAACTTAGACAAGAAGGATGATCCAAAAGCAGAGAGGCCATTGAAAGGCATGTCAGCTTGCACCGCAACAGTATTTCCTGGAATGCTTCTCTCATCTGACCCATGCTACATTTGAAAAAACCATACACTACACACATAATTGATAAGCTTGTTAAGTTAACAATTGCAACAAAATTACATCAAAAATTTAATTAAAAATAGCTATCTCAAAATGAAAAATGATGAATTACCGTGACAACTACGATTCTGTCAGTTGTAGATTCTGGCCCGATGTGAGCACCTGTTAATTAGAATAGCATATGCCTGTGACGGTTATATTCTTGTTTAAGTATATGGAAACTTGAGAAATGACATTAAGTTAACATAGGTAAATAAAAAAAAGTATAGACTATAGACTAACCTGGATAGCCAGAGCCTAACAAATGCTTGATAAATGTGGTTTTTCATGTAGAGTATTGACCTAAGAGCATTACCATTGGCTTCGCATCAAAATCACTATTTGTCTACAAGAAAAAAGATTTGTAAATGTGGTTTTTCATGTCAACATTTTTTGTAAACAAAATCAAATCCAGCCCCTTCCAGAATCTTCGAATGGATACAAAATCAAATCCATTGCTTTTGAATGGAAAAAAAAAAAAAAAAAAAAAGAGTTTAGGAGGTATATGAATTAACCACCTATTGGATTTAAAATAGCACAATCAAAATAAAGGTGCTTGACGTACCATTAACGGGGAGGCAAAATCGCTGTAGTTATAAGTCATTTCCAGAGGCCTGAGCTTTTCGATGTACAGTTTCTTTAGCCCATCAGTAATTGATGTCACACTCTTTAGGGGGATCTACATGGAGACCAATATCATAGCATTCTATAAGTAAAACAATTGTTTGTTCAGGTCTCTGATTGTCAGACATGCGAATGACAAACAGAAAACATATAAAAAAATTGCAGTTCAAATGAACAAGATATTTCTACAAGCAAGACATGTCAAAACAAAGATTAACTAAAAAAAAAAAGTACCTTCTTTGCAGATTTGGAAAGGAACCATTTGGCCGAGAGTGGTGACTCAGTTGGGGAACTGTAAGGATCACTTGATGATAATTTCTTTTTCTGATTAATTTGAAATTAAGAAAAATAAACATATAAAAATTTTATGCTGCATATGGGGGCCATTTTACAGTACCCATAGCATTTAACTTTAAATTATATAGAAAATAATGAACAAGTACAATTTTTTTTTAAATAAATGGGGGTCAATTGACCCATTCACTTGGAGTGCCCCTGATTCCAATAGAGAGAGAATATCTATGTTGTTGCATTTTTTTCATCATTACTTAACAAAAAGGGAAGTAAATATACAAAGACATGAAAAGGGGACAGGAAACTTACAGAAAGTAGCTTATCTAAACCTTCCATTTTTGGAAGCTTCAGGTTCACCAAATCTAAAATATAGCAATTTCAGATATGTTTTTCCTTTTTTTCTTTGGAAACTAACAGTTTAAAGTTTCATATAATGAAAGATGACTCGTAGTTTTACCTGAGTTAGAAAGAGTATCTTGATTAATTTCACTTCCTGATTGAGCCAGAGAAATAAGCTGCACCACATGAAAAGATGTAAGCCCCATATATACGCACTTAAACTACCAGTTACAAACATCTAGTGAGAATGTGAGATAGAGAGAAAGAAAGAGGAACCTGCATGGCAGTGGTGAATTCTTGGAGACCAAGATAGCCTTGTCTTTTGGAATCAGCAAGGACCCAAACCTTTCATGTTTACAAAGTAAAATTGGAGAAAAAATGAACTATATATATATATCAGTATAGTTTCATTTATTTATTTTTCTCTCAAGGAAATATGAAAGAGATGCACAGCACCTGTTTGAGGTGAGAGCGAGAGAGATTAGACATTGAGAAGAATTTGAGTGCATCATTTCCTGTGATACGGCCATCCCCATCTACAACAATTAATACTGTAAATTGTATCAAGCTACGTCGTACACACATTGGCAATTAATTAGAAGATGAAAGACCTGAATCAGCAGCGGAGAAGCAGAGTTGGTAGTCCCGAATTGCATTTGCCTTTTTTTGGAAGCGGGAAAGAACAGGGTTGTTTTGGTCCACGTAATAATAAGGCCTTGCTAGTGAGCCTGTGGGTCCTAATAAGGCCATCTATAGACACTGTCAAGCCCATGGCTGTCTGTAGGCCCAATATTGTCTTCTTTTCAGTTTACACTTTAGAGTAAGACCATAAAGCTCATTCGAGCCCCGTATCACTTTTTTCAATTACAGTTGTTGTCTGTTCAGTGGAATTCGTATTACCTAAAGGTAACAGAATATTTATGTTTGGATGTGAACCGTCCAATCAGAATCCGCACGACTATTAAAGCATCCCCTCGCGTTCCACCTCGGACCGAATTGGCCAGGATTCCGATCGCACGGACGTGATCCAAATAGAAATATTTTGTTACCTCAGAGAAATGAATTCCTGTTCAGTGTTCAAGATTGTTTACTTTTTTCTTTTTTTTTTTCAATTAATGATTTGATTTAACTCAACTTATTTACTTACTGTAGTAGTCTGTAAGCAATGATCTGTCTTTACTTACCTAACCTCGTCTCCCTCCCACCTCTCTCTCTCTCTCTCTCTCTCTCGCGCTCAGCTCCGATCGAACTTATTCGAATCAAATTTGTAGCTAGCGGCATTTATTTATCCCATTGACTGGATGTGAAGATCTATCTATCTATACTTTCTTTGATGATGCGAAAGAACAACTGGGTCTTCAATTCGGGCCAAACGAGGCCATTCAGTGACCTACTATGGCTCGTGCCATTTTTGGCGAGTTTACTTGTCACAATTACACTCCTCCTTGGATGTGCATTTGGTTTGTTTGCTCCTTTTTATGGTGGAGGTGACTCGGTGTTGTTGGATGTCATTTCTCTGACAAATTGGGACGGGCCTGACACCTACTTGAAAGATTCGGAGGTCACAGGTGAATTTTCATTTACTAATTCTACAGATTCTGGCGGTTCTGTTTCTGACAATGGGCCTCCACGAATCGCATATTTGATTACTGGTACAAAAGGCGACGGACAAAGGATAAGGAGAACGTTACAGGTACACTGCTACTGTTTCATTTTCATGGTACCAGTCTACCAGAACCCCAAATTGGCAATCAATCACCAAATTCTAAGCTTCAATTGTTTAATTAGGCTCAGTCATTAGACGTGAACAAAAACTTAGGTCTCAGACATTAATGCTCATTTAATGAGTTCTGCTTCAATTTTTTAACTCTGAGCTGTACTACTAAGGACTCAATTAGACCAATATGTTGCTCCAAATTAGCTGATTCGTATGCTACCAGTTTCCCAATATTATCAATTAATCACCCAATTAAGCATCAATTGTACTATAAGAAGCCATTTATGATAAATGTCTTATGAAATCTCATATTTACATCCAACTCATGATCATAAAGCTAAGCTTCAATTTTACCACTATATTCCCCAAATTATTGCACATTCAAGTTCAAAAAAGTTCCGACAAAGTGATAGCAGATTGAACTCCTTGGTAAAATTTTCATCTTTCAAGGTTTAAGTTACAAAACTTTCACTTATTCTGTTGCATTCCACCAAATGCAGGCAGTTTACCACCCTAGGAACCAATACATACTCCACCTAGACCTAGAAGCACCGCCTAGAGAGAGAATTGAACTCGCTATGTATGTAAAAGGGGACCCCACATTCAGTCAGGTCGAAAATGTTCGGGTTATTGTGAAGGGAAATTTGGTGACGTACAAGGGCCCCACTATGATTGCATGTACTTTACATGCCGTCTCTATCCTCTTGAAGGAAAACTTGAAGTGGGATTGGTTTATTAATCTAAGCGCATCTGATTATCCCTTAATGACACAAGATGGTTAGTTCTGATTGTTTTAAAATTTCGTTTAGGGTTGTGTTTCTAAAATTTTCCTTTTTTTGGTTGTTGATAAGTATTGTAGGCAAGTAGCTTTTGTGTTCTGTTCATTTCATTTTTGCTTTTGGAGGGAAATTTTGATAAGCATTCAGATTAAATAAATGTACCAAAAGTATCTTGTAAATTCATATTAGAATATTCATTTATTGTTTATCTCAAGAATTCACTGGCAGCAACAAATGGCTTTAAGGAAACCCAGAAGGCTGTGATGTTGTATTATAGTGAAGCTATATATGGAGGCTGTTATCAGGTCCTTATTTTATTAAAATGTCTTATTTAAACATAAATATAAAAAATAGGTAATTAAAAATAAAGGAATGTTTTAAAACTGCTAGTCTGGCATATACTGTCACTCAATTGGTAACTGGGTTTTGCTGCACTATAATATATATGTTGCCGACTTGGTTGTTTTGGTATCTAATCCAAGACTTAGAGTTTGGTTGCACATGTTATGGTTTGTGTTTTGACTATTTTTAAAATAATTAAATTTTGTATTTAATGCAGATATACTTCATGTTTTCTCTACTGTGCCCCGAGATCTCAATTTCATAGAACACATGAAAATTGCTGGGTGGAAACTGTAAGAGACATTTTCCCATAGACTTTTGACTTCTTTTTTTCTAAATATTAGAAAGCAATTTTCTTCTACACCCTTTAAACTCCGGAATTAACCCCAGCAAATTATGACATTCCCATATACCACTTGAAACTTAAGAAAATATTTTTGTGTACTTCTCTATTTTCTAATTTCTTGAAACTTAGCTTTATCACCTTCCTTTCTAATTTCTTTTCAAGAATGAGTGGCATAATTTATGTAATTTGGGTATTCAATTTGGAAAAGGGGTAGTTTGTAACCGCTTCCTTGTTGGCAGCTCATAATTTTTCTGATTTTGTTACCTACAATTTATGGACTTTGTTCCAAATATTTTTTAGGTTTCAAAGAGGGCGTCCAATTGTCATAGATCCGGGCCTCTACTTGTCAAAGAAATTTGATTTGATGACGACAACTGAGAAGAGAGAACTACCTACGTCTTTTGAATTATACACTGGTAAGTACAATATCAGTTGCAAATTTGCAGCCTGTGTAGCACAGTCACTTCTGGCAAAGACCCATACCCATGTCACACACCTGTCGGATATGGACCTGCTATACATTTTTCTGTAAATTTATTTCCTTTTTTTTTTCTAACAATGACAACTTTTAAGTGAGTTCTCCAGTTAAACCAAGTTTCCTAAATAAAAATGAACATATAATAAGACACCTGATAAAAGACAAACCATTTAGCAATTGCTTGAAATTTGATGGATTCAAGAAGAAATTGCTGTATACTAATCGTCATATTATGACATAAATGCTATGTATTATATCAATGGCCACAATATATGCAAAGACTTAATAAGGAGGGCAATCAAAGTAATTACTCAGCATGAGAATTTTTTTTTTTTTTTTTGTAATTAATACAGGATCAGCCTGGGTCATGCTTACACGTGCATTTCTGGATTACTGCATCTGGGGGTGGGACCAGCTTCCGCGCAATGTGCTGATGTACTATGCCAACTTCATCTCCTCCCCTGAGGGTTACTTCCACACTGTTATTTGCAATGCACACGGGTTTCAAAGCACTGTTAGATATTCTTTCTCTTGGAATACATTTTTTTTTACCCTTTTATTTCTTTTTCAATAAGATCTTCCCATAAACAAAAACCATAATATCTAGTTTGCTTTTTGGAATACAGAAAGTATAATGTGAAAAACAAATCTTTCACTTTTATTTCTCTCTTTTATGTTTTCTCGGCAAGAAGTAGATTTTAAATATGAAATGCATTTGTTATCTTTCCAGGTTGTGGGTCATGACCTCCACTACATTGCGTGGGACAACCCTCCAAAACAGCACCCACTAATCCTTTCTTCAAGAGACTACGACAGAATGGTTAAAAGTGGGGCACCCTTTGCACGCAAGTTCGCACGGGATGACAAAGTATTGGATCGGATAGACCGAGATCTGCTGAAACGGTCAGAGGGGCAGTTCACACCTGGTGCGTGGTGCACTGGAGAGACTGATGGTGGGGCTGATCCATGTTCTGGTAGAGGGAATGATTCAATCTTTCGGCCTGGACCTGGTGCAGAAAGGCTGAAGGGGTTGATAGCAGGGGTGTTGTCAGAGGAGTATAGAAATGGGAGCTGTTCTTCCTTGCCTTATGACCAATCTAAGAGAAAATGGGTAACCAGGACACGTACATAAGTCTCTCTTTTTTCTTTTCTTTTTTCTGTAAAGAACTAAATATAGATACTGTTGGATTTATTATAGATTCGAATAATTATCGGTTCAGACATCATATAGTTTCAGATAATTACTGTAGTTGTATTCAGGTTCAGAATCAGGTTATGACGGGTTTGGAACATCATTTTCTACTTATCTAAAATAATAGTTAAAAAAAAAATGAAAAATTTGGTTTCGAAGAACATTTTAATATGGAGATCGTGTCGAACGGTTTAGATTGATTGTTTGGACTTTGAAAACAGAAATATGGACGGAAAGTAAAACAAAACTTAAATCTTTTTATTTGATCTTCTTCTTCAAAAAAAAAATTGTTTTCACTAGTTACTCCTTTGTTTTGGCGAAGAAACTAACACTAATTTATGTTTAAAAGAAGAAGACACTTGTATCATTTAACTTTTAGATTAAATCAATCATATACCATATGTTTCACTAATTACTCCCATTTATTCTATCTTCATTGTAATTATTGGATATTTCTATAAGATTTCACATCCCTTTAGTTGCGTGAATATAGTAGCAATATTTAATTTGTTCATTGCAAGTTACAACTCTCAAAGTTGATGATCTTTGTAAGTATGGAAATATGAAATAAAAATGTTAGTTTTTTTTTATTTCCACATTATTAAAAGGTATCTAAATAGGATAGGTAAAATCTGACAATACATCTCAACGAATTTCTCACAAAACATTTGTAAAAAATGGAGAGTTACTGCCTCTCCACCGTTTCTCATGTTTCATTCCAATATTTAAAATCTTTAGAAAGCAATTTTATTTGTAATTTTAGGTTACAAATAAAAATATGTTTTTTTAAATAAAATTATTTTCAAATGTCATGCCAAAAATATTAATTCATATGAAATATATGAAAATTATCTTTTATGAACGTTAAAAATAATTTAAGTTAATTATACGAATGTAGATTCTTTAAAAATAATTATCAACTATTTTAATTTTAATTTCAGTCTAATTTCGTATTTAGCGCTACATAACAATATAAAAAGAGTGAGTCTATGGTACTATGTATATCACGGGTTGATCCGTAATACGGATCAATATTTCTGTTTTCAAAATCTTAATAGTCGATCTGAACCATTTAACAAGAATATCTACTTACAATGCTGAATTTTATATTTTCTAAGATAAGGTAGAAAATCACTTGATCTGAAAATTATAGATCACCCAAAAACAATGATTTTCTATCTATTTTAAAAAATAGTAAATTTTTTTTAAAAATATAAAATTTGATATGCAAGTGTATATAAAAATTATTTTGAACAGTTTGAATTGACTGTTAAAATTTTAAAAATAAAAATATTAATCCGTATTACGATTTAGTGATGCATAGTTACATTAGACTCACTCGTATAAAAATATCTAACTTGTTACTCACTCCAACCGCTATTAGAAAAGACTCGAGTCCGAGTCAGCAATTTCTTTTAAAATTATAAGAAGAAAAAAACGCAAGGAAAAATAGAATGAATGAACGAAACGGAGGCTTCGGCTTCGCCAAATAGGAAAAGCTTAGCTTAGCTTTGCTTTCGCTTAAAAGAAAAGCAAAAGCAAGAAAGGAGGAGAAAGGGAAAAAAGTGGCGGTGGGCTATGGTGGTTCACCGGCTTAGAAGCGCCGGGCCGGGAATCCTTTCGCTTGCTGCTCTGAGGCGCAAATCATCAAACACCGTGTCTGCTGTCCGAGACACCTATCTCTCCACCAAGGTCCCTCTACTCTCAAATTTTTCCCAATTTTATAATTTCAAATTCATCAATTCATGCAAAATAAACCTAACCTTTCATGATTTTTCTTTTTAGGAGGTTTTCGAGAGACACAGAGTAGTGTTCACAGTTGGTACATCAATTGCCTCCGTTCTCACTGCTTGGGCAGGTATATGCTTCTATTTTTTATTCAGATCTCTACCAGTACCAGTAGGGAACAAGTTTTCCTACCATTTTACAACTGGTTGTAAAATTATGCGCTCAATGACAGGTTACTCTATTCGCTACGCGCACCAAAGCAATGTCGAGAAGAGGCTAAAATCAATTGAAGAGTCTGTGAGTAGTGTTATAAACTTGCACTGTTCTATATTATATTCATGATATATTTCATGTCATTTAATATGTCTTTCTCTTATTTTTATACAGTTGAAAAATAGTTCTGGTGTGGAGCATGAAGAGATTAAAAAGATTGTGAACTCTGGCAAGGTCGGCATGTCTGCTTATGTTGCTACTGCTTGGACCACACTGGTAATTGGGTATGCTTCTTTTACAACAGTTATTTAATGCATCAAGGATCTACTGTACCAGTGGTACCACTTATTGTAATATCCTAAATCAGGCTGACCCAAACTCTTAACCTATCCCTATTGCCCTCTACCAGTGGTACCACTTATTGGTGGGATTTTAATCCCGACAGAAAATTTAGGTTTTGGTACTTCAATTTGCCCTAAAAAAAAGCAACCTTGAATTTCGAAATAGAACTAACCTGGTTCTTGAAATTCTCTCAAAACATCCAAATTAGTCCTTCTCTAAAGGACTAACTTGGTTATTTTGAGAGAAGTTCACGGACCTACTTAGTTATATTTCGAAAAATTCAAGGCCTGATTTGTGCAAATACAAGTCCAGGGATAAACTTGGTTCTTTTAGGTAAGTTAAAAGATCAATTTGGAGCATATGAAAGTTCACAAGGATCAAAATCAGAATTCTCCCAATTCAGATTCTTTTTCTTTTTCGTTTGTTATTTGTTATGTTGTTTGTTTGAGTATATTTTGACCACTACTACACAAGGCTGTTTGTCTCCTGCTTTGCGAGCTTCATTACTGGTACTAGTAATTTCTGGTATTATTATATTAAAAAATATAAAAAATAGTGCTAGGCCTGTGAGAAGATAAACATAAGAGCATATATGGAATCTGTATCTTCTGGTGTATGGGTACT
The DNA here is from genome assembly GCA_964058825.1 of Carex arenaria. Classification (NCBI taxonomy): domain Eukaryota; kingdom Viridiplantae; phylum Streptophyta; class Magnoliopsida; order Poales; family Cyperaceae; genus Carex; species Carex arenaria. Next base: position 651,636 of record CAXKVW010000037.1, on the reverse strand, counting down.
GGTATCTGGTACTCAAATCCTTGGTATGGATCCTTTGTTTTGAGCTGCAAAACTCATCTCTCTCTCTCTCTCTCTCATGGCAGGTATGCACTCGGTTGGCGAGGTGGTGCATGGTACACCAACCATCGGATTCAAAGAGAACAATTGAGAAAAATGGGTCAAACTAAGCCACGCAGGTGGAAATTACAATTGCCAAGTCGGCCCCTTATTCAACCATTGCTCAAATTTAGGGCTTCTCGAACCAACCTCAAAACTGCAAATTCTTCTCCAGCTCCTACATCCTCTCCAGTCTCCAGTTCTGAGAATATTACAACCTAAAAGAACTGTACATTGCCTTTTTGTTTGTCACCTAGCAATTTTACTATTTTTGGTTATATGAAAACCTATGAAATGCTATGGTGAGGTCCATGGAAAAATGTGGTATTCAAATGTGGATGTTGTTAATTTTGGTTGCAAACTTTGTTTCCTCTTTTTTTTTTTCTTTTTCAGGTTTTCTTTCTACATCTGTAACATATTACCAACTAGTTTTGTACTAACTGGTAGATGTTTTTATGTTTATGACATCAGCTTACAAGATAAACCAAAAGAAAGAAACTAAATTCAGAAGTTTAAATGTTGTTTTCCTATTGTGTAAAGAACCAACTCAAATTTGGGAGATCGTCAATCTTTTTAGTTCATAAAATGGTACTATCAAACCCTATGGACCCTATCTGGATCTATTGAGTGTTATGTGGTGTTATGAGTCAAACTAGGGTGCTCTTAAGCTCACCTATTATTTGGTATGCTTACCCTTAAATTTTTTTGGAATGATTTCAAATGATAAATTCAAGCCTTCAAAACCGGTTTACTTTGTGAGTGATATGTTTATATGTCAAGCTTATTATTTTTCAAATTATTTAGTATAGAGTTGAGTAGTAAAAAAAAAAAGTTGGTAAGTTAATTTTAATACATTAAGTTTTCATTGTTTATACTAAATTAATTCAAAAAAATTTAAATTTGAAATGTAAATGTATCACTCTTTTAATAAAAATTATTTTAATTTTAACAATTTTGATTCATTGTTTGAAGTCAATCCGATAGGTTTGAATTGGTGGTGTTCCTACCTCCTCCCCTTGTTGTCCTCTTTAATTATAGATTATATAGTAATTTACTTGGAACCAATTCGTAGGGACTAATTTTATATAGCATATATTGACACACAACTTGCTATTAGTGTAGGACCAATAACCATACTTTATTTGGAATCTGAGAATTTTGTAAAAAGAGAATTTATGAAAAAAAAAAAACTGTTCTTGGTTTTTTTAATGCAAGTACATTCCTAGAGCTGCCTGTTTTGTGAGAAACCATAGGCCATGGCCCATGGACCATGGTACTAAATTTATAAACAAGGAATGAAGGAAATAAAATAAGAAATAAGTGTCCAGGTGTGGCTAATTAATTGAAGTGGAAGGACCATGTCACAAAAGTAGTGGGATATTTACATAAGAATATCCAATTGGGATAGGGTCGGCCTTCTAAAACGAATTCGTATCCTCTGAGATATCTCATATTTTGCGTGACTTTTCGGAATATCTCAACCGTTCAAGTACTTTTCGGAATGTCTCGAAGCTCAAATAATAATAGGGCCCCGCGATATCCCCAATTAGGCACCGGACACGTCGGTAACGCAAAATATGAGATATCTCAGAGGATAAGGCACCCATCCGATCCTCTCAAGTCTCAAGTAAACTACAATTTTTTGTTTAAATCAGAACCGTCAGATCAGAATCTGGACCAATCCGGATCAAGATGGAATGCACGAAGACCTTAATATTCGTGCTAAACCAGATTAGACGGTCCAGATCTAAACTCATAATTTGATTTACTTTAGGTGATATGATATGAATAGGGATACCAGTACTATTCCTTTTTGCTTTCTCTGAGAGAGGAAAGAGTAGGATTGATTCATGGCGATCCCACTTTCTTCTCTTTCCTTTGCAAAACCAAACCCTAGAATCGGAATGGATTCCTCTCTTTGCAATTGCAATTTCAGTTGTTCCTCTTCTCAATTTCTATACTTTCGCTTGCCACATCGTATTCCCTCAAGGTATCTTATTCATCTACCCATTTCTTCTTTAGATTCAACATTTACTTCAATTGCAGCTATTTATATTACTAATTCCTCTGATTAAATTGAATTGTAGGTCTATGTGTAGAGTAAAGGCCTCAACTTTGCAACAGAAGGATAAGAAGGTATCTGTCAAAGAATCTCTCAGTACCAAAACAGATCTAAGTAAAGACGGCTTAACGGATTCGGGTCCCATCACTCAACCTGGATTTCTTGAAAAGAATGTTATCAAAGTTGAACAATCTATTAACACTTTTCTTGTGGTAAGATCAACTTGTATGTTTCTGCTTTTTTTATTCTATTCTATTAGTTTTCTTGTATTTCTTGTATTTCTTGGCCAAACTTATTACAAGTATCAAAATTAGACTATATATACCAGTCATTTCTTGTTAATTCCAGTATTACAATGATGTTAATACATACCAGTATCAAACCTGTAACAGTGTGTACTAAACAACTGTTTTGTATGAAATAGTACTGCTTTGGATATTATCTAATTGTTCAGTAGGTAAACGGTTCTTATCTTTTTGGTTATTAATTGCTACTAATTTTTGTAGGAGACAATAATACAAGTGTTAGACGCATTGTATCGTGATCGAAATTATGCAAGGTTTTACGTGCTAGAAAATGTTGCCAGGGTACCTTACTTCGGTAATATTTTTTTCTCTTAATTTATATAAACCATAATTGGAGTATTTGGTAAATTACCAAGAAAAGAAAAACCAAAAGAGAAAAAAAAAGCAAACTATATTTCTTATCATTTAATCGGTGTTACTCATGTATCTGATTTTTGAAATTTCTTTATTTTGTTTTTGTTTGTTTGTTTTATGTTTAGCATTTATGTCGGTGTTACACCTGTATGAGAGTTTTGGCTGGTGGAGAAGATCAGAGTATTTGAAAGTGCATTTTGCGGAGAGTTGGAATGAGTTGCATCATCTCCTTATCATGGAAGTATGTTTTGTTGTATTATTATATACATCATGGCTGGTACAGCATGTTGAATATTTTACTGATATTTACAAAAAAATTAACCTGAACCAAAGCATTGCCTTGCATGATCAAACAATTCTGAGCCCAGTAAACTTGAAATCAAACCCAAATGACCTAAACATATTGCTGTGTACCAATATTAGCATTTGAGTAATGTGACTTTTCATTGTAATGGTACTAATAAAATAAACTAATGTAATCAAACACAAATGAAGTAGGTTATATGCTGGTTATTAATATTTTGAGTTCCTTGTATTATTAAATTAGGAATTAGGAGGGAATTCTTTCTGGTTCGATCGGTTTTTGGCGCAAAGCATGGCATTTGTATATTACTTCATGGCTGTTTTCATGTACATGCTTAGCCCTAGAATGGCATGTACGTAGTTTACCTTCTCCTTCTCATTTTTTTTTTAATTCTATATTCTTCTGAAAAGATATTCGGTTCCTTTTTATTTGTTATGTAATTATGTTTACTATGAGAATAACTTCCTATGAATATCTTGTTATCAGATCACTTTTCAGAATGTGTGGAGAAGCATGCCTATTCAACCTACGACAAATTTATCAAATTGAATGGAGGTGAGATACTTTACACACATGAATTTGAGATCATTATTTTCTGGCATTCCTTTTTAATTTTATTCAAGATGTGTGAATTAAATTATGGTGTTGCAGAGGAGTTGAAAAAGTTGCCTCCAGCAGAGGCAGCCGTAAAGTACTACATGAATGAAGACCTGTACTTATTTGGTAAACTTCATTATTTATTTTATAATATATGTTAAGGTCCACTAAGTTCTAAAAATTCTCTTTTTACTCTATATTTGTAATTTTAATAAAATCAGTTGCGCTGTGTGAAATATTTTTCAGAAAATTACTATGTTGGGGAGCTGTTTTTTCCAATACAACATTACTACATAGGAATTGAAAGATACATATTGAAATTTGTTGTATAGAACTAAAGTGAGAATAATATAAAACTGTTTTTTTTTTGTTCGTTTGTGTCTACAGATGAATTTCAGACCGAGAGAGTGCCTTGCTCAAGGAAGCCTAAAATAGGTAACAGGCCATATGCAAAACCAAATAAAGTTTAAAAAGACAAACTAAAAATAATTTATTTTACCAGTGAGTGTACAGTCTTTCTGCCTAACTCTGAAATGGTAGGGTTCGGAGCCCTTGAAACATAAAACTCTGTGGGCTAATACGTTGGCCATATCTAGTCAATATTTTTTTGGAACGTTTTCATATAACTCCCATATAAACATGAAAATATAATGCATACCTCCTGCAATACACAACATATCATGTACTTTCGTTATAAGTATGGGAAATGACATGAATACCTCCCAATTTAGATTTCTTCAACAAAATATAGAAATTGTCTTCCTTTATCCATTGTTTATAATAAGTAAAATATATATTGGGGAAAGATCAGTAGTTTGTGTATCTTTTGAGAGAAAAATGGAGATGTGTGAGGGTTACATGTTTCCTATGGATATATATTCTCTTTCCCTATGTTTTGCATGGGTATATACATGATAGTTTGGAGATTTTTCGTTATAAGCATGAAAAAAATTCTTTAGTTTATTCATTGTTACATTACTTTTTGTTATTGTACATTGCTTGAGATATTTTGTCTATAAAGTGGCTTTTTTTATATTAAGTGATTAATTTTTTTTTTTTTTGCTTTGCTTTTAGAGAATTTGTACGACGTATTCATGAATATAAGAGATGATGAGGCTGAGCACTGCAAGACCATGAAGGCATGTCAGACACCTGGCAGTTTGCAGTCACCTCACTCAGTTTACTTCTCCAATTCAAATGCTAATTCCAATTCCGGTTCTGAATCCGATTCTCGTTCTGATTCTTCTTGCGTTGGTTCTGAAGGCGCCGATTGTCAGGGTATTGTGGATGGCATTAAAAAGTCGTTTACTAGTGATCAGTGAAGAAATGCATCATATTTTCAGCTTTTGTTTTCTGTGGTATATAGGCTACTTTTGTTCAATGTAAATATAAACTTTTGGCTTTTTTATTTTATTAATAATGATAGCCGTTTCAATTTTGTTATTTCCAAAATAATATTCGAGGCATTGATGCTGGAAGAAAAAACAATAAGAACTACATGATAATTAATAAATGAGTAGATATATAGATTTAGTCTTGTAGATGTGAACTTGTGTCACATCCATTTTTGTTCCAATAATATTGGTGTCACACTCTAATTTTATAAGGGAGTTTGTTTTTCAAAACACTTTCTAATTGTTTATTAAGCATTTTCCCTGATTTAATCAATCATGAAAAGTACTCCTAGAAAAGATGCTTAGTTTATATTTTGCTTCACAATGGATGTTTAGTTATTGTAGTTTGTTTTTTGTGGTGTTTTGTTTTGGCGAATTTTTCATGTTATTGGTGTGTAAACTAAACTCATCACAATATTAACAAACATGAAAATTCAATGCTTACAGATCATTTCCATCAGTTGATATCAAGATTCTAAATAGCGTTTATCGCGTTATCACGGGAAGGCTACAAAAATTATATTTGTACCAAGTATAAACATAATTTAAAGTCTCATATAACAATAAATAATATCAAATTGATTAAAAACTATATTATTCGTATTAGACCAATACAAAGTCTAAATTACGATTCAAAATATTCCAATTTGGAAACAGGACTTCTAATTGGACAACTTTGTCCATGGACAAACGGGCCGGTCAGAAACTGAACAAATAATGGACGAATTTATATCTGAACACGGTCCGAAACTCAGTTCAGATCATTATAAATTTATAAAAAGGGCTGAGTTTGGACGAACCCTGGACGGACAGTTGAACAACTTGAACTTGTCCAATCGATCTGATCATTGCTTCCTGCTCGAACAGATCGATCGATCGATCTCTTCCTCTGAGCCCTCTCTCACCTTCTCCATTCGAACTTGGAAGAGATATTTTCTGAAGTCCATCGCCACCACTCTCAGTCCCCCCCCCCCCCCCCCCTCTCTCTCTCTCGCGCCGACGCCACACCTCCGTCCCGCCGCTTCTTCGCCTTCGCGTTTCTTGCCTCCATTGTGCCGCCTCTTCGCCTTAAGGTACAAATTTTTTCGGACATAGTAGACTAGTATCGTTAATTTATCATGAATTTTAGAAAATGCTAGATTTTATGATTGAATTTCTTTCTAGGTTATTTGATTGGTGGGTTGGTGTTGTTTGGTTTATTTTCCCGTTGAGTTGGTTTGAATTATAGTAGTTTATACTTTATAGTGTGTAATTTACTGGCAAGGTCGGCTTGCAATGTCACCTGGTTTTAATGCACAAAAGGTGTTCAAGGAAATTCTTGACTGAGATTTTTGTTTATATTCTGTCCTGAAAAGTACAATTCGAACAGGTGCCAACCTTACTGAAGCTGGGTTGGTATGCAAGGATTAATATGCCACTTGCAATATGGTATTTGATATAAAAAAAAAAAAAAAAAAAAAACAAGCTAGCTAAAACTAGTACAAAGTTGAATTCAGCTTTTACTGGAAGAGGATCATGTTGTAAAATTAATAACAAGCTGAAATTTTTATTTTTTTTGAGAAAAAATGAGGGTCTTGTCCTTCATTTGATTGCATTTCAAAGGCAAAGATCAAAAACAGTTGAGCATCAAAAAGTGAATTGAAAATGGAAATAAACACAAATTAAGACAGAAGTAAAATGAAACCCAGTAGCGCCTTGTTCAGCTGCACACATTTGTTGGTTATCCTTGCAAACAACAGTGTACCAGTAACACGCCCCTTTCAGTACCAGTGACAATGATTTTTTGTTGTTCATCATTGCAATATTTCAGTACCATCGGCAGTGTTGTTTCCTCTCTGTGTTGGTCAACATTGGGAACACTTTCGTTCCAGCAACCATACCGGCAGTACAAGGTGCACCATTCTCTCCAGTAGTAGCATCGGTACCATTGATACAGGATGGCCAAGGAATATTAATTTTCTGTAGCAGTCCCGTCCAGAAGCTTTTTGTGAGGCTGCAACACCAAAAAATGTAGTCTTTTTGTTTCCAACTATTGTTCCTGCACAGCGTGCAACCCAGCACCATATAGCATAAAAAAATGTGGTCTTTTTCTTTCCATCTGTCATGACTTGGTAATGGTTTAAGAGTGGTCAGTGACTTTAGAAATGTCGATTGACTGCTATGAGTTCCTACCTGCGCCACCTGTCTTATGCTGTACAGATTGCTCAAAGATTGGATCTGTTGAAGATAAACAAAAATAATTTCTTGCTTTACAAGAATTTGTTACTAGCACAGACTTAATAAACGGCTTTATTGGAATATTTATACAAGCATTTTGCTGATAAGAATAAAAGAGTAAAATAGGAAATGCATGAAATATGTATAGCTCTGAATTGTTAAACATTGATTTTGTCCTGATGCCCTCCAAATTGGAAATCTCCTTTGTCCCAAATACGTTTCATTTTTTGTTTTTGCCTTACATGAAAGAAATAGCACATGATTAAGTGACACTTGATTAACTTAGTACCAGATACTGCCTTGTTGCTATACTATTTTGGTAGAGTAAGAATTGAGGGAATAAGAAGAGGTATTCTTAGAAGAGTCTCACACGAGCTCGTGAACACTGCCCCTTTTCCTCCTCCTCGGTTGTTTTCGGAATATGGCAGGAAAGAGAAAAGCGACAGCTCACTGTGAGGGGTATTGCTGGAAAATAAAAGAGCGTTGGTTATTACCAAATGAAATCCCGCCGAATCTCATCGATTTTCACGGGAAAATTTTGGGGCCAAAATTTCCCTCCGATGATTTGGAAGTGAAGTTGTTTCCCGCCGCTGGTTAGGTTCCGATCAGAGAAATTGAGAGGACGTCAATTCTATTTCGTGTTTTATGGAGAGAATTGGGGTTCCGATCAGACCCTTAGTCTACTGTTTTGTTTAACTTTGCCTTGGTAAATTATGACACAAGAGTTATATATTTTTTTTCTCTGTTCAATGCAAGGTCAATCAAGATCAAAGCTCTTACTGTTCTCTCGGTCTGTCTCTGCCTGCAGAGAGGTAATGTACCACCTTTTTTTCCCTTTCTTTTCTATAAATATAAGTGAAATCAGTGTTTTACTTGTTTGTTGCACTAATATCAAGCTTATTGTCTAAAAATACCATATAAATGATAAGGCCATCTACAATTGCGAAAGAGAAAATAAAACCAACAAATTTAGCATGTAAGGACGAGAAGGGACATTTAGCAAATAGGTTCTACTTCATTCTTTATAGCTTTGAATTTTTTATTTAATCCTAAATTGTACCAAAAAAATGAAAAATCAGAACCTCTCATTTACTCATCACACTGCATCCAATTGTCATGTATACTATTCTTTTTTTGATGAATTATTACCTCACTTATCTCTCATCTATTGGTTATCAAACAATAATATTTGTATATTTCTCAACATATGTGCTATTTTTTCTGTTCAGTACAGCATTGGTTGTAAGCTGAGCTTTTGCTAGTTGAATATAATGCCTTAACATGTAACAAAAAGAATATTTATATTTCTTCTCGGAAAAGCCCATAACTAAAATGGGCCTTTATAGGCCTTGAACAATGCCATCATTGCCTGCCATTACCGCTGTCGAATGTGGAAACCTCTCTATGCTGCTGGTACAAGTTAGTACAAGTGGTTAGCTATCAAAAATCCTTGTATTCTTTGTGTGCAGTAAAGATTGATGAGGTACAAGTGACACTAATCTAAGATGTTGCATTTTTTTACCCTTTTTCTGTCTTCCTTGAGTACGGTTTGAGACTAAACATTTCTAAATTAAAAATTGTTATGTTTCCTGAGAGTTAATAATGCAATTGATGCTGGAAATCAGATATTCATATTCCTACAAGGCTTTGAGACAAAACCGAAGCAGGCAATATCAGTACCAGTTACTACCGATGTCAATTTCTTGTTTACTTTCTCATTCCTTGAAACAAAACCTTGAGAATAACTTTTTTGGGACTTGTGGCTTGTACCAGGTTGGTATTAATATCCGGGGGCATATTGGTAAATTATGGTCTGTTCACGAGTTGTTTTTAAAATCTGAAATAGTTTAGTATGAATCTGGTAAATTCCAGGGACTATTTTGCCCATTTTTAGTCTTTCAGTTTGGTGACACCTCTTTCGGGTTGTGACAGCGAGGCACAGGTTTTATGAAAGTGAGGCAATAGAACAATTGATCAACTTGTGTTTGTACTCGATTACCTTTTTCTAGGCCATTGTAACTTTGTTCATTAATTCCTAAACTGTTAATGAAATGCATATGAGAAATATTTTGTACTTGAGCTTATCTATTATTGCCTTTGTAGTTAGGAATTCACAAATCCATGTTTTATTCTGCTGTGGCAAGCTTGGGTAGAATTTAATTTCATTTGGTTTGCTGTATGATAGATCAGAGGGATGAAGTTGGTTACATCGACAGCGTTGTTTCAACAAGTGCTCAAAACGGGTGTTACAAAATGCAGATTTCTTGGATTAGATGTGGGTAGCAAGTATGTTGGCTTGGCCGTATCTGATGAACAAAACAAAATAGCAATCCCTTTAAGGTATATGGATTACTTAGACATATATTTGTAGCTGCTTTACAGTACTATGCCTGGTGCTATCTCGGGCTTAGGCTTGTTTGTGGTTTTGATGAAATATAAAGTGGAGAACCTTTAGAAATGCCATTTTCGCACGGACACCTATTATTGGTACAGCTATTGTACTACCCAGTGTTGTAAATAATAGTATGCGGCTGTCGGACGGACATGGTCTTGCCAAACGATTAATCGGGAATAATCGGAAATAATTGGCCATAATTGGCCGATTAGTCGGAAAAATCCGTGACGGTTTGGTCATCGCTAACGACTAATTGGCCGATTAATCAGTCTAAACGGACGTTTTTTACAACACTAGTACTACCTGGTCCTTTAAGAGATGTGACCACTGATCAGCTGCTGAGAAAGGATCTCCTAGATTTATGAATTTTACAGATTTTTTTTAAATTCCTTTTGCTTTCTTGTGATACAGTGTCTTGGAACGTACAAAGAAAAATATCAACCTAATGGCCCAAGATTTTCAAACACTGGTACACTGAATCTCTCATCTCGCATAGAGTATTTAATTTTTTTGCCCCCTTCTATTTGTCACTTTTCCATTTGATAAACTTCACGACAAAGTCTTTGATCTCATTATACTTCATAGCATGTTAATTGTTGTATATCTATGTTGTTTGTTTCTCTAGGTTACAAAACTTTCACTAGCGGGCTTTGTGGTTGGTTACCCCTTCAAGATACAAGGCCAATCAACTTCAGATGTGGGTTCCTTGAACTCTCTGCATGTGTGTGTGTTTTGCATGTCGATTTAAGGGGTGACTTTGTGCATGGATAACATATTTGTTTTTGTTATGCAACAGGCTGTGCAAGTTAAGCTCTTCATTCAAGAACTTCACAAAACCAACATGCTTGATGGTGTTAGTTATACATACTGGGATGAAAACTACACTTCAAGGGTATAAGATTTTCATTAAAATTATTCAGTTATATTGAGCATCAATGCTTGATTATTTCATTCTTGTTTTATTATGTTGTCTTAGTGTGCAGAAGCCCTTTTGGAGCCCTTTGATTTCAATCCAGTGGATGAAAAAACTATGTTGGATAAATTTGCTGCTGTCGGTATACTGCAGGTATTTTTAAAATAAATCAGTACAGGAAAAACACTTTCATAAAGGTTGCTAACAATATTTTCAAAATTTCAGCTTTATCTTGATAACATGAACCAGAGAATGGATTCACAAGGTTGGAATTCGTAGAAGCAGCTCTACAATAATCAGTTCGTCTATGACATCTTAATTATGAGTAACTCATGATTCTTACGTCATCAGTAACATTTGTGGTACTGATGATGTTTATTCTTTGTACAATAAAATATTTATATTTGTGTACTTTGGTTTCTTTTTCTCTTCGGCCCAAGGAATTGTAATAAAGACAATCTAAATTAAGCCTAAAGACATTTATGAATTTTGGATCAGATCCCCTATAATGTAAACCCAATTGAGATTCATATGACGCTGCATTCGTAGGTTGTAGAGAAGTACAGAGTGCGACACATGTCTCATCTTTTGTTATCTAACAGACAAGAATCCAAAGCTACTGTTGTTCTATATCATTCATTTTTGAGCGGAGAATTTGATTTAGAGAATGATTAAACTTTTCATTTCGAAAGGAATGAACTAGAATTTTAGCCATAATTGAGCAAGTTTGACTACAACATATTTAGTCCTCAGGTATGGAGTTTATATAGTTTTTGTCTAGAAGAATTATTTTATATAATTTATGTCTAGAAGAATACTAATGCAAGCAATTGACTAGCTACTGGCATAGAGGCAGATCTTACATCTAGCTCATGGCTTTATCTTTTCTTGTAAACAAATTCAATATCATCACATATCCAAATCCACATGCAAATCAAAATTGGTTTCTTGGTCAAGATTCTAACTTCGAAACCTAATTACCATTCAAATCTATGCTATATGGATAGCGCTACCCAACGCTCAGGCAATGACTTCAACTATGTTTTCCCTTATTTAAATTTTACTCTACAACCTACATATACGTATTTTTAATTTGGCTAACTAATACAGGTATAATTTCTGTTGATCTACATAAACATATCAGCTATTATTAGCATTGTCAATTAAATTTAAAAAAAAAAAAATTTAATTGACGATGAAAATTAGATTTAAAAAAATATATATTCCATTGAGTAATTAAATCTTATCTCTGTGTTAAGAGATTCATTAACTTTAAGGAATATACTTTGAAATTAGTATATTTACTTAAATTTTGACTATTTCATTGAATAATTATATCTGTGTCTTAAGTGAATCTTTAATTAGTTCAAATGAACAAGAATATAAGATGCTTTGAAAAAAAATTGAATATATAATTGCCAAGTTTGGTACATTTTGTAACATATTAATTTGTTCCTATCAAGTTGATGAATTTGTTTATATTTTTGGTAATAAGATTTTCAACGAATATGACTACACAGTAAAAAGATAATGTGTGATGTTCTTTGTTTCTACTTTTCCTTGCTTCAATAGGATCTGTTGTCATCTGAGAAGTCACAATTAAAAATAAAAAGTCTCGAGTTTTATGTTTGAAACTTTTAAAAACGAAATGATGATATATTTTTTAACAAGGTTAACAGTTAGAACATGAAAAAAAATATTTAATTTTTTCCAAACACATGTCATTAATAGTAAATATTCGAGATATATATATATTTTTTATCACTTGGAAAGCTAGAATTAAAATGAAAAACTAGCAGCAAACTATTTTGATATTATTTATTATCAATGCCAAAATGTGAGCACCAATATTTTAAACGACGCTGTTTGATTTGGAACTTAATAATTTGAACAAAAAAAAAAAGAAAGAAAAAAATTGCAGCTAATAATTTGCTTTAAAAACTCAGCATAAGAATTAAATTCTGGAACAAAAACATTCATACATTTAAAAATAGCGTTCAAAAACACAGGCCAAAAATTCGCTGTCAACAGAAAACCTTGACCAAGTTGGGACACGTGTCACCAGTTTATAGGGCGCTTGTGCATGCGCTCGGAATTGATCTACTCCTAAATTAATTCTTAACATACACTATGCTTTGATAGAGTGCAGTTCATCTATTAATTAATTTGAGAAATTACTAATTATGAAAAAAAAAGATAATAGAAACAAGAAATAATTACTGAAACTAGATAGATAGTGTTGATTGATTTGATGGAACTTTATTGAGTATATAAATACCAGCATTTAAGCAGTCTGCATTTACCATCCTCCTTATTTTCATATGTTCTGTATATTACACAACAACAAAACAGCAACACCAAAAAGGGTGATGGAACTAAATATAAAAGAAAAAAAAAAGAAAAATCAAAAGATGGGTGCACATGTCACAACTTTCCTTTCATCATTTCTCAATGCTTTGAATAACACTAAATTATTTCCTCGAGAAATAAAATTAAACCCGATATAAATCCATCGATCCAAAAAAATTTCATCCTCATAAAAATCTAATTCTCATCTGAGGGCCCTGACTGAGGATGTGATGTGGGCCCACTTTGAGATTGAAGACCCTCTGACGAGGGGTCACTTTGATCCTCGTGAAACCCTAACCCTATCCCGAGATGTTCCATAGGTGGTGCGGTTAGGAGCAACTGTGAGTTTCTTTGATCAGTGTAAGTTGCGTATGGGTCTGGAAGTGAAAATGTGGAAACTGGATAATTGTAGTAACTCATGACCGGGTGGTCATATTTGCAACTGGGTCCATACTTGCATGTGCCATACATCCCGTAGTAGCTGCACATTGGTTGACCCTGCGCCATTCAAAAATCAAAACCACCCATGCTTTCAAATTAAGCTAATATCAGAGTTAAAATATTAGTGAAAAAGAGTAAGACTTCTGTACCGGTAATGTATAATATATCTGGTACACAAATTTCCATTAGAGTGGTGGGACCAGGTCATACCAAGTATAAATCTACACATATCAACTGTGTGTGTGTGTGTGAGTAAGAGAGAGAGAGAGAGAGGGAATAAGAAATCCGTTACAGGTCTTAGAGGAAAGCCCATAGGTCCAATTCCAGTGACTCCAGCAGCGTTGATAGCCTGGGCTTGGGCCTGGGCCTGAGCATGTGCTTGAACCTGCACATGGGCCAGAGAATTTCTCTCCTTTGGATGGTTATACTTGCACGTAGCACCAAACTTGCAACCTCCAGTCTTCATGTAGTGCTGGCAGTCGGGATGATCGGGTCTCTCTGGCAAATTATTATTATTCAAGTTTGTTCCTAAATTTAAGGAACTCGGTGAAGTCTGGTTTATCGTGCCTGAAATTTCCTGGCTCAAATTTCCTGGCTGCTTTGTAAGATTATAAGGATAAATTAGTTAAGTTGCCAATTTTCAAAAGGAAGAACATTGTTCACACTATTTGAAAGAACATAGAGTGAGGCCACATTACTACACATAGCACATATTAGTCCGTACTATGGATCAATATTTCTATTTTCATAGTCTAAACAGCCGATCTGAACCGTTCAACATGATCTCCATATAAAAATATACTTGTATATCAAATTTTATATTTTTTAGAATTTTGTGCTATTTTTTTTTTAGCTAGGTAGAAAATCACTTGCTCTAAAGATTCTAGACCATTCAAGTGATTTTTTACCTATCTATAAAATTAGTAAATAAATTCTAAAAAAATGTAAAATTTAGTCTGCAAGTACATTTGTGTATGGAGATCATGTTGAACTGTTCAGATTGACTGTTTGGACTTTGAACACAAAGATATTGATCCATAGTATGGACCAATCTAGGCTATGCATAGTACCATATCCTCACTAAAAAGATATCATAACAATAGGGATATCATGGTACCGGAGTTTGCATACTGACTTGTACTAAAAGAAAAGAAAGATTATCAGGTAGTACCTTACAGTAGCAAGTATAACCTGTAACCACATAATATATTTTACTAGTGCAGTTTGGGTCCGATGCGGGTGCGCACGGATCTTAAAGCCCATCAGACCAAAATTTGCTTCCAATGGGCATCGGACCCAAACTTTTATCATATTTTACATGATTTTCTTTTCACTTTATCTTTGTTGTCTGCTTAGAATAGTTCAAGAAACTTAGCAAAGAACCGAAATCTAAAACTACATACCACATAGGCAGCCCAGCCGGGTTGAATGGGTTGGGAGTTGGGGTTGGTCTGGAGCATGAGGGGTGTATAAGAAGACATGCCTTGAACCCGTGTCGGACTCATCACATAAGGTGCTCTAGGGACAGGCCATGCAGGATATCCACCTACCAAAGGAAACCCACCAGGAGGTACTAATTGAGAGGATGCATTTCCAGTTTGGTACGCTGTGCCTGCCTGAACAGGAAACACCATTCCAGAGGGTGTCGAAAGCTCTGGGTGGCTAAACTTGCAAGCCACACTGAATTTACAGTAACCGGTTTTCATGTAGTATGGGCATGGTTTCTCACCCTGCAAATTAATTTAGAATAATGTGAAGTTGGTAGTTGATCCAATACTAGTACCAGTACCAATATAATGCTAGTACATACCAGACAGTCCACTGTATATGATAGAACATTAGGTGATTTATTTCTTGGTGCTGTTCTATTTATTTAAATTTTCTGATATTTGTGTGATTTTGCTATATATAATATGATGTTACTGTTTAAAACCTCTGGCAAGTCAAATGCTGCACACTTCAAAAAAAAAATTTACTAACATGCCACTACACATGAAGGCATCAAATATACCACTTTTATTCAGAAAGTATAAGTATGGTCATTTTGAGGGAAAAAACAAAGAACTGGGGAGATAATGGTGCATATTTTCATCTTTTATACTTTGAAGTAAAGAATTTATATTTTTGACAGTTCCAAAGGAAATAGTTGTTGATAACAAAAGAATGGTACCTCACGTACAGGAAGACCAAAACTGTTAAAATAGACGGGTCGAGTATTTATCTTCTCACGCGGATGGTGATATTTGCAAGTCGATCCATACCGGCATGTACCTGTCTTTAGGAAAAACTACCAAAATAAAATAAAGAAAATAGATTTGTCAGAATATTCTTCCTACATAAGATCCTATGGAAACATATCAAATGATTCAGAGAAAAGGAAAAAGGGGACAAGAGAAGATGGAATGATTTCTTAATCAAGGTTAACTTAGCGTAAGAGACTTAAAGCAACTATGTTATGTGCATATACATCTGCTATGAGTTGGAATATGTGTATGTTTTAACAAGTGCTTCAGCCTAAAAATAAATGTGTAAAAATTTACATTGTTGTTATAAATCATTAAAAAGGACAAATCAAAACATGAATACAGTATATACTAAATGAATATTACTTCTATCTCATGATCCAATCCATAAGCAAATACCTAAACTACAAAGTCCTGTACTTGAACGGAACAAGAGATTGATGTCAAGACCAAATACCATCTTATAAAATTTTGATTAGACAAAAATAAAAAGAAACTAATATTTTATTTACAACTATAACTTTGGTACCTGACATTCCGGCTGTCCTTCTCTTTGAGGAAGATCCCCGGTATACTGTGCACCCTGAAATATGTTTGTTGCAAAACAAATGTAACATTTTTGTTTAAATAAACTCAGGTTGGGTCCATTCAGTCAAGTCGAGCATGTTTTAACCAAACCTGAACTTTGATTATGAACTACATTTTATAACAGAATGCAAGGCATGTTTGAAATATTTTGTTTTACATTGTATGGGAACTGTATTGCCCTAAGAAGACATTCATGTAGACCTAAATTATAAAAGATCTTAGCACAAACCCAATATAACTAGCACCATAAGATCTGAACACAGTATTTACTGCATTTCTTAACACAATTAAATATTGTGTAAGATAATACTAGTTCATGACACATGACATTAGATTAGTTGGTACCAATCATATGCGGCCATCTTAAAATAACTACCTTTATGTACAACATGTGAGCCAAATGCAAACAAAATAGAAGGTACAAGCAGATACACAGCTCCTAAATAAATCTCCCAAAAGCACATAAGAATAGGCTTCAATGGTTACTTAACTGGTACATAGATAGAACTACAGAAACAGTATAGCCTTAGTATGAAATCTTTATCCTTACCTGACCAATGTTAGTCGGGTGATTGTACCGACAATTGGAACCATAGGCACAAGTGCCGGTTCTCATGAAGTAACTGCAGTCGGGTTCGCCAGGACGATCTGGGTACACATTGTGGGGTGTGTTGCTGCCCTTATCTGTTCCATCACTTACTCTTAGTCGTGCCATTGATTCTGCACGAGACCAAAAGTAAAAAGGATTCAGTTTTTAGTGTATCTATTACAGCATGAAAAGGTGAAAACTTGGGATAAAACAAAAAACTAGGAAAGAAACAGAAAGTTAACAGTTCTTAATTAATAAATCAACACAAATAAAGGAAACTAGGTCATATTATAAAACATTTCCATATAAAATAAAAGATTAAAACAAATAAATTTCCTAAGAGTTGGGGAATTTTGATCTGAATAGAGAAACAGTTGAATAAGTTGAAGTAAAAATAGATAGGTTGAGAGATCGAAGGAATCTGCATATCTGAAAGAAAAGTTTTACCTTGGAGGTGATGATCAGAAGGAGAATCGACAACATTAGCAACCGCATTACTTCCTTCCTGCCCCGTATCCGCCATTAATCTCCCAATCTTGTCTCTTTTTACCCGATCTCGCAAAATTATATATGAATGTGACACCAAAAGATCTCTGATTCCAACCCAAATCGCCACAAATTGATCCTAATTTGGAATATGGCGCAAAAATCTGATTTATTTCCCCAAACGGATCGGATCGAATTCTGGTTTTTATTCTCTCTCTTCTCTCTCTCTCTCTCTCTCTCTCCAAAGAGATGGGTAATAAAATGAATAAATAGGATTCTTTGTTACTGTACGTATTTAGTTAGGCGATTAGTTAGTGTTAATTCAATATTTAATCCTGATTTCAATACCAATGAGATATTTCTCTTCTCCCACTATATTTTTATTTTATTTTATTTTATAAATGTGTACAAGGGCCAAGGGCAAAGGGGGGACTGGGAGTACGATGTAATTTCCTGTTCGGAAAAAAATTGCTTATAAAAGGAAACAGTTTGGTGCTTTTACACATACATCCTCTACAAATTGTAAATAGAAATATCAGTCCAATTTCAGTGTAAAGTTATTTATTACACTAGGAAGTAGGAACCATTCATTTATTTTTTTGGATCTTTTGATCTCGTATTAGACAAACTAATAAACTTGTCAATTTATTAGTGAAGAAGATCAGAATAAATATTTGGATATATTGTGTACATTTAGAATTTTCTAATTGTAATGTGAAAGAAATATTGTGCGAACTTGTGTTCAACTTTTCTAGCACATCTAATTAAACAAGAAAGTGTAGCTATCATGTGTCTTGTAATAGATTGATTATCTAAACTTCCTATTATATTGAAGTCTTATTATAATAAACTATTTTATTGTTTCTGGTTTTTTTTTTTCACTAGCTTTAGACAAGAAAAAAGGCCATTAATTTAAAAGTTTTAAAAATAAATAAATATATAGAATATAAAATTTGTAAATCACATTGAGTAGTTCGAATCAGCCGTTTCAATTTTAAAATATTATACATGACATTATTATGCACCACTTCATATAGTGTCACAGTATGTATAATAATAATTGTAGAATACTAGAATGTGAATGCATCTTACAATTTCAGAAACATGAAATTTTCTATAAAAGCAATTATTATTTTATTTCTCGAGGGGCTAATAGCTTAATTCATTGATGACAAATGTATAAAGTAATATGTATTTGAAATTTACAAATAAAAATTATACAACTTCCTTTACACGGTTTATGATACTAATTTGTTAGCGTAAACAACACAAAATAGTATTGTACCAAATTTACATACAACTGATATCAATGATCTTCTATAAATGTGGTACTTTTTAGTTCAACAAGCAAGAAATATTTATAAATATAGATATGTGAAAAGATGAAAAAGTGAGGTCCTTATCGTAAAACCCTGCTGACAATAAAACATAGCTTATTTGGGAAGGAAGGAAAGAGAGAGAAAGAAGTATTATTAATAACCTAAATTTTGCTATCATCATTATTTTGTAAAATATATGAAGCGGGTCACTGTTACATTGTAATTTCAGTCGCAACAGGATACGCAGCATCAGAACTACACAAAAGAACAGAACCATAGGAAGAAAAAGCGAAGGGGAAGTTGCGATCGCGGGCGTAGAAACGCGCGAACGCAGTCGGAGGAATTCGTATCCTCTGAGATATCTCAAACTTTGCGTGACTTTTTGGAATATCTCAATCGTTCAAATAGGTTTTGCGCGAATCTCAAAGCTCAAATAATAATGCCCCCCTACATCCCCCCGAATAGGCACCGGACACGTCGGTCACGCAAAAATTGAGATATCTCAGAGGATACGCACCCCAGTCGGAGTCGGAGGAACACGTATCCTCTGCATCAACTCAAAAGGAAATCTTTTGAGTTAATCCATCTCGACCGTCTGATTTTAACACAGGTCCTTCAATATTAGTGCGGATCTATTTCACTCGAATCTTAAAGTATATTGGATGGTCCAGATGCATTAACTTAAAAGATTCCCTTTTGAGTTAATGCAGAGGATAAGAAGTGGAGCCGGAGAGTAGCGCGCGACGACGGTTCGCACAGTCAATCGGGTGTCTGGTATGGAACACGAAACACGATTTATAAACGACACACGTAAGAAGGATGTTCTTCTGTTCTAATTTCTATCTATCTAACATGCATGATGCACCCACATCTTCTACCACATTTTACATTCTCATATATGTGTAATGTGTTAGCTGATTAGCTCTTATTAGGTGAGAATTGAAGTGCGCACTGCATTAGGTGCATCTTACTTAAAAGCTGTTTCTTAATTAATTTTATAATAACATGGTACTGGAGCTTCTTTATTGTTAACTCTAATTAATGTTCAGATTAAAAAAAGTAATACTAGATGTGTTTTTAATTATTTACATTGAGCAGGGCATTAATAGTTAATTTAAATTTGATTGGTAATGCTAATTCATCATAAATCTATTAAAAAAAATATTTTAGAGCGCTGTTCAAACTTAATATACGTGCAATTCAAGATACAAATTAATAACACATTGGCAATTTAATTAAAATTTTCAAGATAAAAAATAGATATATTTAATTAATTAGAATTTAAGCAGGGGTTAAGATAATTTTACAGGATGTAGCTATTAACAACCGCTGAAGTCTCAAGAATTAATTAATTAGTTGAGTTATTGGTAGAATTAAAGTCCGAAGAAGCCGGTGACTGAACTTTCATGTTTCATCCATCTTGTAATAATTAAAATTAATTAAAATATTATAAGTATCATAGTACACAAGGGTTTGATAAAATAGAAAATTGGTGATAATGAAATTGGAGAATTTAATAATTTTTGACTTTGAAATAGATAGAAAATTAATTAGTGCACCGCTACTTAATTAGTCTGTGGTCCCAACAACCGATCTAGTGTTGCATTATATTTTTCCTCAACTGGACGGTGATGATGTAGTAATTACTATATAGAGAGAGGGTCTAGCTAATGTCATAACGTTATAATTTCAGCCTAAATTATAACGAGTCAGTTTTCAAAATTTCATAGTTCAAACAGTCGATTCGAACTGCTCAACATGACCTCCATGTTAAAATGTGCTTGGAGACCAAATTTTATATTTTTTGGAATTTTTTTACTATTTTTTTAGATAGGTTCAAAATCACTGTTTTGGATAGTCCAGAATTATCTGAAAACAATGATTTTTGTAAAATGCACCCAAATTTTTATGCTCCTATTTACTCTCAATCATTTATCTTCATTTTCAAAGTCCGAACAGTCGATCAGAACCAATCAACATGACCTTCATAATAAAATATGATTGGAGACTAAATTTTATATTTTTTTAGAATTTTTTTACTATTTTTTAAGATAGGTACAAAATCACTTTATCAGATGGTCTATAATCCCCTTAAAACAATGGTTTTGTACATATCTTAAAAAAATAGTAAAAAAAAATATAAAATTTGGTCTCCAGGCATATTTTATTATGAAGATCATGTTGAGCGGTTCGGAACGACTATTCGGATTTTGAAAATAAAGATAAATGATTGGAAGTAAATAGGAGCATAGAAATTTAGGTGCATGTGAACCCTCCACTTTTTTAAGATAGGTTCAAAATCACTATTTTGGATGGTTCAGAATTATCTGAAAACAATGATTTTATACCTATTTTAGATGGTTCAGAATTTGATGGTCTCCAAACACATTTTAACATGGAGATCATGTTGAGCAATTCAAATCAACTGTTCGGACTTTGAAATTGTGAAAACTAACTTGTTATAACTAGAGGTGAAATGCTAACGTATTAGCCGTACTCCATGTATACGCACACATATATAAGAGGTTAATGCGAATAAATTTGGTAGATTAAATTAGAGTCAAAATAAGAAACATAAAAATGAGACGGTGACAGTGACAGTGATAGTGAGAGGACAATTAATTAATTGAATGTGTTTGTGTTAGTGTTTGTTCACTAGTTTTTGTTATTAGGAACATAATTTGAGAAGACAACCCACCATTCAAATATTATTCAGTACAGTCACTGCATGTGTTCTTCTCTTCTCCTCTCCTCTCCTCCTCTCCTCTTCTCTCCAGCAAATTACAAAAAAATTGACAACCCTCCTCTCTATTCATGCAATCAACACACACACATGTATTAATTAATTAAGTAATTAATTAGGTGGAGAAGTGGAGAATTAATATTGGAGATAGCTGCTACTGCTAGATCAGTTACTCAAAAATTAGAAACAGACTCATTCATCAAATTAATTAATTCACCGACGTTTACGAAATTTTCATTGAATTAATCAAATTAATTCTCAGACTGTATCCTAGTCCATCTACATTCCACGGTCCTATTTTTATTTTTATTTTTTTTGGAAGTTAATGAGTGGGATTACCCAAAAAAAATTTGTTACTATCTTTTACAAAAAATAATTAACAGAATTGATATGGGTTCTGAAAAAGTTTTATCATTAACAGAATTGCTAATAGCTGAGTAGTGAGTACCCAACTGAGCTTGCCACTCGGTTCCTTTGATGGAAAATTCGGGTGCGTATCCTCTGAGATATCTCATATTTTGCGTGACCGATGTGTCCGGTGTCTATTCGGAGATAGCGCAGGGAGCCAATATTATTTGAACTTTGAGATTCGCACATAACTTATTTGAACGGTTGAGATATGTAAAATATCTATCCGGTGCATCTCTGTCCTGGATGCTACGCGACTATATGTTTGGTTGTAGACTAAATAGTGAAATAATAACTTTTGATCTCACTTATTTCGTCAACTGTGGTTTAATTGAGCCAGGCTAAGATAGAATAAATCGATCTTTAGACTGGTCTAAATTGTCGTAAACTAACTCGCCTCTCCAGGTGGTTTAATTTTATTTGAATATAAAGCCTAATTTTTCATTGTTTTTAACCACTTTTTATAAATGTAAAATAAGTAATTGATTTGTTTCCATTTAAGCATAAAGGAACTTATAATTTTATCAATTATAGAATCAACAATTTTTTTTAAAACGACATAATTTCTAAATTAACAAAATATGCAATTTAGAAAATAATAAATATATATTTTTAGAAATTGTACTACAAATAAATAAATTTTTTGTTCAACAATCCAACATATTTCGGACAAAATAAATTGGTATATAAGTTTAATTAAACAAGATTCACTAAATGCAATGTGCATCTCTAAGATATATATTTGTTTTGCACATAACTCATTTTCTTGTACAAATTCTTTCAATCAAAATGAAAAAAAAACTACGAATAATAGTTTTATTGTTGATATTACAAATTTTGTAAGGCAAAATAACTTGTAATGTCAAACTATGCCTTAAGACACCAAAATTTAACCAAACAAGAAATAACTTTTTGGCATCAATCAAACATGAATAATTTGGATTGGCCTAAGTTGGAATAACCAAATTAGACCTCGCTAGCCTTAGTACACAACCAAACGAATTCAGAGTAGGTCCGATGCCCATTAGACCTACTTTGGTTCGATGGGTGCAATGACCATTTCGATTTGCATCAACATTTGTTCAAACTAATTAAATTCCGTACAAATATGTTTCAATTTTTTTTTTGCACATATCTTAATGCTAATCGTACGGTGTTAGAGCTAATTGGAACTAAAATAAGTCTGATGCCCATCGGACTTACTCCTATCTTCAACCAAACAGTTACACCACCTATATATGTTCCTGGTAAAATATTTGTTTTTTTTTCATAACCCATATAAATTCTGTTAATTATTTTAAAAAATGGTAACTAAACAAAATTGGGGTGAGATTAAGCCCGCTGATTTGTATTAAAAGAAACCATAAATTGTTTAGAAACAATTTGAAGAGTGTATCTTTTGACGGAAGGTAGGAGCGTTGGTACCTTACCTACTAAATCCAGGTGAATCTACAACTATCTTTTGCGTACGGTGTTTCTGTTCTCCTTTAATTATTATTTAGCGTGTCATTTCATTTTTCTAGTAAATCCCTTTTTATATATATAATTATCCACTTTCTACATTACTTTTGCCAACTGTAACATTCAGATGACTTGCAGTACATCTATAACTATATCTAGGTAGATATGCTTTAAGAGGAGGATAACTTTATTATCGATTGTATTGACAATCTTAACAATTGATTTTTCAATTATAAATAAATAAATAAATAAAATCAAACAGTCAATACTCAAATTGTCAATTTTAGTGTAACATGTAGGGGTGAAAACGGTATGGATAATATCTGATTTGTATTCGATCCATATTCGAAATATTAGATGTGGATATTCGATATGTGAATATCTGTGTGGATAAAGATACTGATATGGTTTTATGTTTCAATTATCCGTATCCGAATAGAAGATATATATCATATATTTTAATATATATTATGAAAAAATTATGTCATTCACCATTATAATTAAATAAATATTATAAACTTATATATTTTATATTATTTTAATAAATATCCGATACGATTCATATCTGTCTTATATCTACTCTGCATCTGTATTCGGAGAATAAAAAAATATATAAATATAATTTTATGACTATCGACTACGATTTCACCTCTAGGACCATGTGAAGGCGTTTTTATCGTGCATGAATAGAATATAAGTATATAACATGACAAATAATGGCCTTAATTATTTATTGCATGATATTGATACAGAATCCGACAAGTAGTAATATTTATTGTTTATCATCATGCACCACTTAATTGCTAAATGAATATTAATAAAAATATGAAGTACGGTTGCGAATTGGGATACGCATCCGACAAGTCACATGAGTAGTATTATACTATATTTATAGAGTCGTATAGTATAGCCACAGAAAATCCAATGCTCTCCCGTCGAGATTCTCTGAGGCGAGGTCAAGAGGTCAACGTGACACAAATAACTTTCACCTAATTTTGTATAGTCGCATTTAGTGCATTACAAACGGGCAGGGCCGGGCAGGGCAGGGCACTGGCATGTGCGGGCACGGGCGGATGCGGGCACGGGCGTCACGGGCACACGGGCACACGGGCACACGGGCGCGGGCACCGCGGGCGTTTTTTTCAAAAAATCTGCCCTGCCCGTTTAATGCCCGTGCCCGCCGCGGGCGCGCGGGCAGGACGGGCCGGACACCGCGGGCAGGGCCGGGAAATTTTTTTTTTTTTTTTTTTTTTTTTTCTGTTTTTTTGTTATAATAAAATATAAATTAAAAATTTCTTAAATCAATTACTTTAAAAATAATATGTCAAATGAATTTAAATTGGCATGAATTTGGATTTATAATTTATTGGTTTTCAAAGAAAAAAAAACTGAAAAAAAACTGAAAAAAAAAACCGAAAAAAAAACTGAAAATTCAAATCTAATTACTTTAAAAATTCAAATCTAATTACTTTAAAAAAATCTAACATATTCAATTACTTTAAAAAAATCTAACATATTCAAAACAATTACTTTAAAAATAATTAAGCTCTTATTTTAAAACAATAGATTAAAAAATAAAAGTTACAACTTTTTTTTTGTTAGTAATTTTTCGTTAAAATGAATAATTTAAAAACTAATTGAAATGTTTAGAATCTTATAATTTAAAAAATAACCATAAAGATTAAAGATGTTAGAAATATATACCGACACTATTTATCTAGAAGTTCGCATTCCTATACCATTGTTCGCTCTCTTCCGCACCATCTGAATCCGAATTAGCCTCGCCCCCGTGCCGCACCTCAGTACCGCTCTCTTCAGTGTTGGCTTCGGGTGATGATTGTTGTTGAGGCAGATGTTGCGTGCGCTCTTCAGCATCAATCCAGTCTTTTAAGCACACAAGTCTCTCAAAGACATGTGCACCCAACTTACTGCGTTTATCAGAGAGGATCCTGTTAGCCGAACTAAAACAACTTTCGGAAGGGACGGTTGACACCGGCACGGCAAATACATCACGGGCCATCATCGCCAGGACTGGAAAGATCCTTGCATGCCTCCTCCACCACGCAACAACGTCAACAGTTTCAGGTTCATTGAACATCGCCATATAGCTCAACATCTCGTTTGTGGATGTGTGCGGTTGGCTCTCCGACTGGAAATCTGCTAACAATCCACCACTGTTAGTGCTCCTAGAAGTGAAACTATTAAAAAAAAAAATTAGCGGACAAATAATGTAGATATTATAAATAATAAATATTAAAAATACATGTATATTTATATTTATACCTAGGGCCAGCTTATTGGTTGAGAACACCCCCGAATGACCAACCGGGCAAAACTCAGGCAACCACCCATACTTATTGGTTGTTCTTTATGGGTAATGTACCGAGCCAATTCACTAAGCATTTTTGATTCATCGAATTTTGGGTTGGTTCTAGTACCATCCGCGTTCAATAGGGTTTGGATTTGTCTCGGTCCAACATTTTCACTTGGTTGTTGACCATTTTTTTGTGCATTTCGGCATGTCTCTTAAAGCTATTCATACCGTCCTTTCTTTTATACACAAAAGTCTTGGGACAGTCCTTTACCTTACATTGTAGATATTGCATAGTGCCCTCCTCATCTCTTGTCCAATCATAGTATTCCAACCATTCTTTATTGTAATCGGGCTATTTTTTCGCCTTCTTTCCTGCTGGTTGTTGCGGGGGCACTTCTTTTGTCAGAGGAGGGGCATCTTCTTCTTGAATTTCATGGAGACTTGTCGGAGGAGTACCTCCTATAGGGGCAGTGTCTGTGAATTGACTCGATGCTACAGAAGAAGTGCCTCCCTGTGCATACGGTGGTAGCGGTTGATGTGCAACACTCAAAGTGCCTCCCTGTGCATACGGTGGTACCGGTTGATGTGCTTCTTGTGGAATAAATATGTTTGGATCATTTGAAGTATAATACGGTGCGATCATTTGAGGGGGTTGTTGACAATTTAAATCTAGCATTTTGTCTCTTCTTTGATAAGTTAGTGGATAATTGGGTTGATAATTTTGTTGATAATTTTGTGGATTTTGTGGCATAGTGGGGGCAAAAAGTTCGGTCGACATTCTTTGGATTTGTTCTTCCACCGATTCGCGATTAGGAGTTGTCATTTTTTAACCTATTACAAAAAAATAAATCTAACTACTTAACATTCAAAATAAATTCTAAGATATTCTAAAATAAATCTAATTACTTCACATTTCAAAAAATAAATCTAACCTATTTTTTTTAACCTATTAAAAATAAATCCGAATTTCAAAATAAAATCTAACATATTCTAAAATAAATCTAATTACTTCACATTTCAAAAAAATAAATCTAACCTACTTTTTTTAACCTATTAAAAATAAATCCGAATTTAAAAATAAAATCTAAAATATTCTAAAATAAATCTAATTACTTCACATTTTCAAAAAATAAATCTAACCTATTTTTTTTAACCTATTAAAAATAAA
This sequence comes from Carex arenaria, assembly GCA_964058825.1. Lineage (NCBI taxonomy): Eukaryota > Viridiplantae > Streptophyta > Magnoliopsida > Poales > Cyperaceae > Carex > Carex arenaria. Next base: position 624,890 of record CAXKVW010000037.1, on the reverse strand, counting down.
TCCGAATTTAAAAATAAAATCTAAAATATTCTAAAATAAATCTAATTACTTCACATTTCAAAAAAATAAATCTAACCTACTTTTTTTAACCTATTAAAAATAAATCCGAATTTAAAAATAAAATCTAAAATATTCTAAAATAAATCTAATTACTTCACATTTCAAAAAAATAAATCTAACCTACTTTTTTTAACCTATTAAAAATAAATCCGAATTTCAAAATAAAATCTAACATATTCTAAAATAAATCTAACTACTTCACATTTCCAAAAAATAAATCTAACCTATTTTTTTTAACCTATTAAAAATAAATCCGAATTTAAAAATAAAATCTAAAATATTCTAAAATAAATCTAATTACTTCACATTTCAAAAAAATAAATCTAACCTACTTTTTTTAACCTATTAAAAATAAATCCGAATTTCAAAATAAAATCTAACATATTCTAAAATAAATCTAATTACTTCACATTTCAAAAAAATAAATCTAACCTACTTTTTTTAACCTATTAAAAATAAATCCGAATTTAAAAATAAAATCTAAAATATTCTAAAATAAATCTAATTACTTCACATTTCAAAAAAATAAATCTAACCTACTTTTTTTAACCTATTAAAAATAAATCCGAATTTCAAAATAAAATCTAACATATTCTAAAATAAATCTAATTACTTCACATTTCAAAAAAATAAATCTAACCTACTTTTTTTAACCTATTAAAAATAAATCCGAATTTAAAAATAAAATCTAAAATATTCTAAAATAAATCTAATTACTTCACATTTTCAAAAAATAAATCTAACCTATTTTTTTTAACCTATTAAAAATAAATCCGAATTTCAAAATAAAATCTAAAATATTCTAAAATAAATCTAATTACTTCACATTTCAAAAAAATAAATCTAACTTACTTTTTTTAACCTATTAAAAATAAATCTGAATTTAAAAATAAAATCTAAAATATTCTAAAATAAATCTAATTACTTCACATTTTCAAAAAATAAATCTAACCTACTTTTTTTAACCTATTAAAAATAAATCCGAATTTAAAAATAAAATCTAAAATATTCTAAAATAAATCTAATTACTTCACATTTCAAAAAAATAAATATAACCTACTTTTTTTAACCTATTAAAAATAAATCCGAATTTAAAAATAAAATCTAACATATTCTAAAATAAATCTAACTACTTCACATTTCCAAAAAATAAATCTAACCTACTTTTTTTAACCTATTAAAAATAAATCCGAATTTCAAAATAAAATCTAACATATTCTAAAATAAATCTAACTACTTCACATTTCCAAAAAACAAATCTAACCTACTTTTTTTAACCTATTAAAAATAAATCCGAATTTCAAAATAAAATCTAACATATTCTAAAATAAATCTAACTACTTCACATTTCCAAAAAACAAATCTAACCTATTTTTTTTAACCTATTAAAAATAAATCCGAATTTAAAAATAAAATCTAAAATATTCTAAAATAAATCTAATTACTTCACATTTCAAAAAATAAATCTAACATACTTTTTTTAACCTATTAAAAATAAATCCGAATTTCAAAATAAAATCTAACATATTATAAAATAAATCTAATTACTTCACATTTCAAAAAAATAAATCTAACCTACTTTTTTTAACCTATTAAAAATAAATCCGAATTTAAAAATAAAATCTAAAATATTCTAAAATAAATCTAATTACTTCACATTTCAAAAATATAAATCTAACCTACTTTTTTTAACCTATTAAAAATAAATCCGAATTTCAAAATAAAATCTAACATATTCTAAAATAAATCTAATTACTTCACATTTCAAAAAAATAAATCTAACCTACTTTTTTTAACCTATTAAAAATAAATCCGAATTTCAAAATAAAATCTAACATATTCTAAAATAAATCTAACTACTTCACATTTTCAAAAAATAAATCTAACCTATTTTTTTTAACCTATTAAAAATAAATCCGAATTTAAAAATAAAATCTAAAATATTCTAAAATAAATCTAATTACTTCACATTTCAAAAAAATAAATCTAACATACTTTTTTTAACCTATTAAAAATAAATCCGAATTTCAAAATAAAATCTAACATATTCTAAAATAAATCTAAGTACTTCACATTTCAAAAAAATAAATCTAACCTACTTTTTTTAACCTATTAAAAATAAATCCGAATTTCAAAATAAAATCTAACATATTCTAAAATAAATCTAACTACTTCACATTTCCAAAAAATAAATCTAACCTACTTTTTTTAACCTATTAAAAATAAATCCGAATTTCAAAATAAAATCTAACATATTCTAAAATAAATCTAACTACTTCACATTTCCAAAAAATAAATCTAACCTACTTTTTTTAACCTATTAAAAATAAATCCGAATTTCAAAATAAAATCTAAAATATTCTAAAATAAATCTAATTACTTAACATTTCAAAAAAATAAATATAACCTCAAATCTAACTACTTAACAAATTTAACAAATCTAATTACTTAACATTCAATAAATCTAACATTCAATTTAAATTCTAAATTTATCTACAAAAAAAAATCTAACATCAAATTTAATTTTTAAATTACTCTACAAAAATAAATCTAACATTCAATATTTCAATCTAACAAAATTTAATCTAGCAAAATTTAATCTAACAAAATGTAATCTAACAAAAATTAATGTTACCTTTTTAATTTCGCGGAAAAATCTTCGAGAATAACTTCGTAATTCCGTTTCCGTGTTTGCGTTTGCGTATTTGTTAAACAACTATATTTTTTTTAACAATAAAATTAAAATTGGAGAATAATAAAAATATTGAGATTGAGATTGAGAGAATGAGAGATGAAAATATTGAGAGAGATGTGAAAATATTGAGAGGAATGGGTGTATATTTATAGAATTTTTTTTGGAGGGATTAAAATATGAATTAAAAAAAAAAAAAAAAATGAAGAGCTGCTGCCTGTGGGGGTCCGGCTGGGAAGAGAAGGAGGGGGGCCCGGGTGGGGGGGGGGGGGGCCGGGTGGGGGGGAAAATGGGGGGGGGGGAATTCAAATTCAAAAAATTTGAATTTTCGGAAAAAAAAAAAAAAAGGGGCACGGGCGCGGGCGCGGGCACGGGCAACGGGCACGGAGGGCCGGGCAATCACGGGCGGGGTTCCAAAAAATCGTGCCCGGCCCGTCTAACGCCCGCGCCCGCGTGCCCGCGTGCCCGCAGCTGCCCGCGGTGCGGGCGCGGGCAGGACGGGCGCGGGCGCGGGCAGGGCATGGGCAGGGCGCGCCCGCAGGGGCAAAATTAGAACACTAGTCGCATTCAGAGAGAGAGAGAGAGAGAGAGAGGGTAACTTGAAATTTCATTTTTGTTTCTTTCAACATGACTTTGAAGAAATTTCAGTTCCGTGTTGCCAGATTTTAAGGAAGATTTTTCAGTTGTGTTTAGTACGAATCTAGATACAAATCAGATGGATGGATGGATGGATCTGTTTTGAATTTGATAGAGCTAGTGCCTTAAGTTAGGGGAGTGAGTCGGTACAAATAAAGGCTGTTTGGTATTGTGAACAGAACAGCTGATCTGATGGAAGGGATCATGTATGATGTATGTACTTAATAGTAATAGTGGCCATTAATTTGGGTCCACTCAGTCAAACCTTACGTACGGTGGGCCCCACTCTTCCTCTTAAGACTTAATAAGAGAAGGAGGGATTGGGATTTGATTCCCTGTCCCCATGTTTCACCTTCACTACTAGCTAGAGAAACCATTGCTATGTTGCTATAATTCTACTGAGTCACTGTCTCACTGACACTCACTGACCCATTTATTCCACTCCACGTGCAGCCTATCTAGTTTTTCATATCACCTAATATATGCGCCTATTATTGTTTAAGGGTGCGTTTGGACTTTGGATGAATCAACAATAATAACAATGATGGAGCTATTTTTAATTTTAGAATAGTAGTTATTTCAACATTTTATAGAAATAGTAAAATAGTAAGCTATTTCATAAAAGACAAACAAAGAATAGTGACTATTCGCTAATCCAAACACACTCAAATACCGAATATTAGTTCGGAATAGTGCTAATCCGGAATAATAGTTATTCTTCACCTATCCAAATGCACCCTAATTGTCACAGAACATCCTCTGCTACTGTTTACCACACCCAGTTACTCTCATTAGTGCTAATCTACCAAAGGTCAATCGTATCAAATTTTTTTCTTGACAAGAATATTAATTATATATGGGGTCAAGTCAAACAGAGAAATTATATATTCCACAACCACAAACTTTGGTGGTCAACTCAATAAAATAGTATTCATCACATTTTCACACACATGTATCATATCATGTATGTTATAATTATTATTATTATTTTTACTACTATAATCATTTTTTATTCACAATATTATAATCTAATTCTCTTCAATTTGATGGTGATTTTATTTTGATCAATTCATTTACTATTATATTAACTCTAGTATTTTTCAGAATTTTTTTAACAAATTAATAATATATTTATTAATTTGAAACTTGTATGTATCAAACATGAGCATGATGAGATCATGAGAATATATTCTTCTTTTAGCCTGCGCATGCATTATGTTTGATAGGAACTTCAAATTCCTCCTCTACTTCCTTCCTTCAACATCCATCCTCATCTTATCTTATCTTCTCTAATAAAGTAATAATAATATCAACATACATTAATTCTATAAATACATAATTAAACACTTATGTTTTGTTTCGTAATAAACAGGTGGAATTCCACTATTGCAAAAAAAAAAGTGACCGTATACAAAAATAGCCTTTTATTGTCCACTTTCATTAATATAAACACATGTTGTAATAGTATGAACACATGCCGTTCGAATAAAAAAAATAGGACGAACACATGCCGTAACAAACTACCAATTAATATAACAAACATATCTGATTCATAAGTTTAAGTGCAAATGTTAATTTCTTAACAAAACAAAGCTTTTATTATCTACTTTCATTAGTATAAACATATCGTAATAATATAAACACATGCCATAATAATATGAATACCTGATTTAAATTATTTATATCTTGTCTGTTTTACTCAAAAAAATATATTTATATCTTGCGTTCCTTGTTCTACACAAACCATGTTTACATACGTTAATCAGTGCAAGTAAAAGTGAAATTAGATTTTTTTTTCTAAACTAGGTCTTGAATATAATATTTGTTTTTATTAGGGTAAAATATAAGAAATATCTTGTGAAAGAACTAAAACGTCTCTTTTTTTTTTTTTTGCTTCAAAGCGTTCTAAAATTCACAAGTAAAAAATCCATTTCGTTTGATTTTCACCATTCCCATTTTTCCCTTTTTCTGTTATTTCTTTATTTAACAAATTAAACTCTATTTGTGATATATCTCCACTTGTTAGTTCAGAGGTATACTAATTCTACTCATCTCCAAAATCAAAATATGAAAATACTTAACATGTAAGTAAAACACATTTAACTATGGTACCAAGTTACTTACAGTAAATATATATGTAATATGAGAAATCAGATAAGAATAATATTCTAAATGGAATATTACATAGTGTCTCTGTGCAATTTTCAAATTTCAGAAAATGGATTTTTTACCAACCAAACTACTACTATTTGTATGTATAAATACTTTAATAGTTTAATATGAAAAGAAAACATGGTTTTTCTAAATCTTTCGGAACCCTAAATTTCATCAACTATTTAAGGATCTATCAAATACAAAAAACCACCTGTACATTAGGAGCATTGAGTGAATACCACTTCACAGTTTGCACTCTTTATCATTACTACATCCTTCCTGTGCATTAAAAAAAGAAAAAAAGAAAAAAAGAAAGAAAAGAAAACAGGTTAGAAGCTGAGCTTGTGTGATTCAGGGTTAGGTAACCTCAGTTGTATGCGAGTATGACAGTGGTGATTTCCAGTCATAACAAAATATCAAATCATTTCAGTCAATATGAATTAGAAAGCTCAATAAACTCCAATCACTAATCTAGCAAAGAGAGAGTCAAATGACTTTACCGCAATTTTTCTTCTATTTTCTAGAACTACTTCTAATGGAGGTCGACCTGCAAGAGAAGACAGTTATTTTTTATTTTGACTTCTTGCTTATGGTATTGTGCCTATTTGAGGATATAATTTTTGAATTTCTGCTCTTAGAAAGAATATTATTAGCTCAGTTCACATATTTTATCTGTGGATGCATTAAAATTTTTAATGGCATACTTTCATTTAAAAAAACAAATTAATGGCATACACTTAGCCATTTTTTTTTACTTCATGCACATTACCAGTACGCAACTGTTATTGGTGTTATATACCTCCAACAATTGTAATTAATCAAGGTTTATCCCAATTAAGAGATAAATAGTGGTTAATACTTAATAGCATGAATGTGGGTACTGTTGTAATACTGGCCTTCGATACAAATACAAAAGAGAAATATCAAACCTGTAATTTGCAACCGGTACTTGGCCCATACTCCATATATTGCATTTGCTATGACAGCCACCTTTTAACAAAAAGAATAATGAAAATGTAATAAGAACAAAAGTTATAGATTATAACAAATTGCTAAAAGATACTAAGAAATGACTACAAACTGCAAAATACAAAAGAGCCTAGATTGTGATTTGTGATTTGTGATTTTGCATATTACACGACTTTTGACGAGTTCAAATTAAGAAATGCATCTCTAGGAAAACTGATAATATGAAGGGGAAAAAAGTAAATAAATAACCAGATACCAATTGCGTGATACTACTGTACTGGTCCTAAGTATAATAAAAGACTTACTGGTTCAAATTTTGTAATGGCATAGACCCATCCAAGCCCAACTGCCTCATAGAGCTTTCTAAATGCCTATTTTTAAATTTTACCAAATTAAAGCTCTTCTTATTCTTTAATGAAAAGAATCAATTCCTATATGATTTATACAATTCTACTATAGAAAGAAAGAGTTCAAAATGCATACTTCGACATCAGTAACAACAGTGCCATCCGACATAATTGCATGAATCCTCCCCATAACCTAAAACAATCACAAAAAACAACAAAAAAATGTGATTTGATATAGTAAATTTGTCAATGCAGAAGGGGCAATAGTTGCTAGATAAAAGGGGAATAGATTAAATGACTCACAGTTTCATATTCAAGGCCTTGATTTTCCTGAGGAGAATAATCCTTTGAGCTTATATCTACAAATTTTATTGCCCCAACTGATTTATCCTTCTCCTTTAGCATATTCACCTACCAAATTAAGAAAAATCAAGATTGGTATTCAAATAACAATAAATTATGCTAAATGGTAGTTGCCACTGTTTTCTTTTCTTCCAATAATTTTTAAATAATTAGCTTGTAAATATTTTGTTTCTGAAATTAATGATGCAACATTTGGAATACAAAATAAGAATATATATATATAGATAGAGAGAGAGAGAGACCTCACGCATGCAAAGGGGGCAATCGCCGTCATAAAGCATTTTTACTTTCCATGAACTATTGTCCTTTAATTCTGTAGCAATTGGCTCTTTTACGCTTGAGTGAACTTTGCACTTGAAATCTGATGCATATGTAAACTACATATCAGATTCAAAGGAGGAAAATTTAACAGTGAAAAAAAAAAAATTGGAGGTTTTGTGTTTGTTTTGGATAAAGAATGCAATTGTGACAGCAAGGTTCTGAATGTAGTAATTCTGATATGTATTGGTCAATGAATACTGTTTAATTTATATTATACCAGCTGAGCTGATACCTAACAGTAAAGGAATTAAATAATACTACATAATTTTACAGAAGATGGATCCTCACAATTACTAGTAGTACAAATTAAAAGCACGTTACAAGATGAATGCAAGCAAAGGTGGAAACATGCATCATATCGATGAAACATGAGTCGAAAAGAATGGAATTGATACCAAGGCGAGAATAGTTGGGAAGGAAGGCCAATTGCAATTGCAAGGGTCGTTGTTGTTGTTTCATAGTAGAAGAAATTGAATGGCGGAGGTGGATGTACCGAGGAAGTATGGAACCTATTCGCGCCATGGATGCCATCTTTCTTTTATCTCTCTTCTCAAATCTCACCGCTGGCGCCTGGCTTTGGCCTTTGTGTGCGTAAGTAACAGCGTGCATTCAAAAGAAAGAAATATGATGCAGGTGTATGCTCTCCATTTCCATTTGAGGAACAGGACATACAGGACATATCCTTTTCTTGTACGTGGATGCACTGGAGAGCATTAATGGATGGGTGGATGGGACGGAGACACGGAGGCTAGGCGAGTCCGGAACACGTATCGTCTGCATTAACTCAAAAGGAAATCTATTGAGTTAATTCATCTTGACCGTCCAATTTTAAATAGAGCCAATCTGGCCGTCTGATTATAACACAGGGTCTTTAAATATTAGTGCGAATTTAGTTTACACGAATCTTAAAGCATATCAGATGGTCCAGATACATTAACTCAAAAGATTCTCTTTCGAGTTAATGCAGAGGATACGCATTCGGCGAGTCCGGATCCCCTGCAGGAATTCGCAGAATTCGCATCCTCTGAGATATCTCAAACTTTGCGTGATTTTTTGGAATATCTGAATCGTTCAAATACATTCTGCACGAATCTCAAAGCTCCAGTAACTCAATCAATCTTTGACTTTGAATCCTTACAGTCCGATTAGAATCCGGGCCAATCAGGCCCCAAGTGGAATGCACAGGACGGGGTTTTTAAATATTCGTGCAAAATACGATTGGACAGTCAGGATCCATAATCAAAGATTGGGTTACTAGTTCCTAGGCTCACCGCTGATGGGCCAATTGGTGTCAATGTTATGTCAGAGTACGGTTGTACTTTCATTGATTTAATATTTGTTTTCATTTGAGTTAACTGCTAATTTCAAAGTTATTTTTATGATTTCAAAATTCAATCAGTTGATTCGAAACATTGAACAAGATCTACATATCAAAATATACTTAGAGATCAAATTATATATTTTTTGGAATTTGTTTAGTATTTATTAAGATGTGCATAAAATTGTTGTTTTTAGACAATTCTGAATCATTGAAATACTATGATTTTCAAAATTTCTAAATAAATAGTAAAAAAATTAATTAATTTTTTTTTATAAAATTTGGCCTCCAAACACATTTTAATATGGATATCATGTTGAATGGTTCGGATCGACTGTTCAAATTCTGAAATCGCAAAAATAACTTATAAACATATGGTGTCAAGATGTATCACCATAAAATAATGTAATTGAATCCCTCCTCTTATTATTAATATTGTTATTATTATTTTTTATATTATAAATTGATTATTTAGACTTTGTCCAGACAAAAATAGAAAATTTTTGGACCGAGTTCGGGGCCCATATTTAGGCCCATGTTATTTCGAACCTTAGGCCCGCTACTATGAACGTCATTAGCCGCAGTCTGATTATTTCAAATTCAACTTATATATTTGTTGATTTTCAATTATTTCAACTATTAAATATCGTTTTGCATTAAATTATGCATTTCAAATTTATAACAATTCATTATTATTAGATCGTACACACCCCTAGCAAGCCTATCTATTGTTAAAAAATACATTAATGTAGATATTAATTATATGGAAGCTGCTAACTGTCTCCCGACATAAATTCCCGGATTTTCTCCGGATTCACGAGATTCTATAAACTTAAATACCAAATTCAGTAAACCAATTCAATGAATCATGTAAACACAAAAGCTGTTCATTACTATGTGGTGCCAAATAACCTCTACTTTAACTTCCACTTTAATCTCCACTTTAACTGCTTTAAATGTTTTGACCGGAACCACTTTTAGACCTTTGACCATGAGCACTTTTAGACCTTTGACCAGGACCACTGTGACCACATCTAACAGTTTTTAAAAACTAGTAACTAACAGGGACCACATTAAAATTCTGATACATGTTAATTTTTTTTCAAAATTTTTGAAATTTTAAAAGAAAAATTTCAAACATTTTTTTTCATATCTTTTTATTTTCAAAATTTTTCGAAATTTAAAAAATAAATTCGAACAATTATTTTTCAAATTTTTTTTTTCTTAAATTTTTTTTCCTGAAATTTTTTTCGAATTTTTTTTAATTTTTAATTTTCAAAATTTGCATTTAGATACTACTTCCAATTGTCTGAATTCTGTAAATCTTATGATATGACTCTGTAGGCAATTTCATTAAATATTGTAAACTGGTAAAAAAAAATTGAAATTTTAATTTTTTAATTTTTTTTAAGTGTACATCTAGATATTTCTTTCAATTTTTTTAAATTCTGTAAATCTTATTACATAACTCTGTATACTTAAGTGTTGAATTCGGTAAACCTAAATTGTAAATTATGAAATTTATCTTTTTTAATGTGCTGCATCTAAAAATATATGTTTTGAATTATGTTAACTTTACTACAAAACTCTATAAAGTGGTACTCAAAACACGATTACTATTATATTTGACAATGAGACATAATTCTTATCACTATAATAAGACGGAACAACATAAATAAAATAAATTACAAATAAATAATATGTGTTTTCCACCAAACATAACTTTACAGATAGATTATGTAAACATCATATATAAATATTGTAAATATATCACATAAATCCTATAAACAAGACAGATAAAACCTGTAAACATGACAAATAAATCAAGTAAACCTATCACATAAATCATGAAAACATGAAACAAGAGATGCACAGATACACATTCAAACAGCAACACTGATATAATTAGGCATAAGCTTTTAATCATACTCGGATTCATCATCTTCCTAATAAAAAAGAACGAAAAAGAAATATCGCACACGGATTGTAGCAATAAAATTTCAAAATGAAAAATAAAGACAGAAAAAGTTAGATACTGCAATCAATGATGGATTTTAAATAAGAAACAAACCTCACGAGTCCAAGGGCCTTTAATAATTGATTCATCAAAATTAGCAACTTAAAAACAGTAAAGCAACAAAACTCAAACCACAGAGAGCGCCTCTCCTCTCTGAACTGCCATTTGTGTCCGTGTTGATGCACTCAACTAAACAGATAAAAAAAAACAGTCACATGTGAGTGTTTGTACAACAATTTTGTAGCCAATTTAAGTACAGAGCAAAAGCTCACCATGAATGCTAAGTACTTTGAGCTTTCGGAACACGAATTCAGGACTTACAAGGGAGGTGGAAACTGGAAACCTGTAAGTGGAGATCACCGTACCGTGTAATTGAAACTGTGAGTAAATCTCCAACATTCTTCAACCGATCAACCAAGCTTTGCAACTGGGACAAGTTCGGTACCTGAACTAAAGTCTGGAAATAATACCAAGACATGTCTAAGGTTAAAAAATAAATCTGTTTTCATATATATATATATATATATATATATTGCTTCCTAATATCTGAGACAATATTAATCACCAAACAAATTTTCTCACCGTAAAGATTTTGTTGCTATAAGAAAATAGAGTATTCAAGTCACATTTTATATTCCATCCCTGAAATTGTAATCTATTTATTTAAGGAATGCTCTTCACAGATCACATAATCATCTAATATGAAACGAGTAAAACCACATTGAATCTTTGAGTAATTGTCTAATTGACATGAGGGAGCTCTTGTGCAGAATCAAGTAACTGGAGTTGCAATAGATCAGCACGTGACAGTGGCTTTGATATTGGCACATCTTGTACAACGGCTGCATGAAGACCTTTGGTTTCAAATGTGAGATATGGTGATGCACTGGAGGCCATCTCCTCCCTCAGGGTATAGCCCGTGGAGAAACATCTGTGTGATTGGGAGTAAGATGCACTTGGCATATACGGCCCATTTTGTCCAAAGTCGGAAGGAAAGAGGTATGCTGTGAGGTGAGCACCAAGTGTTTGATGAAAAGCCTCTGTGAGACGAACGAGGATAGATGGGGTTAGTGGTGTTATGCTTATCAAGCAGATTCATCCCATCTTGTGTGAAGAATGCCTTGAATTTCATTAGCATTTCCTCGAACCTACAACAAAAAGCATAACAGCACAGCACAAATTTCATTAGCATTTTCTCAAACACCTCAAGTGCATTCCTTTTACTTTGCCAGCCATTTTGAGCGTATTTATACATAGATCTTCCTCCACTAAAAGAAAAAAGAAGTTTAGTAAATTTGATGGTAATTGAGGCACAAAGAGCTAAATTTCTTAAGCAATAACAAAAAAGTATTAGTTAAAACTACTTTACGTGTATGTACATGTACTTCCCTGGAACTACTTTACGTGTGGACATAGATTAATTGATGTAAATTAAGGTAGTTGAATTGGGAACAATATTCCAGGTGAATTAATTAATGACATGTGTCATACCAATGAATTACCAAAATAGTTAAAATTTAACGGTCAAGTCAAGTCAAAGTAGAAAATTACAAGGAAACAACAAACGTCCGTCCGTATTACGTATACTATAAATTAATTACCTAGCTAGCCAAGAACAAAACTCCACCCACTAAATTAAAATATATTCCATCCTAATTCGTCAGCACATTCCAATATATCCCATCCTTCGTTTCATATTATCATTATCGATCATATATAGCAACCCTAATTATATTAGGTAGCTACCAACTATCCATTAATTCTAAACGTTTGAAATGACGAGGTGTTCAAAAGTAGTAATGTTACTTAATTGTACTGGTGGCATCAATAATATTAATGACGACTATGCAAAAGGCCGATGGCCATGCAAGGCTGCTAGGACCAGCCCCTCCTCATGATCCTCATCATGTTCAAGCAGGCTTTACATCTACTACTCAATCTAAAAGGGCAAAGGCGCCACCTAATTCAGGGCCTTCCGATTGCTCAGCAACCAGCGGCGGTAAAGACAATTGCCCACCTATATATAATTCATTAATTAATTAATGTTATATATGTATATTTCTTACAGTACGTAGTTGTTCTTGTAAATGATTCGTTATTTTATTGTTATTTACAGCAGGCAGGCATTAAGATATATTAATTGTACAATTAATGTGCTTTTTTTTTTTAATCTTTATTGTATATATAAAAGCTTCTAATATAAGTACGTGTTGAATCAATAAATCGTTAAATTTAGCGGTCAAGTCAAAGTAGAAAATTACAAGGAAACAGCAAACGTACGTGTACTGTAAATTAATTAAGCTTCTTCAACCAATTAGAATTCCATCTTAAACTTATATCTTTATTTAATCTCCTTAATTTATTTCTCTCTTGGAACTAGAAACGGTGATAGCTTTTAAGCTTCTTCAACAAAATGCAATAGAAACGGTGATAGCTAGGATACATTCAAACTTGGAACTAGAATATGCATACATGGGAACTATACTGTAATTAATTTGTCAGCGTTAATTCCTAGACTATATATATAAATGAGGAATTCATTTAATCAAATATGTAGGACACGTTTTGTTTTTGCTTTGCTGTTGAGTTTACGTATAATCATAAATAACGCGTCGGCTTAATTCTGAATAACAATATAATTAAACCAGTAAATTAAGTATAGCTTAGTATGCATGGAAAGTTCCATGATTTTAGAAGGAAAATAAAAATAAAAATTACATATACACATGAAATGCATATCAACTCAAGAATATATAGTCAACGATATGTGTATATATGTATATGTATATGTATACAATCTTTTTGTTTTTTACAGGAGCTAATGGTCACATGCTTAAAATTTACTTCCTTTCTTACACTATTTTATCCACCAGTTTAAACACCAAAAAAATAAACACTATAATGAATTAATATATATCTTGCACATTAATTTGTACACAAATTGATAGGTTTACAATCAGAGGCGGAGCCAGACTTTCAAAGTATGAGAGTCAAACACAAAATTAATTAGGATGTCAATCATATAAAATTTTCTACAAAGAGTGGGAGTCAATTTTGCAATACCATAACATTTTACTTTAAATTATATAAATTATCGTACATAAAAACAAAAACAAAAAATAAAAAAAATTGGGGGCAATTGACCCCCATTGTTTGTTCTTAAGTCCACCTCTGTTTACGACCTACATCGGCATTTTAGTACTCATGCAAGACCTAATCTTTTCAAGTATAATGTCACACATCTCCCTAATGTGTGCAATACACCCCATTTTGCTAATGGTTGCATTCGGTTCATCATCGATCCCGACCCTGACATCAGGAGCAACACCGAGTTGCTGATATAACAAACCTCCAGCAAACTTAACAAAAGGATATTGTTGGTTAACTTGATCTGAATCAACGGAAATTTCATCAGTCGAGAACCAGCTTGAGCTTTGTGCATTATGAATGCAGCCTGGTAGTTGGCATTTTCTCTTTCCGGGGCATGCGGGGTGGCGCTTAGGTGTCTTCATTTCTCTTGTGTCAGGGTAGCTCATTGTTTCAATGCAGATTGATCGTTCGAGTAGTAAGAGCAGTAGTTTTTTTTATTTTTTTTTATGAGGTTTTAGATGAGGAATATATGTGGTTAATTTGAGTATTTTGGGTTCAATTGATTTGAGTATATATAGATCGATGGTAATTGATAGTCGGTTATAGAGGAAACTTACTAGAAATTAATATATAAGCGCGTATATATAGAGAGAGGATTTTACCTGCCAAATTCCTTAAAATTAAACAGAAAAATCCTACAGAGTACTTTTAAGGAAATTAAATTTGGAAGATTTTGGCAATTGAAGAGGAGGCATTCACACATCCGAAACGCGGGATGAGATTTGGTCCGATGCCCTTTGGACCAAACACGGTCCGATGGGACCTGAGACCGTTCGATTTCATGATCCTTTTAATTATTTGATTAACGGAGCTCTATCTTCCAGTCTCTCGAAAGTCATATTTTCTTTTCAACCCGATTAAAAATTAAAACTGATTAACACCGTCTCTTTCTTTCTCCCAAAGTTCTCTTGCGGCCTCGCGCTCTCTATCCCCCCTCATCTCTATATGCGGGGCGCATTAGCAACAAATTTTAATCGGATTTGAAAATAGGAAAAAAATGCATTTGGAGAGACTGGGAGAGAGAGAGCGCTCCGTTAATCAAGTAATCAAAACGATTGATGTAATCGAAAGGTGTAAAGTGTCCATCGGACCAAACCTCTTCCCCCGAAACGCTGACCGTTTCCGTTAGGGAAATTGATTGCTAATTTAATGCTAATTTAATCCGTGTCTGTTATCTGATCGATGTCGGTTCAATTGCTTAATTAATTTGGTCAAGTCAAACATTTATATAACATTCTCGCTCCTTCAAAGAAAGACCAATCAAATTAATTTGTTTCCTTGGCAGCTGCTACGTAGAATTGCAAAAACTAATTCTTTAAATTAGTTGGGCTAAATGATATCAAAATTTAGCACTAGCTCTATCGCATTTATTAAGCCCATATATCTGATGCAGTTGTAAGCCCATTGAAATTATTTGTGTCGTGGCAAACCATACATCTGCTACGTACCTCTGAATTGTTTGCCACGACACAAATAATTTCAATGGGTGATAGTAGAGACGGAGTCAGACTTATAAATTATGAGTATCAGATGTGAATATGAGTCAATTTTATCATATTCATAGCGTTTTACTTTAAATTATATAAATTATATAATACATAAATTTTAAAAATAAATGATGATCAATTGACCTCATTCCTTGAACTTCCATTCGTTCCTGGGCGATGACACTATATATAACAATACTAACTGCATGTTAATCACTAAATGTTTATAATGCTATACATTCGTAATATTACGTTGTTGTAATTAAACTTTAATTACATAACACATTTTATATATCTATAATATATTCGTATATAGATTTGTTATTATTGTGCATCATTTCTATTTTACTTTATATTATCCCTAGAAGATCAGTGAGGCTATGATACTTTAGATTTTTCTGTTATATATTCTCGGGGACAGAGCTGTTACAATGTTACTAGTTAATAAATAGATCGATCTCTGTACAGTTTGGGACATGTCGAATCTGGTCTTGGATTGGTTACATATATAACAGTTTGATTTCGGACTATGCTTTTGAAGGGTCTGGGACATGCTTGGGATATGTATGTTGGGTTTCGGGTTGTTTCGGATCAAATTGAGTCGGGTTTCGGTGGCTTAAATCCGTCAATTAGTGACTTTGTGGCAGATCAGGATCTGATCCAGTTTAATTAGCAGAGGGGAACATATATAAATTGGCTAATTAATTATGCCAATGGAACAAAATTTTCTCCAAGTCAAAAAGGGTACAAAAAGGAGCAACATGAGAACCAAAATCACCCACAAAAAGAAGACGGGAAGAATCCAGATTATGATGAATATATGGATATTTCAATACATTGTGCGATTATGATCTGTTCCCCATAATAATTACCATCCAATGGCAAAGGAAACAACTTGGCAATAAGTAAATGAAGAGAGAGAGAGAGAGAGAGCGTACATATGTACATCCAAAATTAATTAGTGACTTTTATTATAGATTTAAAGAAGTCAATGCAAGTTGAAATTAAGTAAAGTTGGTGTGCTAAACGGGCTGTGCGGCCCATGAAAAAACGGGCTGGCCATAAGATGGTTAATATTTGAACTGGACAGGGTTACGTTTGGGTCGGACTTAAAAAAGTTCAAATATTAACTAAATAAACTGAGCTGCTCGAAAATAAATTGTTCTAATTGGACCAACTCCCTACTCAAATTTAATTTCTCTGCTCCAAAATAATGAAAGATAGGTTTCACATTTGTCCAAATAATTTGTATATGATTCACACCACATGGCAACTTATCATTGCCTATATACAGAAGGAAAATAAATTACCCTTAACCATAATTATTAGCCTTATATTTATCAAAAAAAATATTAAATAAAACTTTTTTGTTTGCTTTTTCAAGTACTAGTATTTAGATGTAATATATTCTGTTAAAGTACTAGTATTTTATTATTACAGAGAGTGTATTTCTGCAATTTCAGTAAACAAATTTTTTACCAAGCAGGCAACTACTACTTGGGTGTGTTAATATGAAGAAAAGATGCTTTTCTAAATATTTTGGAACCCTAAATTTCATCAACTATTTAAGGATCTATTAAATTAATAAAAATAAACCACCTTTACATTACACCCATTCTAAATAATTTCATGTATCAATTAATGTCTTTTTATATAGAGAGAGAGTTGGGCTACGGTACTACCGTACTACGCATATATAGTGTCATGTTACAACATATGTATTTATTAATCGTCAGATAGGCTTTAAAATCCGTGCAAGATTTTAGCGCTATTCATACTAACGGAGACAAACGGAGATTGAAAATAAATAAATAAATAATTAATTATTTCTGGTACGATGAATCTCGTCATCTCTTGACTGCTCTCTCGCGCGCCCCAGCCTCTTTCACACTGCTTCCGCTTGGCCGCTCCCTCTCGCCATCTCTCCTCCTTTCTCTTGCGCTTGAGGGAGCTCCCTGATCTGGTTTCAGCAGCCTCTTCTTGGATCGAGCATGAACCCAGGTCATCTGATTAACAACCTAATTAATTAACTTTCAGTACTAGTACAAAGAATTACATATTACTAAGGCGATAACGTTGAAGGAATTCATGACGCCAATGAACTTAAGTTTGTATGCGTTGGAAGTTCTAATTTTTGCAACTCAATTTCAGTATTAAAATTACGACCTACTAGAGACCAGTGTAGAAGCAGTATGTTTTGTACAAAGAAAGAAACGAAAGGAAAATAAGGTGCTTAGGTTGCAGTTTGCAATCAAATCTCATGTTTTGTACAGAGCTTAGTTCCTAATTAAGCCGGGATGGGCTGGAGCGAGGTGCTACTTATTCTTCATCCTTCTAAATTTGGGGAAAATACGAAGAAAGGAGAGGGAGGCGAACGGGAGGGAGAATAGAGGAATATAACCCTGACGGAGGTCACCGAGCCTGTTGATTTTTTTTATTTTCCGTTATCATTTCATTCGGCGCAGAAATTTTGCACGGATTATAAAGCACATCCGACGATTTAAAAATGCATAGCACAATCTGACACTATATATGCATAGCACCGTAGCCCAACTCTCTCGCTCTCTCTCTCTCTATATATATAGTGTTAAATAATTCAACATTGTCAACATCATTGAAATAAGATACATTGTTAGGGTATAACAAAAGGTGACTGTTTACATCTTGACAAGTTATATTAGTAATTGCATAGCAGCAAAGAATGGTGCAGTATGATGAATACGTACCAGTTATAACTTTGGAAAGAAATGTTGAACTGGAAAGGCATGGTACCGTGTGCGTAAAATTCGTTCTTTATGGTCCCAATATATATTATTGTTTGTGTTAATATTATTCGTTCTTTATGAACTAGAATTTAAGAAGTCCAGCTAGTTGCTGCAAAGCTACTCTGTTGTCCTCCTTAATTCATTGTACTTAATTTATGAAAGAAATATCACGGACCTAGCTAATATCCAGTGTTTTGAAATTCGGTTCTTATTCGGTATTCGGAAGGCCACCGAATACCGCATATACAGTATTCGGCCGAATATGCGGATTTTTATTCGGATTTATATATGCGGATTTTAAAATGAGAATTTCATATTAATTTATATGCAATTTAATAAAATATCTAATATTTTATATCAGAGGCCGAATATGCTACCGAATATGCAAATATGCGGCCGAATATGCGGAACCGAATACCGAATATGCGAAACCGAATACCGAATATGCGGAACCGAATACCGAATATTCGGAACCGAATACCGAATATGCGGAACCGGATACCGAATAAATACCGAATATGCGGAACCGAATACCGAATATGCAAAACCGAATACCGAATATGCGGAACCGAATACCGAATATTCGGCCGAATATTCAAAACCGAATATTGGACCGAATACTTATTTTCTATGCGGATTCCAACCGAATACGAATATTCGGCCGAATGAACCGAATTTTAAAACACTGCTAATATCAATCAATATAAGAAATTAATTGATATCTCTTAAAGTCATGTATCAACTACTATATATGTGCACGCACTGCGGCTGTGCACGTGGTATCAGTTAATCTCTTATATATATAATCACTTTGTTAACTACATTAAGCACGCAAATGAATTATTCTTATTAATGTTTATATACAAAGAAAGTGTGTTACTTGAAAATTTATACCTAATATATGTTTTTTTATTATTGCATTGGTCTTTATATATTTCCTAAATTCTTCATAAATATAACATTATCAATTAAAAAAATGTAAAATTTGATCTCAAACCACATTTTAATATAGAGATCATGTTCAATGGTTTGGATCGACTGTTTGAATTTTGAAAATCGGAAAAATGAATGTTGTAACGTGTTGTAAAATCCAAAATGTTGCAAGTGGATCCCTCCTCATGTATATCTCCATTTTTATATAATGCACGTAGTTGTCCTGATCCGCCAACGGCTGAGATTAAAGGATAAATTTTTGGATTTAATATCAGCCCTCCAATCACATAATCTGTCATCTTTTGATTAATTGCACCTATTTTATGTGTAGAAGTCTAACTTTAGTTAAAAACATATTCGTCACATATACTGCTATATAGTTTGTCACAATTAAAATTGAATGAATCCTAGCGATTTGTTTCCTTATTTCTCTATCTCTCATGGGAAGTGTTATAAATACTTTCTTATTTTGTTTCTAATTAATTTCTACTATCAATTATGGAAGGAAAATGCATTCCTACAAAAAAAATTTATTTAAATAATTTTTGCATAAAAAGTTGCTCATTCTACATAGATTGGAATAAAAAAGTATAGAATTTCGCAACTCCAAATTGATTAAAATTTAGAACAATTAGAACTAATTTTTTTTGAATAATTAATTGATGGGGGTAATTCATTGAGATTGGTCAAAAATATTGATAGAACAAATTAATCTTTATTTGATCCAATGGAAATTATTTGGATTAAAAAAGAGGGTCAAAGTTTGATAGTTCCAATATGTGCAATTAAAATTATGAAAAAAATATAACATGTTAAAATTTGGATCCTTTTCAATTGATGAGTCATTGACTAATATTTAAAATTTAATAAATATTTCGTAATTTTCTAAGTATTTCATTTGTGAATTAAAATAGATATTTTCATTTTGGGAAAATCGTTTATTGTATTTTGTGCTAAAATATTAATCTTTAACAAGATAAAGTAACTTGGTTTATATTGTAATTATGATCATATGGATAAAAGTAAAAAAATAATTGCATTTCTTATTTATAATTTTCATATATATACAAGATTTGTCATTTGTATAGTTAAGTATTTGAATTTTTTTTGTAAATAACATGGCAATAGACTCTCTCTGGTACCTATTTGGTAAATATATGTGACGACATATAGTCAGACTTGGGCTTGTCTCGATTTTCAGGTTGCAATTCAAATGAATTACAATTTCATTGAGAAAGATGGAGAAACAATGCCAAATCAAATGTTTTCTTTATTTTAGTAATTTAATTTCAAATAAAAATTGGAAGAAAAATTTATTGAGGGCAAAGTTGGTAGAAAAGAGAAAAAAAATTATTAACTCTCAATAATAGAATTCTTGCTTTCAATATAGCGTTCCCCATCTCTGATTCCTGTAATTATTATTTTTTTATTTTTTCGTTTTCTCGGTTTCATTTCTCCTCTTCCTCTATATTTTCGACAGTGAAAATAAAAATTATTCAATCTTTCCGTATCTGTAGAGAAAATAATTTTTCTGATATGCTATATTCATTGTGTCAAGGGAATAAATAATTTTTATCATGGCTACTGTATCTCTGCAAATTGATGAAATAAGGTATGAACCACATTAATTTAACATTTCTAATTTTATTATTTTATTATATATTTTCAATTTGAGGAATTATAATCTAATTTTCATAATTTGTTTGTTCATTTTCATAAATGTTGGACTACATATTACACTAGCAATGATACTTTAAGAAAAAAATTTCATGTTATATTTGATCTGTTGTTTCTTTTATTATTATTTATTATTTGAATTTTTATTTTTTTATTTGTCTTTAATATTCATTTAAATATATTTTTTCTTAATTTTGTGTGAATGTCAAACAAAAAGATCTCTTTATATTCTATTCAATCTTATAATATGTCCCCGTTGCAACGCACGGGCACGATACTAGTGTGTGTGTGTGTGTGTGTGTGTGTGTGTATAGAGAGAGAGAGAGAGAGAGAGAAAGAGATGAGCTAACTTGCTTTGGGAAGTAAATATGGTGTTTTACTTTCTGCTCATATCTCCATTTCAAAGTTCAAATAGTCGATTCGAATCTTCTAACATGTTCTCCATATTGAAATGTGCTCGAAGACCAAAGTTTACATTTTTTGGATTTTTTTTACTATTTATTAAGGCACTTTGAAAATCTGAAAATTCGGATGAACAGTAAAAAATTTTGGACCACCGGATCAGCGATTTTCAAAGTGGCTTAATAAATAGTAAAAGAATTCCAAAAAATGTAAAATTTGGTTTCCGAGCACATTTCAATATGGATATCATGTTGAGTGGTTCGGATCGACTATTTAAATTTTAAAATAAAGATATGAGCAGGAAGTAAAACACCCTCTTTACTTTCCAAAGTAAGTTAGCCATCTCTCTCTTTCTCTCTCTTTATATATATAAATATAAATATAAAAATGAGGAATTCATTTAATCAAATATATATGTGACACGTTTCTGTTTTTGCTTTGCTGTTGAGTTTACGTATAATCATAAATAACGCGTCGATTTAATTCTGAATAACAATAGAATTAAACCAGTAAATTAAGTATAGCTAGCTTAGTATGCATGGAAGTAGTCATTGAGAGAACGCAAATTCTATTTGTTGTATTGTCAAGTCAAGATCGATAAGCACAGAAACTTCCATGATTTCAGAAGGAAATAAAACTAAAAATTACATATACACATGAAATGCATATCAACTCAAGAATATATAGTCAACGATGTGTGTATATGTATATGTATACAATATTTTTTTTACACGAGCTAATGGTCACCTGCTTACAATTTACTTCCTTTCTTACACTATTTTATCCACCAGTTTAAACACACAAAAAAAAAAAACAAACATTATAATGAATTAATATATACCTTGCACATTAATTTGTACATAAATTGATAGGTTCAGGGGTGGAGCCAGACTTTCGAAGCATGGGGGGTCAAACACACAATTAGAAGGTCAATCGTATAAAATTTTCTACAGAGAGTGGGAGTCAATTTTGCAATACCATAACATTTTACTTTAAATTATATAAAATATCGTACATAAAAATAAAAATAAAAAATAAAAAAACGGGGGTCAATTGACCCCATTGCTTGTTCTTAAGTCCGTCTCTATTTACGACCTACATCGGCTTTTTAGTACTCATGCAAGACCTGATCTTTTCAAGTATAATGTCACACATCTCCCTAATGTGTGCAATACACCCCATTTTGCTAATGGTTGCATTTGGTTCATCATCGATCCCGACCCTGACATCAGGAGCAACACCGAGTCGCTGATATAACAAACCTCCAGCAAACTTAACAGAAGGATATTGTTGGTTAACTTCATCTGAATCAACGGAAATTTCATCAGTCGAGAACCAACTCGAGTTCTGTGCATTGTGAATGCAGCCTGGAAGTTGGCATCCTCTCCTTCCGGGGCATGCGGGGTGGCGCTTAGGTGTCTTCGTTCCTCTTGTGTCAGGATAGCTCATTGTTTCAATGCAGATCGATCGATCGAGTCGTAAGAGTAGTAGTTTTTTTATGAGGTTTTAGATGAGGAATAAATTAATGTGGTTAATTTGAGTAATTGATGAGAATGTCGTGCAGGGGATCAATTGGTTTATATATGTAGAGATCTATGGTAATTGATAGTCGGTTATAGAGGAAACTTGCTAGAAAATATGAAAGCGCGTATATATAGCGAGGATTTTACCCGCCAAATTCCTTAAAATTAAACGGAAAAATGCTAGAGACTGTTGACTATATTAAGCTAGTGTAGTAGTGTACCTATTCCTTAAAATATAGCGAGGATTTTACCCGCCAAATTCCTTAAAATATAGCTAGAATGTGAACCAGCTTGCAATTAATTAATTAATTAATTAATTAGTGAAGCCTCACGATGTACTGTGACTATATTAATTAAGCTAGTGTACCTAATTCAAAGGGTCCAATTCTAGCCTTGAATATTTGTTACTGTAACAGGTCAACACGGATATATGTATATATATATATAGGAGTAGAATTAGGGTGCTCAACTCTAAAATTTATGGGATTGACCTTAAATGATGAATCCAAACCGGTGAAGCTCTTCTACCTTATGAGTGATGCATCTACATGCAAAAAATTTAAACTTTGGGATTAATTTAGTATTAAGTCAAGCGGTCAAAAGTATAAGATTTATAAATTAATTTTAATACATTTATTTTTTGAACAACTTTTGACCACTTGACTCTGTACATAATTAATTCAAAAATTTTAATTTTTTACATGTAGACACACAACTTGTAAGGTATAAGAGTTTTAGCAGTTTGGATTTGTCATTTGAAATCAATCCGATAGATTTTAGAGTTAAGTTCACAAAGAGACTTGGTGAACTTAAGCACCCAAGTTTTACTCTATATATAGCTACACCAAATATAACACTAAAATGTCTGTAACCTATCACAAAGAAAACATATGGAAAATAAAATAAAATTAGGAAATTTTGGAAGATATTTTGGCAATTGAAAGGCATTCACACAAACGCTGACCGTTTCCGTTAGGGAAATTGATTGCTAATTTAATGCTAATTTAATCCGTGTCTGTTATCTCATGATGTCGGTTCAATTGCTTAATTAATTTGGTCAATTAAGTCAAACATTTATAACATTCTCCTTAAAAGAAAGACCAATCAAATTAATTTGTGTCCTTGGTAACTAACTTAATATAAAAATATAATAAAAATAGAAGCAAGATCCTGCTATAAATCAGAGCTTGAAGCATAAAATTTCATTTAGATCACTACTAGAATTCGGACTTTTTCCATGAGCCAGAAAATGGCTACTTCCAAGGGCATACCCTTGGAAAAAGCCCTAAAATGGCTATTTCCAAGGGCTACCCTTGGAAAAGCTCCCGTTGCTAATACCTTCGTTGGAAATAGTGAGTATTTCCAACGGAGCCGTTGGAAATACCCTTTTCTGGCTTTTTCCATGAGACTGCCCTTGGAAAAAGGGCGCATGGAAATACTTTCAAACTTGGCTCTTGTCTGAAGTATTTCCAAGGGGAGCATCGTGGGGCCCACTCTATTATTTCCAAGGGGATCACAAGAGGGACCCACCAGAGTATTTCCAAGGGGAGGGGATGTGGGACCCACCATAACATTTCCAAGGGTAAGGCCCCTGGGACCCACCTGAGTATTTCCAAGGGTATCAAACGAGGGACCCACTAGAGTATTTCCAAGGGCAGTTTACGTGGGACCCACCCCGACCAGCGAAAGTGGACCCCACCTGTCAGATATTGGCGCTATTATTGGAATGATAGCGTGCATTTCCTCCGTGGATATACCCATGGAAAAACTAGCTTTTTTTTTTGTTTTACCCAAATGCTTTCATTTGACAATCCTCCTAGTACCAACCCAGTACTTCATAATCCCAAATTCCCATTATAGCTGACAACACAGCTTACAAATTGATACAAACACACATTGAGAATAGAGATTGCAAATCATTTAATAACCATGAATCATTAACATAACATAATCAGCACATTGTATTACAAAAATGTGTAAAACCTTTTACAACACAGCAATGTTTACTTGCACACTGCTAATATACCCAAAATATACCCACATGCTATGAGTTAAGAAAAATATACTTACTAAGTT
>CAXKVW010000036.1:0-225175 GCA_964058825.1 Carex arenaria | reverse complement strand
AGTCGAATCTATAAAAAAGTGAGCAATTACACGGAGATTTAAATGGTTTTACTATATCTATTCCACTAAACTCGCAAGCTCCAACTGTTTACGTGATTGCACGAATAAGTATGCAATCGTTTTCACGAACAAACCCAAGCACTGATTTTATTCCTAGACTGATTCTAATGTAAGCAGGTGGTCTCATTTACTCACTCCAGTAGAGAGAGAGAGAGAGAGAATTGAATTCATATCACCTACGGTAATTCAAATTTTTAGTTTAGATCTCGACCGTTGGATCTAATTTGGCACGAAATGAAAGGCTCCTCTGCATTCCACCTCGGGCCGGATTGGCCCGAATTCTGATCGGACGGTTCCGATCTAAACACAAATTTGAGTCAAGGGACCAAAAACTAGCTTACGGCCTTACATTGACCTGATTGGAATTACCGGACATTTACTGAATTGGGTTTAAATTGGGCCTTATTAATATTGGGCCCGATAACAACATTAGGCTCAGTTAAAGAGCAAATTGTGGCAAAAAGAAAGATGCTATTTCAAATGAATATACTAAGAGTAAGGCTTGGGCGCTATCCATAGCACCAGAGCCTCTATGCAACGGCTCAAAATTTGAGTTTTCAAAATTCTAACGGCCGATCCGAACCGTTCAATATTTAATCTGTACTAAAATCTACTTGCATACCAAATTTTACATTTTTTTGAATTTTTTTACTATTTATTAAGTATGTTACAAAACCGCTGTTTTCAGTGATCCAGAATTATTCAAAAACAGCAGTTTTGTAATATACTTAATAAATAGTAAAAAAATTCAAAAAAATGTAAAATTTGGTATGCAAGTAGATTTTAGTACAGATTAAATATTGAACGGTTCGGATCGGCCGTTAGGATTTTGAAAACTCAAATTTTGAGCCGTTGCATAGAGGCTCCGGTGCTATGGATAGCACCCAAGCCTTACTCATATACTAAACACTTAAGTAGTTGTTATTAAAAAAATAAAAAATAAAACAGCTCGTGTATACGAGGGGAGAGGAGGGTGTCCGATGCCCATCGGATCAGAACAGTGTTCAATGAGTAGTTTCTACCGTCCGATCTACTTCAAGATCTGTGCGCACGGATATTAAAGCAAACAGTACGGATATTAAAGTGATGCGCACAGATCTTGAAGTGAATCGGATGGTAGAAACCACTCATCGAACAGACTCTGGTCCGATGGGCATCGGACACCCCCCTCTCCCGTATACAAGATAGGAGTAGGTCCGATGGGCATCGGACCTACTTTTAGGTTCAATTAGCTTTAACACCGTACGATTAGAAATAAGATTAGTGTGCATGGAAATTAAAATATGGCTGCACTGATTTTAATGTACTTACCACGGATCTTGGTGCAATTGAATGGTCATTTCACCCATCGAAACAAAGTAGGTCCGTTGCCCATCGGACCTACTCAGAATTCCGTGTATAGCCCTCTAAATTTATAAAATTTGTTTTTATTTTCAAAAACTGTAAAATATCATATTTACCGTTCCAAAAATTTATAACTCCCAAACGGCTCTCGCTCCAACCGAAATAAAGTTGAATCAGTTATTGCAAATGAAAGTCGATTTGACTTATGGCTAAAAGAATTTTTTTAAGAACTTTACTAGTTGAATATTAGATTAGTAATCTAAAAAAAAAAGTTTACAAGAGAGTTTATTGTTGTTAGCATCAACAATATTCGAAAATTTACAGGACGATGTCACATGTATGTATTTTTTTTTTATTTTGCTATTCTAGATTTGACTTCGGTACTATTAGCTCTATTAAATATATAGAAATACCCTTGTGGCTAATACTAACGCACATTTTTTTTTTATATTAAAGCAGCAAGTATTCATGGTTTGACTAGCATTTGGATTCCTTATATAGTGTGTGTGTAAATATCACAGCATGTGGCTTTTCACTGAACGACGGACTACGGAGAATTAAAAATCTAAAATCTACTGTCTTACAATTAAAGATTTTTCTCACAAAACATGTTAGAAATCTAAATCGCCTTTTAACTATACCGTCATAAACACTAAAAAAGGCAACTCAAGTTCCAACAAGCTAGGTTTTTAGTTGATTGAAATTTTTGTGTGCAATCATGCCATGCATGTACTTCATCGTAAATCATAACCTATATGTATGTTGATGATTAATTTCTCCCCACAAATAATGTGGATTCAGACAGATAAATTGAGGGAACTAGATTAATTACCAATGTAATTTATATATATTTAATTACCGCATGCAGAAATTATATATAGTACTGTTTTTAGTACTACGGATCAAATAAGCATATATATACCTGTAAAGATTTGGAAATAATTATTTAAGAGTTCTGAATTACCGCGCAAAGAATTGACTTCATAACATCAGCGCACGCAGCATCAGAGATGTTCATCTTTGT
Organism: Carex arenaria; assembly: GCA_964058825.1. NCBI lineage: Eukaryota > Viridiplantae > Streptophyta > Magnoliopsida > Poales > Cyperaceae > Carex > Carex arenaria. The sequence continues at coordinate 222,747 of CAXKVW010000036.1, read as the reverse complement.
GAATCGGTCTCCGATCGCAAGGTCGTCAGCTGTGCTGCAACAAGCTCGGTCGTTGTAGCCGCAAAAAGCCAGTGAAGAGTTTATCTTCTTCGGATAAGCTGTTCAAGAAATTAACAAGGAAACATGATATCAGACAAGAAGTAGTAACAAAAAACTAATTGCTAATTAAAAGCCTAGAGCAAGTTAAGGTGAAAGCGAAACATAATTTAGACATCATAAATTTTATTGCTTGTTATATAGAAAAAAAAATATATAGAGAGAGAAGGAGAATTGGAGGTGGTGTGTGTGTGTGTGAGCTTACACTGATCCATGCACATCGGTGCGGAATAACAACTTGGCAACAGGAAAAGAGAAAGGAGCAAAAGAAACATAGCCATTGCTTCACACCTCATCTCTAGCAAATGAGCCTCTTGTACTGAGATGAGAGAGAGAGGCGATAAGCCCTTTCTCTTTATATTTCTCTTTGATGCTTACAGAGACAAGCTAGAGGATGGTATTTTTTTTTTCCTTCTTGTTTTTTTCTTTTTAAATACCAGCATGTCTTTGGTTGACTAGAGCAAAACAACTGGTTGTTTAAATTAGCAAAATTGCATGATCACTCTTCAACTTCCTACAATTTCATGTTTAGTACTCCTTGAATTTACAATGCACCAATATGGTCCTTTATGTTAATTATTTATGTTTAGTTATATTCTCGAAATTAATAAGAGTGAAAAGCACTTTATGAACTTAATTGGGAACAAGATGTGTATTTTGGTGTGATTTTTATTTTATTTTAATTACGAGGTATTTAATCAGATATTTTACATTTATTTTACTAAGATATTATTTGGTTGTGGAGTAATGAGTGGAGTAAAACTCTTACTTTATATTTAATTAATCGGCTAAATGAAGAGTAAAATTGAAATAGGATAAAATGAAAGTTAAATTAATTCGAAATAAATTACTCCACACATTTTCAAGCGGCTTACTTTCTCTACCTGTGAACTCTAGTACTCTACTGTTAGAGAAACATGCATTTACTGATTTTCTCTCTATAATTCGTTAGCCAATCCTGTTGCCTTTTTAATGTTCAATAACTAAATAGCAAAATATACAAATTACTCTAAACGGATGCGGAATAATGTTAGGCAGTTAGGCCTTTTTACTGCTAAAAATTTACTGAATAATTGTTCCTTGAATTTCCTTTTTAATGTTCAATAACTAAATAACAAAATATACAAATTGCTAAAGGATGCAGAATAATGTTAGCCCCTTTTACTGCTAAAAATTTACTGAGAATAATTGTTCAAATTGAAGGATTATTTGTGTATTATTTCTTAAAATTAATAATAAACAAAAGTGAAGCCCACATGCTACCTACTGGGTTGTGCATTATTTGGATGTTAATAAATTCACTTGAGTCCAATAATAGGACGTATTATACAGAAGTCAGAAGGGGGAGACTAAAAAAATGTATATATAAATGTATAAAAATTACTCTGGCAAGTTTTAATTAATTGAATAAATTAAAGCTTCTAGATGCCACATGCATATATTTTTGTCATTTGTGAAACAATAGACAATCAAATTGGCTTAAAGTGTTAAGAGAGAGAAAATATGAGCAGCTAATTATTTGCTAAAAGTTTTCTGAAGATGTTTTGACAACTTACACATATAGAGTTAAAATACATAGTTCAACTCAGAATGTGTACTTCTTTCACTCAAATGAATGAATACTTGTAGATATATTAATTACTCTTTCAATTATAATGGAGGGAGGTTATAATACTTTGTAATGTGCATATTAGTCTGTATTATAGATTTATATTTTGATTTCTGAAGTCTAAATAATTAAGCTGAACTATATAACATGATTTTCATATAAAAAATGTAATTTTCATATGGTTCACAAGTTTTAGATCAAGTAATTTTCTACCTGTCAAAAATGATAATAAAATTATTTTAAAAATTAAAAATTTTAATTGTTTAGTATATATATTTTTATGTTGAACGGTTCGGGTAAAATTTATCTCCGGATATACTGCATGCCTGCATGGACTTTAATAGTTTAATGAAACGCTAAGGTCGAAGAATAAAGTTTGGATGGGGTTATAATAAGGACGCCGTTGACTTTTGCGTCCCACGTAATTCAGAGATGTTGGTTTTAGTACTCCATAATTTTTTGTAATTTTAGGATCTTGATAACACTCTTTAATTGCACTCTAGTTTCCGTAATATTTTCGTATTATAACTATCATAATTATTTGGAGAGACCGTAAAAACTCCAGCGTTAAATTTCTTTTCTAAAGTATTGACTCATGCACAAAAGTATTTATAGTTATGCATGAAAGTATTTATACTTATGATGTGAATATTTTTTACATTAATAATGATCTCCCAACTAAATCCCTCCAACATTCCCGCACTGTCCCCACACTATAACTACCATAATTGCTTGGGGAACTGCAAAAACTCTAACAGCCTATTAACCGTGCGGCCTATGGGTTATGCCGCGCACCGGATTGAGGATATCGCAGAGTCTTCTGACTTGGGTGATTTTCTTGTATTTTGGTCATTTAGTATGTTGTGCACTTCATAAGAGGTGTTGCATGCTCCATGTGATGTACAATTTTGGCGGCTATTTGATAATCGTCGAAATATGATATTTTTTTCTATTTTTTTGTCTAAATACGCAACTTTTTCCAAACCTGCTAAAATGACTCAAAAACACATTTGCGGTAAATTAATCGGAAAATGACTACTTCACATTCGTTTTTCGCTATTTTTCGAATAAAAAATAGTGATTTACGCTATACGATTTGACGTCCTCAGCAATACTGCTTGCGATTAACCGACACCTATCGACATTTTTTTTTGCATTATCACAATGCATCCATTTTTTTTTATCGTGAGACAGAATTTAAAATTACTTTCGACATAGATATTAAATTTAAATTTGTAATTATATACACACAAAAAATAACATATTCCGTGATAGTTTAATAAGTGGTATCGCTTATGATTAACCGGCATATACCGTATGTTTTTGCATGATCACAATACATCCATTTTTTTTTTTTTTGCGTGAGATAGACAGTTTAAAATTTTAAATTACTTTCGACATATATAGATACTACATTTTCAATTTGCAAGAAGATAATGTCTTAACAAATTATACTATCTTGAACTATTGTCATTTCATGTGACATTTGTTTTTGTCTGTTTCCATTTTTGAAAGGTACTCTTGCAATTAACTAAAAATTATTTGCAATAATTGGTCATAAAATGTTGCTTTCATAGAAGCTTATTGGTCAGCTTTTATGTGATATCCATTCAATAAATTATACAAAACAAAAAAGATTCTATAACTAATTAAAATTCTATTTGCCTACTTGTTTGCTGAGCCACTGGCAGGTAGCCGTCATGTTGAAATTTTATAAACTCAAATTTCGAATTAACAAATTAGTCAACAAGTGGACTTTATATGGATGATGCCAATTCATATCTTTGTTTGTTTTCTTCCAAAAAAAAATACACTATATTTGTTATTGCATTTTTTTTTAAAGGTGCCATGCATTCAGACAAGTTGAGTTCCTTTGTCCATCATTGCGTAATAATAATTTAGTATTATTTCCATTTATTCTCTTCAGTGACTGAACAATTCATTATTCTGGAAAATCTCGCATGTGATCCTAAGATAGTAGCTCCACAAAGAGTAACTCAACAAATACATGACATATCTCAGAGCATCAAATATTTCTTGAATAAGAATCTAAATAACGATTATCACGTCATTGGATAGAAGCTAAAAAAAACAGTTATAACTAGTTATAGTGTCGAAAAAAATACAGTTATTGGGCAGCTATAACTAGCTATTTAGAATCTTAAAATACATAAATTGCTCTACACTCTTGAAAATAATACCAGAGGGGCCCACCATTCTTCCCTTGCATCAAAACAATACCAAATGGACCAAATAGAACATATTTTGGAAATTTCTGAAAAATGGGAAGTCAAATGGATCCAAATTAATTGTTTATTGGGTTGGAAATGACTGTGCCTGAAGCTTTTATTATGAGATTTTGGATACTGAATATGATTTTGAAACAATGATGAGAGTCAAGCCCTTAATTCATTAACAATTACACCAACAGAGTCTTTTTTTTTTTTTTTTTTTTTGAAATTGCTTGGTACACCAACAGAGTTACAAAATTTCAAAAGAATATATTAAAAGATAAGCAAAGAAAATTTACAAATTAGAAAATTAAACTGTTTTAAACCAGTTTCTGAATTCGTTCTCTAACTTCCATGATGACCAACTATATATCCTCTCTTGCTTCAAAATTCGACAGCACCTTTCTCTCAATGAAATAAAACAAAGAGTAACTAGGAGCATTTTTACTTGTTTGTAATTTGAGTTTAATACAGCTGATGCAAATTTTATCAAATATATATGAGTAGAACTAGGGTGTTCCTAGGAGCACCAAGTCTTTTGTACTCTTAACTCTAAAACATATTGTATTAACTTCGAACGACGAATCCAAACCTTTGAAATCCTTCTACCTTACGAGTGATGCGTCTACATGTGAAAATTTTAATGTTTCAAATTAATTTAGTATAAAGTCAAGTTGTCAAAAATCTTCCAAAAAATGAATGCATTAAAATTAATTTAGAAACCTTCTAATTTTGACCCGGGTAGTGAATTGATAGCTGTTTAAGGAGCGCATACTTTGATTGAGTTTAGTGCAAAGTGGCACAGAGAATGCACAGCAGAACCAACAAAAACAAAGAAAAGAGGAAAAAAAATGATAAGACAAAACAAAGACAGACTAGCAAAAAGTCCCCAAAAAAATAAAAGGAGGAGGAAAATCCTTTGAGGCAGGAGTACGTAAAACCGAAAATATTTAAAATCTGAACCCAAGAAGGATAAACAAGCTAACAAACACAAACAAAACCGGGATGTCCAACTTAAAACCCGATGAGGTTTGTTGCATAGATGGCGCCGGAGGAGGCGGCCCGCTTGCTGTCTCCAATGGTGGGCTGGCTTTCTCTAAAGGACACATGTAAATGCATAAACTTGGCCTGACAATCCGGTACACTCCTTTGGTGGTTTAGGGTTTAGGATTTAGAAAATATTTATTAGAATTTCTAATTTGATGTGAAAGTTTATAATTTAATTTCAGAGATGTGAGAGAATTTTTTATTAAAAAACTATGCAGTAAAGTTTCTTATTAAGAACTATTTATAAACTTTATGCTGGCTAAATAATTGGCTCAAATTATTTCTCATTTTTAATTTATTGCTGTTATAACTTAATAAAAACTCTAAAATTTATTTTAGGAACGCAAGAGTTAGAAACTTTAGATACCTTAATTTATAAAAAGTGGTTAAAAGTTATTTAGAAACTCATTTGAGTTGTTGGGATGTAAATGCTCTAAAACCTACCGATGTTATGGTGTATCAGATGCTAGTTTTATTATGATAAAATTATAAATGACTCACATTAAATTCGGATCCAGCTCCTCTCAGGTACCGTAGACTATTCCTCTCACTTTACGGTTTGAGATTTGAGCTAGCGCAGGCAGTAGCATTATTGAGCTTTGAGATTCGTGCAAGTTAAAAAGAATGGTCTGCATCTACTAATTGTAAAAGATTATTTTTTTCAGATAATGGAGAGGATGTAAATTCATTGAATTCAAAGGACCAGTGAAATTTAACAAGGGCTTTGTAAAATTGAACCTTTCTTTTTTGAAAACTTGATTGATGCAGTCAAGGCTGTATTAACATCAAAAAATGATTAAACTTGTTTGAACTCCCCCACCCCTCTGAATAGAACTCCCACTCCCATCACCCAGCAGGCTATCCAAACTTTTCCCACAAATGCGCCTCCTCCAAGATCCTATTTCCCAGTACCACCGGAGGCACCGACTCACCTCTGAAGATCTTCCCATTCCTATGATTCCACAAATTCTAACAAACGCAGATAAATCTAGTAATCCAGGTAGCCTTCTGCGTCGCACTAATTGCATCTGCGGCTCGCATGAATGCTTGCCAACAGTTTGTAACAGCTGATCCTCGTACCAGTTGAAACCCACCACCCCAGGTCGCAGCCACTGCATTCCATACCGCACGCGCAAAAGGACAGGCAAACATAAGATGTATAGTGGTTTTCGGTTCTGTCGTTGCGCATGTCTGACATTCCAGAACACAATTGAAGCCACAATTGCGCATAACCTCATGAGTTAGGATCTTGTTACGGATCATCAACAACGTGAACAGTTTGGCATTGGGCGAAGCCTTGCAGCTCCAAATTTTGATGTACTTCCATCTAATTTTCCCCCCTCCAATCATGGCCCTATAGACCGAGTTCGTCGAGTAATAGCCCGATTGGCCCCATCTCCACCTCAATTCGTCCTTGGTGTCATTGAATTGCACTGTCGGTGCCGCCTCGCAAAGCAAATTGAGGGCCTTTCTTAATGAAATTGCCGGCATAGGTGGATTCTATTGAGTACTATCAGGACCTATCAGCGGTCTCTCCATCCACTCATCGAACCAAAACGATATTGATCTCCCATCCCCAATTTTCCATGTGCAGCACCAATTAAACATTACCTTCAATTTTCCCATTTGCAACCAGAAGAAGGAACCCGCTTTGATAAACAAAATTGGGCCCTGAACTACGACATGCTTTCCTTTGAGCTGTGTAGCGACTTGTGTCCAGAGTGATTCCAGATTGGAGTACAAGCGCCACCACCAACGCAGAAGCAGCAAAACATTGCGCAAATATAGGTTAGGCACCCCCAGGTCCCCCCACTGTTTTGGCAAACAAGCCGCGTTCCAATTCAGTAGAGACACCCCCTTGTGTTGTTCGTCAGTTTGCCCATAGAAAACATTTCCTTACCCTATCAATCCTGTCAATAACCCATTTGGGGAGCATAAAACAACCCATAAAATAGGTCGGAATCGAGGATAATACAGAGTTAACCAGAGTCAGGCGGCCCGCCCTGGACAGTAGTTTGCCCTACCATCCGTCTAATCGGCGCACAATTCTCTCAACTAACGGCATGAGTGACTCCCGGGTGGGGCGTTTGGTTGACAGGGGCATTCCCAAATACTGGACCGGGAAGTTAGTCCGTCGGCAACCCATAATTAAATGCATAATGCGCGGGTTCTGAACATTGATTGGAACGAACGATCTCTTGTTGAAGTTGACTTGAAGGCCCAAAATTTTAGAAAAGAGTCTCGGAACAATTTTAAAAGTAGCCAGCACCTCTTCATCCTCCTTGATGACCACTGCGGTATCATTCGCGTATTGGAACGCGCTAATAGCTTGGGTGACCCTGTTGGTAATCGGATTGGCCAGGTTGTCGCTTGCCCACTGTATCATCAAAAAATGAACCTTTCAAAGTCAAATTTCAATAGTCCTTTAAATTGAGTGTCAATTCTACTCAGACATGATAATTCAAGAAAAGCATTTGAAATTGAATTGAATTGAAATCTATAGTTCGAAAGTCTGACTCAACCACAATCGATAAAGTTAAATTCGACTCGTTCATTTTAATATGTTATATGATTCACTGAATTATAGACAATTTTCAATAAAATTTCGACTGACCTCATGAATCTTCATCGCACTCGCTTCCTCAGCATAGTTAATGTCCAGTGCTACGTCACGATTGGACGATTTACCTTGGTAGCTATTGTTCATTTTTTTCGCCTTCGAAATCGCTCTTTCCCTTCTCCTCTTTCTCTCTTTCTCTTCTAGTAAGTTTGAGTGAGTTGTGAGTGGGAAGAGAGGTAAACAGAGTATTTATAGTACCCGAAATAGAAAAAAAAAAATGGCCAATTTGGACAATAATTTAATAAAAAATGTCGGAAAATTCTGCCTCCAATAATTTTTTTTTGTTAAGATAATAATCTAATTGTTCTTCTCAAAATAACCGTCCTAATTAGTGGGTTTCGGGATTCAAATCATCAGATGGATTATCGCGGATTTGAATCAGACTATTCTGATTTAAACTCAAAAATTGAGTTACTTGAATCTGAATTCCTAATTAGTTGGGTCCCAGTCCCAGGCATCATGGAACCGCCGTCCGCTGCACACTCACATTCACCTTAAGATTCGTGCAACGATTAAAATTTTGGAAACCCTTTCTTCAATCTCCCCAACCAACAAAAACCACTGGACAAATCCGAACTATTACAAGAAAAAAAGAAAATCCTCCTCTAGGGTTTAAGAGAGAAATAAAAAAAAACAGCCGCCACCGTCTCCACTCTCTGTTGTGCCGTCATGTCTCCAGCGATCTCCGTAGCGAACAAAGACAAAAAGTTGAAGAAAAGGAAGCAGAAGCACGCCACCGCCAGCTCTCCCGGTGGTGAAGAGAGTGAGATTGTCGCTCATGAGGCGGAAGAAAGGAACGTAGAAATGGAGTCGACTGGAGATGAAGAGGAAAGAGAGGAAACACCAGTGGCGAAGAAACAGAGAGCTGAAGGAGAGAGCGGAGGAGAAGAGAAGTCGATTAAGAAGAAAAAAGGGAATAAGGGCTCTGGCATTATGACTGACAAACCTTTTGCTGATCTACCGATATCTGAAGCGACCATGAAAGCCATTCAAGAAATGAAATTTGTTAACATGACTCAGGTACTACCTATTGAGATCGAAAAATGTTGTTTTCTATTGTAGAACATACTATTGTAGTTTTGTTAGTAATGGGAGTTGCAAGCATCTGATATTATGCCTTAATGATGATTTTGTTTTAACTTTACAGATTCAAGCAAGATCAATTCCTCCTCTGTTGGAAGGAAAAGATGTGATGGGTGCAGCACGAACTGGTTCGGGAAAGACTCTGGCTTTTCTGGTACCAGCTATTGAGCTTTTGCATGCTAGTCGCTTCAGTCCAAGAAATGGAGCAGGTGTTATCATAGTGTGCCCAACCCGAGAACTTGCTATCCAGGTGTCTATCTATTTATCAAAATTTCCACCTTTAGTTTAATTCTGTAACACCCTTCACAAGTCGAGTGAGTTTTATATTGCACTTGTCTAAATAATCTTATGTTTGGAATGGTCTTGTGATTATATTTTAGCAGAAAAATTATTTTGAGAAGAAATACTTTTTGAGTTAGACTGTAGTAATGGAAAAATTATCCTAGAAAATAGCTTAATTCAAATCTTAGTAATATTACATTATAGTAAGTATAGAGAACATAGCAATAAGTCAATGACCACTGTACTGGTGTGTTCATTTAGGAATTTGAGGTATGCTTTAGTGTAGTTTCACTGTTTTTATTTTGGTCAACACTTTCCTTGGGCCTCAGGAGATTTTAAAATATGACAGTTCCTCGACATTTAAAATTTTTTTTTTATCTTGTAGACCCATGCGGTGGCGAAGGAGGTTTTAAAGTACCACTCACAAACACTCGGGTTGGTTATGGGAGGTAGCGGGCGAAGAACCGAAGCTGAGATTCTGGCGAAGGGAGTAAATTTGTTGGTTGCCACTCCAGGCCGGCTCTTGGACCATCTTCAAAACACAAAGGGCTTTATCTATAAAAACTTAAAGGTAAGTGTAAAACCTTGGTTAGTTGTTTTTATTGTTAAATTTTTTTGGGGAATGGCGGGGAAGTGGAGCACAACTTTTACCTTTCACTTTCTCTGTACTATTGGATATGTTACACCAATTTAGAACGTATTAAGACTTCAAATTTATATTCAGTAATAACAGTATTGTATGACTTACTAGCTGTCTATCTTGTGTTTGTGCTTCTAACTACAAAATTTAATACTTCAAATATTAATTTTGTTGTGGGTTTCTCCTTTGGTTTTTGTTAAGGTATATATTTTTGTGCCTGTGATGATTTGTTTGACAAAAAAAGTTTACATGTTTATTGATGCATGATATGTTTTATGCTTGGCAGTGCCTTATAATTGACGAAGCTGATAGAATATTGGAGGCTAATTTTGAGGAAGACATGAAACAAATATTTAAGCGCCTTCCCCAGGTAGATATATTGTTCTCTCTATACTAACCCTTTTAATTGATTAATCTGGATTCATAAAATGCAGTTAGTATTCTCTAATTGTTGAAATTTATGACATCTGTTACTTGATAGATGCAAAGTACCTTTTGTTTCCTCATAAAACTGGCAACAAAAGTGCTCTTCATTCTATTAATAAATAAATACCAAACTTCTATTGTACGCTGAAAATGGAGTGGATATGTTAAATCTGCAATTGTATGATACTTGCTAGATACTTGTTGCACTTAGAATTAATATAAGACATTGCTTTTTACAAGGCCATGCCATATACTTTGGTTAGGATCACCAATTATCATGTTTCAAATCTCATTTTTTTGTTCGCATGCAGAAAAGACAAACAGTGCTATTCTCTGCTACTCAAACAAAAGAGGTTTGCACATAATCTTTGATATTAACATTGTTATTGCTACTGTTATTATGTGGTAATTATTTGTAACTTGACCATGACCCAGTTTTACTTATTTATTTTTATCCAGGTTGAAGATTTTGCAAGATTATCCTTTAATAAAAAAGAAGATGGCGGAGAAAAGCCAGTATATATAGGAGTTGATGATTCCAGAACGAAGGTCAGAAATAGATATGAATTATATATATACAAATAAGAGAGATTTAATTTTAGAAGGTCAAAATTCAATATATACACAAATACATTTAACAATCATAAAAATATATATGAATTATATATATGTGTTGTTGACGTTACATTCACTGTTCAATTTCATACAAAATAGATAGGTGTTCGAATATATCCAAACCAAAATATAAGTTGTTGATATTACATACATTATATATAAAGCATGGATTTGAACCATATAGAGTTGTCGCTTCGGACTTCGGTTTTGGAATATCTAAGCCGAACCAAATATAAAAAACCTATGTAATTCAAAAAATTCAACTAAATCGATCCATTTAAACGAAAAAAAAAACAAATCATTTAATCCTAAATTTGTCGGTTCGGTTGAAAACCAAATAAACCGGATCCAATGAACACCCCCTAGCTATGGGGGTACTAGCTACCGTATGTTAAAAATTAGTTAAAATATAATTTTAGATAATCTCTGCACAAGTTGAGTTGATTTAGAAGCTGTTTTTAGATGTATGAAAACTGCATTGGTAATATTAAGCATAGTTATTTTAGGAATAGTTGGCATAGTGGTTATTTTAAGCATAGTTTTTCAGCATGTTGTGTAGTGTGTGCTTATTTTAGAAAAGTTCTGGGTGTTTAATCTAAGAACGTTGTAGTGTTTTAATGTTTTAAATACTTTAGAACTCAATGTAATTGTAAGAGAGAAAATAAAGTGTTGCCTATTCAGAAATATTACTCTCTTCTATCTTTTGCATTACTAGCCCAAAGCAGTCAGTATCTCTGAGTTTATCCCAACACTGTTTGCAGATGACTGTAGAAGGATTGGAGCAGGGCTATTGCATTATCCCTAGCAGCAAGAGGTTTCTAGTTTTGTACGCTTTTCTAAAAAGAAATGTCAACAAGAAGATTATGGTTTTCTTCTCTTCCTGCAATTCGGTCAAGTTCCACTCGGAGCTTTTGACGTAAGATCTTTATTTTACTCGTTATCTTATCCAATGTGGTTTATGTGATGGTGTTAAATTATTGGAACATAGTGGTGCAAATGAATTGTATTTCCTTTTTAAAATGGTTACATGTTCTTTTCTGTTTGCAACTCAGTCAACTACCACTCAGCACTTTGAGATGCAATTTTTGTTCAAGTTGTTATCCGTTGCTGTTCTCATTAATAACAAAAAGCGTCAAAGTATTAGAACTTAGTGGGAGTAGATTTTTTTTTTCAAATAGAAACATTAAATGAGATTACTAAATTTTGTCAGGCTCATGACCTGAAGACTACATGTTAGAATCTGAATGTGAACATGCAAGTGCAATTATGGGGGAAAGTATTGCATTTACCATTACTAAAATTAACAAAAGAAATATTAGCAATGTGCCATATGAATACATGAGAAACATAAAAAAATTCTCTGATGGAAGACCCCCTGTCACTCTATTTCAATGTTTTATCCTCTCTCATCTGCCTTTAGATTGTAAAGAAAAAAATGAAAAATGTTGACCACGCTTTATGTCAATGCATTATGTTGGTTATCAGTTATCACCAATTTGTGTTGTAATATTATAATGTTTGATTGGTACCAGGTACATTCAGGTAGACTGTATGGACATTCATGGAAAGCAAAAGCAACAGAAGCGTACATCCACCTTCTTTGAATTTTGCAAGGCCGAAAAGGGTATTTTACTATGTACTGATGTTGCTGCACGTGGGCTTGACATCCCTGCTGTGGTTAGTTAACCTGACTTTTTTTTATTTTTTTATATTTCCCTTCTAATATAGAACATTGTTGTGAATTGAAACCCATGCACATGCACCATAAATATTTTATAAACTAATCAAATCACTCTGTAAGGATCTTAAACTAATTTTGCTTGCAATTAAACTTTTTCTGGAATCAAGTACTGAACTTTTCAGAATTATTTTCTTATATTTTAGGATTGGATTGTGCAATACGATCCACCTGACGAGCCGAAGGTTGGTAGCTCATCTATTTCAGCTTATTATTTTTTCTTAAATTTGCTTATACTACTGTTTGTAGGGATACTAATAATATCGAATTGTGCATTCAGGAGTATATTCATAGGGTCGGGAGAACTGCTCGTGGCGAAGGTGCAAAAGGGCATGCTCTTTTGTTTCTCTTACCAGAGGAGATAAGCTTTCTTGCCTATCTGAAGGTATGGTATCTACTCATTTGTTTTCAGTAATTGCTATAATTCAAGAATTTGTGTAATGAATTGATAAAAGCAGGTGTCATTCTTTTAATTGCTGAGTTCAGTGATTGTTGATATATGGAGCATTATGCCTCCATCAAATGCTATTTCATTTTGGTATTGTGACTTGTGCTAACTAACTCATTATTGTTATTCCAATTTGGTGGCAGGAAGCAAAGGTTCCTTTGAAAGAATACGAGTTCAATGAGAAAAAGGTGCAAAATTTGCAATCCCACCTGGTTAGTTCTTTTGATATTAACCCTTGTTCAATTAGACTTGCAAATTATTGAATTTTAGATTTAACGAACCAAAATTGACAAGACGAGCAATGCAGGAGAAGATAGTGGGAGAAAACTACTATTTAAACCAATCTGCAAAAGATGCATATAGGTCCTACATTCTCGCGTACAATTCACATTCCATGAAAAATATCTTCAATGTGCATAGCCTCAACCTAAAGGTATGATACTGACTGCACACCTATTATTGTTTTTATTCTTGGCAAAGAGACTAGAGATAAATTGTATTTGAATTACCAAACCAACAATTAAACAGGTGACTGGAAATTAAGATGCTAAACATACTGGTACTAGTGTCCCACTCGGTACAGGTTGTACTGAGCATGTAGATTTGCAGTCTTTAGAAAATAATGAACCATTGTTGATCACTTGACATGCTTTTGTCAGGATATTGCTTCATCATTTTGCTTTAGCACCCCCCCAAAGGTTAATTTAGACTTGGAAAGCAACGCCTCAAAGGTGAGGAAGAAGATGCGTCAGATAGAAGGCAACCGGCATGGAATTAATCGCAGAAATCCTTATGGGAAAAACAAGGATAACAGGCAGTTTTCTAGAATTTAGAACAGGGTTTTGACCTTATTTGTGTTTTTAATACTAAATTTTAACAATGAGGATACCAGTTTTGAAATGGGATGTTGAGGAAATTTAATGTTTTGTTCAGTAGATGCATTGTTATATTATGTAAATCTTTGAACGATTTATGGTCAAATGCTTTTGCAATTTATCAGGTATTTAGTTTAACAATCTAAGCATTGGTCTCTCAAACTTGGTTAGAATTAAACCAGGCCCTTTATAGCAGTGGCATAGTTTTTAAATCCCGTTTTAGTGAAGTGAACCCTTTCTGGAGTTGACACATTTTAGTTATGAAATAAAACCTCGTCTATCTGGTTTATATTTTCATTTCTATAAAGTTGGATCTGTCTTGGATTTAGAACACAATAGATAGTTTGCAGTCTGTATCCTACAATATATAGGTTAATGAAGGAAATTAATCATGTCATTACTGATTTCTGTCACAGCAAGTCACGTTACATGTTGGTTACGTGCATATGACTCATGTTGCATGGCGTATTTTCCTTAAATTGAAAATGTCACGTTTCATTATCAATGTTGGAATTCTTTATTATAATTTATTTTGTAGGATAATGTTTTGATCCTCCTAGTTATCACTCCCGGGCGCATCTCTCAACTAGTTCAATTAACTTTGACTTCGCAGCTTCTGCGAAGATTTCAAAAAAAAAAACTAGTTCAATTAACTTTCACGTGATAACGGTATCCAATGGCACATATTTCCTAAATTGCCATTTCCATTTTTGAATTGCAATCTCATTTGTTTCTTGTTTCTCTTATTTTTCTATTTCCAAGAGATATTAAGCGATATTATTTTTCTCTTCCATCTCCACGCGTTCGCCGTATACCAATTAGGTTCTCCAATCAACAATTTTTGCTCGTATCTCGCCGTTCTCCAATCAGGTTTTCTCCGATCAACGATTTTCTTCGATCTCATCTAGCAACCCTTGCTTCTGTAGGTAATATCAATCTTCTTTGCATAAGTTTCAATTTGATTTGAATATAGTTGATACTTGAGTTTTTTGAAGTGTTGGTGCTTGTAAAGTTTAGATTTAACTGTATGTTATTTAGTTGATCGTTAGGTTATATGTCACAGTGTACTGCACTGTTATTATTAAGTGGATCGTAAGGTTTAAATGCTTATTATTTGAGTTTTAACTGCTGGACAGTTACGTTTTAAATGCTTGATGGTGTCGTTTTACATGATGTTATTTAGTTTATCGTTAGGTTTAAATGCTTCGTTATTTATTTTTAAAGACATGATGCTTGATGTTTAAAGGTCATATGTCACCGTGTACTGCACTGTTATTATTTAGTTGATGGTAAGGTTTAGATGCTTACTAATAGTTACGTTTTATGGTACAAGATTCATGTGTAAACTGGTTAATTAACAGGTTTCAGTTTTTGTTTTGTCATAAACCAGGATTATATGATGGATACTTACTGATTTGAATGATTTTTTTCGAGGTGGCTTATGGTTAGAAAATCTAGATCCAGTAATTGAAAATCGAGAGCCATTAAGTGAATCATCTGGAGATATTTGATGCCCCACACAATAACAGAGAGCATTGATTAAAATCAATAACAGAGAGCATTGATGCTACACACAGCTCGTATTCAATATATATTTGATTTGATTTTCTGTAGATAATAAGCTTCTATATAGAAACTGGATCAAAGAAATTAATTCACAAATAGCTATATAATTCATAAAGTTAAAAACATTAATATTAAAATAAGTATTTATTTATATAAAATTTTGTGTTTTCAAAATATATTTCTAACAGTTGATGGAGCACCCGAGACAGAGGCGGAGACCTTATATAGGTATACATTGTAAGACTTGTATGAATGAGAAATGGGTAGTACGTGAAGTGTATTTAGAGCATACCCATCCTCTATTGCCAGAAACAATATCATTTTTTATTGCTTCTTTTGTTATATACTTGTATTCCAAAAAGATACCAACAGATGTTGGAATCTAATAAAGAGCAAGGCATGTCACCTTATGATAATATAGATACAAAGGCAAATTCAAGATTTTCGTCGAAGCGGGTTTAAATAGCTAATTGAATTTAAATTCATTAACTAATTGGGTATTTGATAAAAAAATAATGCTTTAACTAATACTTTATAATGGTCTGACTTGTAATTTATGATATTCTGACTTATAATTATAATTTTCAATCGTATTTCAAGAAATTTATTTTAATTTTAACTATAAATTTAACCCGAATTACTAATTAAACATTCAGAGGAGAGCAAAAAAATTTCCAGAGGGGGCCAAAGCCAGTTGGAACCAATAAATCTCCAGAGGGGGCGGCTGCCCCCCTGAACTACACTGGATCAGCCCCTGTATAGAAAGTGTATTAAAATATGCTGGTGGGTATTGGAAGGGAACTTTTATACGAAGGGATGCTCAGAATCATCAAGATAAGTTTAGGAGGGAGAAAATTTGGGCGATTGGTGGAGACGATGCTTTATTGTTCACTGATTATTGTAAGGAGAAATAGATTTATGATAGGAAATTTTGGTTCAATTACGAATATACTAATGAGAGGCGGTTGTGGAATATTTTCTGGGCAGACGATCGTAGTCATGTATTGTATAAGTATTTTTATAATATTGTAGTGTTGAATGCCACGTACCTATTTAGATAATAATTTTATCTTTATAATTAGCTATATTTAATTTTAATTTTTGGTAGCAGTTTGAATTAAAAACTTGAGGAAAGACTTTACATGTGAAGCAATAATTAAGATTTGAAATGTGAAGACTATATGCTTTATAGTTTATCTCTAAAGAATTAGTACTTGGGTTCTAAAGGGTACAACCGTACAAGAGTGAACAATATTGAAAAGACTGTATGATAGGGTTTAAAACTTTAAATGCATGAGTCAACTGATTCGAAGGCTTTATCATTTAGGTTTAAATGGTTTGACATTCTGGGTTGTTTCTATAATTAAAGATGTACTTATTTAAATATAATGTATTCATCAGCTGATATGTTACAGATGTTGTTTGATGTTTTGCTGGTTGTCTTTCTTTCTAAAAAAAAATCAAAACAGGAGTTGATAATTTAATTACAATTCCATACTTCGTATTCTGTACGTCTGCGAATTCTCTTGGGAGTAGATGAATGATCATCAATATTCAACCATCAAAACGTGTACTTATTATTCTTAATTATTGTTAGTGTTAAATATTTGACAATAATGTTTCACTGTCTGAATGTTTCAATAATAATAATTTCCAATTGTAGAGTATGGGAATAGACTAGGCCCTAAATTAAGCACATGGTTCTGAATATTGAATTCATCTAATCCCAACAATTAATGACACTAATTTCAACACATTCAATAGAAATGAGCCAAAATGAATTGTTATTTTATTCCTTGACCTCTTGGACCTATTAAAGGTGTAACATCTTGTATCCGATCCTCTATCTTTCTCTATAATCCATTTTACCAAAAGGACCCTATAAAATCTAGGAAATACGAAAACATATAAACTACATATCTCAACACTCCATCTTAAGATAGACAAAAGATATCCATCATACCCATCTTGTCACATTACCTAACCAAGTCTAGTAAGCTAAGCCCCTTAGTAAGCCAGTTAGTTACTTGCTTCCTAGTAACTACATTTCTCAGCTCCAATAGTCCACTACTCAGCTTTTCCTTGATGAAGAACCTATCAAACTCCACATGCTTGGTTCGGTCATGCTGCATATGATTGTTGGCAATATTAATTGCGGACTTGTTGTCACACCACAGTTTCATTTGGGTCCCTTTGTCCATCTTGAGCTCCACTAGCATGGCTTTCAAACACACCATCTTCGCAACACCTAAGGCCATGGCCCTGTACTCAGCCTCGGCTGTGGACCTCGCAACCACCGATTGCTTCTTGCTCTTCCAGAAAACCAAGTTGCCTCCTACAAACATGCAATATCCAAACGTGGACTTCATGTCATCAACACAATTAGCCCAGTTTGAATCACAATATCCCTTAATGTTCAAGTGTCCATTCTTCTTGTAGATCAACTCCTTACATGGTGCACTCTTCAGGTATCTCAAGATCTGATACACCGCATCCATGTGACCCTTCCTAGGATCATGCATATAGAGATTCACCACACTCACTGCAAAGCATATGTCAGGACAAGTATGGCTCAGATAGATCAAGCAGCCTACCAATCTCTGGTACCTCTCTTTATCAACTGGCTCTCATGCCTCAGCACTCAGCTTGGACTTCTGATCAATGATAGCCACCGCAAGCTTGCACCCTAGCATACATGTTTTTGTAAACAAGTCTAGCACATACTTTCTTTGAGATAAAATGATCCTCTCTACACCATGAGCTATCTCAATACCAAGGAAGTATCTCAGTTGCCCCAAGTTCTTTACCACAAACTCTTTGCCCAACCTCGCCTTGAGCTGAGCAATCTCACCATCATCATCACCAGTGATAATCATGTCATCCACATACACCGCAAGCATAGTAATATAAACTTCATGTCGCCTAAAGAATACTGTATGGTCTGCATTGGTCTGCCAATACCCCATGCCTACCATAGCTCTCCTAAACCTGTCAAACTAGGCCTGAGGAGACTGCTTCAGCCCATAAAGAGATTTCTTGAGCCGACGCACCTTACCACTCGTCTGTTTCGTGCCAAAACCTGGTGATAGTATACCTCCTCCAATAAATCACCATGAAGAAAGATATTCTTCACATCGAGCTATTTGGATCGGGTTCTTGATTGGATTTTGAGCTCGAATCTTGATAAGATAAGTCAAGATCAGATTAAAAGGAAGAGGAAGAGGTTAGAGGTGATGTGGATCTAGATCTTGAGGGTGCAAGATCAGGTCAAAAAGGAGAAGTGGGAGGATCTGGACTTACATCGATATAAGGCTCAGTTGGTGGTGAAGGGGTACAGTCAGACTTATGGCATCGACTATGATGAGACTTTTGCACCAGTGGCTAAGATAAGCACAGTGCAAACCCTGATTTCCTTGGCAGCAAATGGGGGTGGAAGTCTTGGGTATCGTGCGGTATTAGCCCCCCATGCCGGCCAAATCACACCAAAATCCGAACCCTAGGTGGTGGTCGGCCCTAGAAGAGAGAGAACCGGCCTAGAGAGAGAAGAGAGGGAGTTCAGTTACTATAGCGACAGCGGAGGTTACTGTAGCAGTGACACAATCCTAAACTTAGAAGCTCTGATACCAAAATGAATTGTTATTTTATTCCCTGAACTCTTGAGCCTATTAAAGGTGTAACATCTTACATCCGAGCCCCTATCTTTCTCTATAATCCATTTTACCAAAAGGAGCTTATAAAATTTAGAAAATACGAAAACATACAAACTACATATCTCAACACATTCTCATGATCACTCTCGCACATATTCAAATTCAAGAATATGAATTCCCATAAATTAATTTGTGAATTTTTGTATCCAAAACTCATATCCCGCACAATTCCATAAGACTTAACATGCCCTTGAGAAAATTTGAACTGAACGATTAGGTCACACGGACGTACTTTTTTATTTATAATCAAAATCCAGCAATATTGGTATCTTTTTTATAATGGAGAACGTGTTGGAATAAATTTAAATCGGATTGCTGCAAAATAAAATAAAATTAATAATCAGTTATTTGTTACTCGGATAGCTTTATTGTATTTAACCGTATTATACTATTATGTCTTCAACAGGCAAGATAATTGGAAACACCATCAAGATAGAGAGTTATCACTCTTTATGATATGAGGTATGGAATTAATTGGAATCATAACTTTTTTATAACGAGTAATGTAAATTGTGAAGTAATTTGGAACGCAAGTAGTTCAACTTTGAAAGAAAATTTCTTGTACAGGTTCCCAAATTAAATCTGCTTTTAATACAATTGTTGCTGCCTTCTAACTGAAACTAACGCATGTTTGATTCGAACCAACAATTTACCGAAGCAGATAAAAAAGCAAATGATAAACCGAGAGAGAGATACGTATCTAATATTACCTTTCAGCATCAACATTATATAAATTAGTTGCTCAAACCCATTCAAGCTACACCGTGTTCAAATAAGGATAAGAACCATGCTAGTTCCAGGGCGATATATTTCTCCGACATAATAAAATACACTAAGAGCTACACTAGGGTTGTCACGCCTAACTAAAAGAGGCAGTAACTAAATACCGCAGATCTAGTTGCAAACAATAACCAGCATTACTTGTACATTCTACACCTAATATGCATAGTGATACATAATGAATACAAAACTTTGCAACATTAGCTACCAAGTGCTATAAATCCAATCCTTCGGTACTAGAACGAAGGGACCCAAAAGAAGTTCTATACCTTCCGACTGCTGTAGCTATGTTTCTGACCATTATCAATTATTTTTCTTCCAAAGATTCATAATTCCATAGCCAATAATATCACTCCCATTTAGCTATCATCCATATCCTCATCTTTCACAGGCATGTCGGGCCCGTCATCAAAACCCATGTCAGGTGCAGGATCATTCAAGTCTAGAAACCTTCTAGGCAAGTTATCTTTCTCTTCGTTTGGACTCCTCTCCTTGTCCAATGACTCTTGCTTCTGCTCTTCTTGCGCTACCATCTCTGTATATTCTTTATTAATCACTTCATTGCCACCGTTAGTATCATAATTACTATGCTCGCCACCATTATTATAATTATTATCATAATCAACGTCCTCTTCCATCTCTTCACCAGCTTCTTCATTCCGATCCTGGCTCGATGTCGAAACCTCCTGATCATTCTCCGAATACGCCCCATCAGCATCCGCATCGGAATCCGTGTCCGACTCAGACACCTCATACTTTCTATAATTAATCTTTGGCCGGGTAGACCGCTTGCTCCTCCTGAGGCCTGTGTCAATCTCACCAACCGACCTCAGTTTCCTCCCACCCCGCTTTGACCTTGTAGATTCTTTCTTGTGCCGCCTTGACCGGCGGCTCATCTCCAATTCTTCTTCACTCGAACCAATGGAGTAATCCTCTTCTTCATCACCATATTCGTCTTCTTCGGGATTTTCATCGTCTTCTTCATCGTCAAGTTTATACTCTTCATCTCCTTCAGAGCCACTTGAGGCGGACTTGCTCTTGCGTGTCTTGAGGTACTCTTCGTCATAGACAGCCTCGCCAACAATGTCATCATCACTTTCAAAGGTCGCATCAACATCATAGGAACCCGCATCCACAAAGTCCTCGGAATATCTTCTAGGTCTTTTTCTTCGCCGGTTGCTGAGATTAGTAATAACAACATAAAAAAAATTGTATGGTTGAACAGGACTAATCAGGTCCATTACAAGGTGGTACTGTACGTATATCCAACAAAGTTTTTTACTTTATCATTTTCTCTTTCACTACGTTTTCTTTAGGGTTCAAATGCCTTTATTTTTTGTGCCTCCATCATGCCTCTATTTTTAAATTTTCTAATAATAAAAATGATAAATTTATATGTCAAAATAAAACCGTTAGACGTGATCTTTTTTTCTCTACATGCACATTAGAAATAATCACTTTTTCGATTTTTATATGAATTAATAAGTTCAAAATCAACATCCAGAAATTATCAACACCAGTGTATTTTTGCAAGCTCTTGATACTAATCAAAACAAAATTGAAATGTCATGATCTTTTAAGTGTTTATAGAGAAAATGATATAAGATCATACCTAACGGTTTTATTTTGCTATTTAAGTTTTAAATTTTAAGTTATTGTCATTCTAAAAATGGAGGCATTTGAACCCTCTTCTTTTCTTTCTGGTTAGCTGGCTTGATTTTTTTTTTTCTCAAAATAAGGGACTCAAACATTCAAATTCTAGCCAGACATCAATGAGAAAAAGAGTCATCAAGGTCTAACTGGTATTAAAGCTTTTTACATTTACTATAAAGGCTATACTAGTATGGTACAATCTCGTATGAGGCACAATGGCAACTGACCTTCTGTCCAGAGACTCATCTGGGTCACCTTCATGATCCGTTTCTACATAATTATCCTCAGACTTAGGAGATGCAGGGTCATGAAAGTTGTCAGGCGGAGACGATGGTCCGTTGGATTTACCATTGGCAGAAGCCTCATGTCTTGGCATTACTCTCCTAGTGCTGCTACCGACAGCAGGCTCAGGTGACTCCTGACTTCTCCTAAAATCATACACAATTTGTAGAGTGCGAGTATAAGTTAGTTTATTCTTAATTATAAATTTGTGGTTTGAGTATGATGTGCATACTTTGTAAGTTTTATTGCCTCGTTGATTGATCGGTCATAGTCATCTGCAAATGATTACACCAAAAAAATTACTATTAGTTTAGTAGAGAAAATTGGACATAGTTTTATCACCTCATTAAGTCATACAGTTATATTGGGTAACTGATATTGGGGTAACAATGTGATCTTAGTTTTATCACCTCATTTGTCTGTTAAATTACACCAACTTCAAAAAGAATCTGTTTTCCAAGTAATTACTTTTCAGACGAGACTTGGCTGTTCAAAAAGACAAAATGTGCAGATCTGAAAAAAGGTTCCGAAAACCTCACAAAAATAACCAAAAATGTAGGTAACACCTTTTTTTTTGTTTGAAACCTGAAACTCTTACCAAAAGTGTAGGTAACACTTTTCCTATGGCGAAGGGAACGACCGGATGTAACACCATCAGCTGTCAAATAGCTGTTGAGAAGAAGTGCTTCCCTTTGTTGCTTCTTTAACAGTTTCTCTTTCTTTTGCATTAGTGCAATATTCATCTACACAAAATATATATGATTAGATTAGTGCATGGTAGGTATTTTAGTCACTCCTTTGCTGGATAATGAAAGATAATTTACTTTGTGAGTTTTCTCTATCTCAGGAAGAAAATCAATCTTCAATTTCTTAGCAAGTGAGACTTCCGTCCGATTCTTGCTTGCAAAAAGCTTATCCTGCAAAATAAGATAATAGGTTTTTTTATATTTTGCTAACTAACATGCAATACTACTTTTGTGGACCCATTAAACTAAAATAATTGACTAAAATGTGATTTAGGTTATTAACTAATGTATAAATTCCAAAAGAACACACGGTCATTTAAGCAGTGTGAAATTAAAAAAAAATGCTATGGTCATTTAAGCATCGACAAAATCACCTCATAAACAAAACTAACATTCATTTATTTACCATCACTTTTCAAATATGAGTGTGGACATGAAGGTACTCTCTGAGCATTTATTGGCCGTGAACATCTAATCGAAAACATCCTATCAAAGGAACCATTGTAGTCACAACCAGTACACCAGTACAGCCAGGGGAGGAGCCAGACTTTCTGACTATGGGGTCAGTCGCGAATGGGGTCATTCATATAAAATTTTCATGCTGAGAATGGGGGTCAATTTATAGTACCGGTAGTATTTTACTCTAAACTGTATAAAAAATCCTATGTAAGTACAACAATTTTGAAGAAAAAAAAGTGGGGGTCAATTGACCCCCATTACTTCTTACTACCTCCATCCCTGAGTACAGCTACTTACTAGATGATAATTCTCATGCTAAAGAATAAGGATACACAAAGGCACAAATAACGCACCGAAACTTCTTGAAATTCATCCAAATTGGTTGCAACTGTTTCCCATTGGTAAGTAACAATAGGTGGCGGCGGAGGGGGAGGTCGTCCTTTTCTTTTCTTTGTATCGGGCTTCTTAGCCTCAACTGTTGGTGTCTCAACTTTCCTTATTTCACGGTACAGCCTATGACCAAGCATAGGATCATCCTCGTACCTGTAGTTTTGAAATTCAAAATTGCAGATCTCATAATTTAAATATAAACACGAGTAATAACATGGATTATAACACCAGTTGTATTTTAGTTGTACCTTAATAAAAATAGTAATAACAACAATAATCACTGCATACAACTAGTTCTTGGAGACCAAACAGTCGACTCAAACTGCTCAGCATGATCTCCATATTAAAATGTTCTTGGAGACCAAATTTTATATTTTTGAAAAAAAAAAATTACTATTTTTTTCATAGGTACAAAATCACTGTTTCTGGACCGCTCAACAGTGATTTTGAACCTATATAAAAAAAAAAAAAAACCCAAAAAATATATAATTTGATCGGTTCAGATTGCCTATTTGGACTTTGAAAACAGAGATAAGAGATGTGAGGCATATGAACCCTCAAATTTATTAGAATTTATAAACTACATTAAAAGTACGGATTTACATCAGTATCCCCCCCCCCCCCCCCCCCCGGGGCCATAATTGTAGATATAGACAGACAAGGTTGGTCAATAAAAGCGTGAGAAAACGAACAATATATAGACAAATAACCAACAGAGTTCATTTAGTACCCTGCAAGCACCTTTAACCGCAGGTACCCATCTAATTATACTTGAGATTAGGGATGATAACACAATTGGTGTGAACAGTCACTGTTCTTAGAAATTATTTGGTACCTACCAATAGGAGATTCCATAGGAGTCACCACCAACCCGTTCTTTACGAAATAACGACAGATAGGCGCCACGTTTTAATGAATGGTCAATGTAATTCCGAATATCTTCTTGCTGAAAACAACACATTTCATAATAACCATATAAGCTAATAGATCTGCCTGCTTGGTTACTTGGTTAGCACAGGATAGTACAATACCAGTTTTAATTTAGTACCTATTTCTCAAATCTGATGATTACTTTTGTCAATTTTAATGGTTTATTTATCTTAAATTTAAGCAGCATCAGAAACTTCCAGTTAGTAATTACTGTAATACCATATCAAACTCCAGTACTCATCACTGACATGAAAACAACATAATAGGCAACCAATAAAGTGTAAAATCCCAAATCTATGAAGTAAAAAAATTGTTGACAATATAAAAACAAACCTCAACTCGAATATCACATATTGCCTTCAAAACCACCAGACGAGTGGCTGGATCAAGTATTTTATACGCCTCAATTTCCGCACTAGAAAAAACATATACACTCAAGATTGGGATTACATCAAAAATATAAGAGATTCCTATTTGAACTGAAAAGATACACTATATATTAAATATTTACCCGTGGTCTGCAACAATCGGCACTTCACCTTCTCCAACCTGATGTAAGGAACTAAGTGAGTTTTTTGCATGATTTATGAAGTGAATTATCACACCAGTACTAAACCAACTTGTACTCTACCACTTATATGTTTAGGGGTATTCAGGGCAGTAACACAGAAAACATATTACTACTAAACCAATGCATACTATATGATAAAACTCAAAACAAAGGTGAGAGAAAAAGATTATTCAGTTCAAGAATCATCTGGTGGAAACATAAAAAATATAAATTTTGTAAAAGAACTAAATCTGGTACAATAATTTAGTACACGTACCCAATGCCACCAGTCTCTCAGTTTTCGGCACAACACTGTAACCCAAGTTCCACGTCCCATGGCCATGCGTGTTACAGGAGGGATTGACTGTCCATACAAAACAAATTTGCAAATGTCAGATATAATAACATCACATATTATCAGATTGACTAATATATGATTAAGATGAAGTGTTCTTTCTATTTTTGCATTTTCTTTGCCCAGAAAATTAAAGTTTCATCTTCTGTATCCTCCAAGAACCAAAATTGTAACTAAACATGAAAAAGGAAAGAAAGAAAGAACAATGATAAGGTCTAAAGAGTTTATGCTAATGTAATAACATTAGCATATTTGCCGATATGCTAACAGTTCAAAGTTTATTATTTCATGTTCAAACGGTCGATCCAAGCGGCTCTCTAAATCTTCATATCAAAATCATATAGAATACCAAAATTTTCCATTTTTAGAATTATTTTTTTACTATTTTCTATGATTTCTGAAAGATAGACCCTAAAATAATAGAACAGTACAAAAAATCCGAAAAAATGATCAATTTTGGTATTCTACAAGATTTTAATATGTAGATTTTAGGGTTAATTTTTCATATGCCCTTCAACGCTTCTTAGTTTCTTATTTCTCCCTCGAAACTTTAATTTTTCTTATTTACCTCTCGACTATTCTAACTCTATCATACTTGCCCCTTGACTTGTTATTGTTAAGGTAACTCTAGTGAAATGACGATTTATCTTTGGCTTAGAATAGTATTTGACAAATTTACCCTATTCTATCTATCCCATTCAACCTTCACTTTGTGACTTCACTTTTTTCTCCGATCAACTAAGGCAGGAAAAATTGCGACCAACTATTTCCGAATTCATATCACACATCATCTTTGTCCGTTATCCCACTCAAAACCACCGCAATATGTATTGAGAAAATTAAACTTAATTGATAGCATCAAAAACATGGTCTCCACTATTCTTGTCCATTGTTTCAATTTATTACTCCATTTAACTTCAGGTGACACGTGATATCAACCTCTTTTCTGCTACCTTAGACATTCCAAAAAGTATGAGTGATACTTTAACATCTAGCTTTAATTAATCGATTCAGTGAGGCAATTTAAAAAAAATAATCAAACTTGTGGGATGAAGTATTTAAGTGCAGCAATTTGATACATTGGTATAAAAACTTGAATAAATATAATTGTCGCAATTAAATTTACTAGTCAACAGTGAGATTATAATAGCATCCAAAAAGCGCCAACATATATTGGTGTCTTTTATTAAAACACATTTAATTTCTTTTTAACCAAAAACACCCACAAGAAAGCACCAAAAATGATACCAAAACATTTCTTACTCACTAAAGGCCTTTTAGGCTGACGATTGATCTCCATATATCTTTAATGCAGCAGAAAAGAAATGAGCATTTATTATAGTTGGCTGACCATAGCAGCCTCTGATTTACTTATGAGTATGTTATGGGTGATTCACACTTTCCATAAGATCGCGGAAAACTCTAAGAGTAAGGGTATAATGGGAAAATGTATATTCTGACAACACTAACTGTGGATAATTAACTCATGGGTAAATAGAAAAGGATAAAAATAGTTAAGGGATATATGAGATATAATAATGAGTACAAGGGTAAATAGAAAACTGAAAAAGTTTTCGAGGGTAAAGAGAAAATTAACCCTACATTTTATTAAGCTGCTTGGATCTACCGTTCAGACATGAAAGGGTAAAATATGACCCCTTAGCATATAGGCCACTATGTTAGCATTAGTAGCATAATATCAGGCCTAAAAAATTAAAATGCTCAATCGATAATTTTCAACAATCATACAAGCTAGTCTCCCAGTCTGTGGCATGTATAACTATCTCCCAAAAATAAGCTGTTTAAAGTATGTTAACTCGTGACATTCTAAAGTCCAATATAAGCTCTAACAAGAGCTAAGCTACTGCAGAATAACTATTTGACCTCAAAGAGAAGTAGAAAGAAAGATTAGATTTTGCACTAAGTACGAAGATGTATGCTTGTCAGGACAAGATGACAATTAAATTCATACACACGTAAATAATGTGAAAATAAAAGCCGATGAACTGAAATGGCCACAACTTGAAACCGTCATAATGAGAAAGCACTAACCTTAAGTAACGGCATATGAATATCATCAAGTATGTTATTAGGAGATATCAATGATGACTCCAGTTCCTCTGCCGTGAATTCAGCTGCTATGTTCAGTAGCGACCGGAAAACCTATAATCAAACTTCCATTTTACCATCTCAATTCAATTAAAAACTAAACTAGGCATATGAAATGAAGCACAAGAAAAGAAAAGGGGAAAATTGGGAAGAAGAGGGGAATGTAGCACAAAGTAAGCATCCAGTGATTGTTTAGAGAGGAGATTAACACAAAAGTTCTTCCCATTTCTCATTCATCTCCTTTGTCCTCCCCAAATATTGCTAACCAAATAGTACATTTTGAACAGTAACCAAATTAGGGTTTCCCTACAGCTTCCCATCTCCTAGGGCTTCCTCCTCGTGAAAGAAACGCAACTAATTTAACCACCCTTTTTTTTTTCTTTTTTCTAAGTTCTTACATGTAGAAAGTTCAGCACAGAGGCGAGTTGCCACATGGACCTGAGCTTAAACAGAGGCAAGTCGTCGGCGGGAACCGGATCGGGCACAAGTGGGGTAACCACCCGAACCGAACTCCCCGCCTCCTCTGTCTTCTCTCTCCGACGACGCTCCGGTGGCGGAGGTCGCGGCGGTTCCGCGTCACGTATCCGGGATCGACTTGTGCAAGCGCGCGGTAACCTTTGTCTTCGCCCAGCTGGGGAGGGTAAGGGTTCTGTACTTGGAACTGGGGAGGGACTAGGGTTAGCCTTCGAAGGGGGATCGGGTGGGGAAGAAGGAGTAGGAGATCGTGGAGAGGGAGAAGGCATGGAGGGGAGATCGGGCTGAGAAGAGGAGAGAAGAGGGTTTGGAGAGGGGGAAGAGACGAGAGAAGCCATGGAAATGGGAACAGAAAGGGGAAAGAGAGAAAAGGGTAATATGGGGATTTTACGTAATTGAGGAAGATGAGGTGCGTGGCATACTGTTCTGATTTCGTACTGCTTCCTACTGGTTTCCTTTCGTGTTTGAATCGATAACAAGTTTTAACTCAAATTTGATTTTATATGGACCGTCCGATCTGCTTTAGCACTAATATTAAAGGACTCCCTCCATTTCCACCTCGGGTCGGATGACTCAGATTGGTCTGGATCTATAATGAATATTTTGAGTTACTTCAGAGGATCGGACTCGACTTATCGCGACTTGCTGCATATAAAGTAAGTACGAGAACCGAAACATGGGAACAAACTCATGACGAAGACCAGCTCCAAGGGATAAAGTATTTAAAGATTACACCTGTGCTACCATTAAATGCTTGAGCTAGTATTAACCTCATTTTGCACGAGTTAAGATTCTTCCTTTCATTTTGATCCAAGATGGAAATTTATTATGACTGATCTGAAACTAATCTTTATAAACATAAATGATTTCAATAGAATATAATTCAATGTGATTGATTTTAAATTGAATTTTAATAATTGAAACATAAAATTACACCAAAAAAATCATTTATATACATAAAATAAATAATAATTCTATTTAACCTTATTTACTTCAATTGTCATTAAAACCCTAAAAATTAGAGTTTTGATTTTTTTTAAATAAATGAGATTAACAAATAAGACAAAATTGACACATATCTTTCTAACAATAAAAGCAACATAAGATTTACTTCGTCGGAGCTAAATTTAATATTTACATCACTTAAAAAAAGATGATACGATTGACATTTTTCACCATATATCTTGCTTATGTGCACAATTTCACCAGAGAATTTTGACCGTTCCGAATTAGAATTTTTCAAATTGTGTTGAATCTTTTTTTTTCTTCTTTGTCTCCTCATTTCCATCATCTTAGTGCGGTGTGAATTCTATTTCGCTTTCGTGTTTTGTGGTTTGTAAAGGTTTTCAAGATTAATAAACCGTGCTTTTTAACAACCCTTATTTATGAAAATATTTATTTACTCTATATTAGTTTTGTTTGAGATCACTGAATTTTACTTCTAATTTGTTTTAGTCACTCTATATTATATTTATTCATTTTTTAGACAATCAACTTTAATAATTATCCAAATTTGATCATTCCGTTATTTTTTTGCATCTAAAGCTACTGTGGCATTTATTTTATCTAAAGATTTTTGTATTCTCTTACTCCTCCCTCCACCTCCTGTAAAAAAAAACAGAGAGAAGCCCTCTCTCTGTCTCTCCATTATTTTTTATTTAGAAAAATAAGATTAATATAGAAATAAGCCCATGACATACAGAGGCAGATTCAGGATTTTCGTCAGGGGAAAGCAAAAAAATATCGAATCGGATTTAAATAGCTAATTGGATTTAAACCCATTAACTAATTGGATATTTGATAAAAAAAAATAATGCTTTAACTTATACTTTATAATGCTCTGACTTGTAATTTATGATATTCTGACTTATAATTATAATTACCAATCATATTTCAAGAAATTTATTTTAATTTTAACTATAAATTTAACCCGAATTACCAATTAAACATTCAGAGGGGGGCAAAAAAAATTTCAGGGGGGGCGGCTGCCCACCCCCACCCGGAATACACTGGGTCCACCCTTGATGACATATGTACTTAATTGCTAAACTTAATAAAGAATTGTAGTATATAATTAGAACAACCTAAAAAGGCATAAATGTATTGTCAGAAACATAATATAATCAACAACTATTAATGCAATGCCTGTAAAAGTATATGAAATTATACATACAACTGCATACAAGTAGTGTTTATGAAGACATGTTAAAAAAATTATGAATAACTAAATAAAAGGAAACTAACAGCATGAGACAGTTCTAATTTGTTTATATTTTTGGAAATTTTGAAAGCTGAGGTGGAATTTGGATAACAGAACTTGAAGCTCATGAAAACTTACTACAAATGTCACATAATATTTAAATATCATATTTTTATTTAAATACATTTCTTTAATAAAGATTTTTTATAAATATTTAAATTAAAAAATTACTTTCGTCCTTTTTATCTCAAAAAAATAAAAAAAACTTTTGAAATTTTATGTAGTGCTCCAAAGATCTTGTCATCTCCATTACTCTCATCTATTCCGCATTTTGCTCAAGTCAGTATGATTTGAGAAAACTTGCTTTCGGCTCGGTCATATTCACAATGGACCAGGTGCACGACGAGTTCGGCACGAAGAGTGCCAAGTGCCAACTTTGTAACATGGACTGGTATGGACCGGTGGTTGGCAATGGCAGAGAGAATACTTCTTATTTTTTTTGTTAAAATTTTGTCCCGTTCACTGAATTTTGTTTTTGTTATTGGTGACTTAATTTTAATTTATCATTTTACGGCTATAAAATATTTTATTTGTTCCTGTAAAATAATTTTATAATTTTTTTATTTAAAATACTAAGTATATATTATATTTAGATGCACCAACAACAGAGGTTATTTTAGAATAGAGTTATTCGGAATAGTAATGTGTACATAAACAACATTTTTGTTATTTAGAATAGTTAGAATAGTTGTTATTATCTATTCCTTGCAAGTGTTGAAATAGATATTATTCGGAAGTGTGAAGAGAGAGAAAAAGATATTTTGTGACTGAAGGGTTGATATTAAATTCGAAAATTCATCTTGCAATCTCAACCGTTGGCAGATCAGGACAACAACGTGCATTATATAAGAATGGAGATAAACTAATTTTTATTAACTCTTTGACTCTTTTTTTTTTACTTTCGCAGTCTCGCAGATGCTATAAAACTATGATACACCGATACTCCACCAAGGGGCCCGTACCTGTATCAGGTGCGTATCAGACATGGATACACACCGATACAGCCCCAATACTCCAGCTACGTGGCGTATCTCTTCCCCTCCGATACAGTATAGGATACGGCTTATAAGAGCAGGATACGGCAGGGATATGAACGGATACGTTTTAAAAATCTAATGAATAATGTTGGCTTCCAGTGTGATTCGAACCCCTGCCATTCGGTTAAGTGCCAAAATTCTTATCTTAGCCACTGCAATACACTATCATATATGATGCCATCTAGTAACTATGGTATGTACTATATACTTGAGTAGTTGAGTTAAGCCTTCAGTTTTGTATACAAGTTTGGTTTTAAGTTATAATTATAATTAAAATAATAAAATATATATATATATAATGGGCGTATCGTATCCTAAATTTTTGAAAATTGCCGTATCGCCGTATCCGTATCCATGCAACATAGCTGTGAAATCACAAGAGAAAATCAAAATTTTGACTTTTGAATAACTAATAATGCTAAAACTTTTTTTCTAACCAACACGTTGCACAAATCATACTCCATTGGTGGTGTTCTCTTTTATCCGTCGAATTTGGTATAAATCTGACTCCAAATCACGTTTGAGCGAAGCAAAAAGAGTTATTAGAGTTTTGTGAAGTCTCAGAAAGTTTTTATTATTAACTTATATCCTTTCGCTAATAAAGCTCATGTTTTGCTCCGTCGTTCTGAAATAATTAAAAAAAAAAATCAACATAACATAAATTTAATAATGATTCCGCAGCATCAACCAGGTATCTTACTATTACTGTTGAATGTGTAAAGAAATTTAAAATAATGGAATGAGCGAGGCTATGGTGATATGCATATGGAATCGCATCCTCTGCGGAGTTTTTACCTGCGGAGCTGTGCGGTTCTTTTAATCTGGGCCGTTAATTTTGATCGGACGGACCAAATAAGATTTTGGCACGAATTTTAAAGCAAAATAAATACTGTCCCCTCCATCATCCGAACACTCACCAGCTGAGATTTAATTTGAGCCGTCCAATCAGCTCCGCAAAGTGCGGTTCTTTTAAAACTCCGCAGAGGATGGCGGTCCATATGCATATTATGATGGTCAGATGGATTCATGCTGGCCTATGGCTATGGATCCATTTCTCTAAAACACGATCTCCGTATGAAATGTACTTAGATAACTAACCACTAATTATTCATATATTCAAAGAAAATAAAATTGTGTATTAGCTGTGCTGAGAAAATTATTAAGTGTAATTATGAAAAAAATAGAAGTCCAAAGACTCACTGTCAAAATTAAAAAAAAAAAAAATCAGAGGGTTAATTGTCATAAATTGTAAAGTTCAAGGCCTGTCACAGCATATTTTATTTTTGAACATAAATGTGCTAGAAACCGTCCTTAATTTGCATCACTCATCAAAAGTAGCAATACAAATGCATCAGAAAAGCCAAAAAAGAAAAAGAACAATGATATATCTAATTCTAGTACCACGGCTTCTTTACCACAAGAAATAATTAAGGATCAAAATAGACGAGAGTACAAAAGAACAGCAGTTTTGTGTCTACAATAGAAGCTACTAAAGCTCGTTTAGTTCTAAATAACAAATTGACTATCAACAACACGAAAGCTCCAAACTATAATTAAAACGGCATTTGGAACACAACAAGATAGCTAAACTAAAGATTCGCAACCTACAGCCTTGGAACTAAATTTGACCCTGGTACATTAATTTAAATTATTATTACCACTCGAAGCATATCTTGGTACTATTATTATTTCTGAAATTTATGTGACTCTTTCAAAAGCACCCCCGACTTGCATATGAAGCCACTCCGGTGCCGAGTTCTGATTGTATTCTCTTGAAGATTGCGGTTCAAATGCCAAACTCGGAGCAGGATTGTATGTTTGTGCACCAAACTGTAATACAATAGAATAATACATAAATAAACACAGATATAATGCATATTTTTTACTATTTATTTGAATAGTAAATACAACTGAACACCACATCTCCAAGCATCAAGTACTAAAAATTATTATTCCACTAATCTGGCAAATTTATGATACGCTAAGTGTGGAACCGTAGAAATTTTCTAACAAAATTATGAAAGAACTTGGAAGGTTTGTTGTACAAAACTCAATTGTAAAAACTAAAAAAAAATGGTATGTTAAACTTAAAAATTTGAGTTTTGAATTGGTCCCAAGTATAGATAAGGTCAAGTTTCTGATATCTCTGTCACCTTTTATGTTGAAACTTAAAAGAGTTTTCTGGCTATTTTTGGCTGTTCTAAATAATCAAATTGTAGGAGTAAATAGATTGAATGTTGTAAAGGGAATGATACAGAAATAGTGAGTGCATTTGGGAGATAAATGTGATGTAGTAGGCGAGGGGTTGGTCTGTAAATATGTAGGTTGTAAAACATATGTTTCAGTAACGAAACAGGTGGATATACCACTAATTTAAAAAAAATAATAATCTTTATACAATCAACTTACATCTTTAGAAGGAAAGCCACCTTCGATGCCAGTAGCATTCATGTGAGTATTCACAGCTTCAAGCTTCATAGATAAGAACTAAGAAAAAAAAATGTGGCCACTATTTTAATTACAGTATCACGACTCCGAGTACAGAAATATTTAGTCTGAAAATATTATCAAAAATTTAGCAGTATATATACACCTCAACTTGGCGTTGCAAAGCTTGGATGTAGTTTATTATCTCATCCAGAACCGAGGCCTTGCCAATCACCTGTTTTAATAAAAATAAGCCAGTTAGTAATTCAACCGCGGTCTTGCCTATCAACTGATTACATGAAGAACACAATTTCAACCTAGACCGGCATTTTATATGACGTTTGCAACAAGTACTCCACAATCTCATATTTTCAACTACTTATAAATGTCTTCTTCCCTCATGGCTAAACTGCTCCTGAATTTTTTGTCTTGACTCAGTCAACGACTTTCTAACCGGTACCAAAAACTACAAAGCCAGCAGGTAATCCCTCTTTGGTTGATTTTAGGTGAATTAGCTTTACAAAATTGGTCTTTTCAAGTGGGAGGAAAACTTGTCAACATATAACAGAATGTATATAACTTCGATCACATGTCAATAAAATTGGGCAACTGTTGTAAATAGAAGGAAAATATTTGGAGTTATGATACCTTGTTGCATCCTGGGACCAGATCTTGAAGGATCTTCATCCTCTCACTTATTTTTTCTCTTCTCGCCTGACATCAAATCAAAAGTTAACCAACAAAATGAGATAGGAGACTTGAAGGCCTTCATAAGTTTTCAACAACAAAATACAAACAATACAAATAAAAAGGAACAAAGGAATTGATCCATAGGTACAGCTAAGTGATGATTTCAAATAAAAAAAAGGGTGATGATTTTATATATATATATATATTTTTTCTTTTGAGGAGTTAAGTGATGATTGCTACTTCAACCAAGTACATCAATTCTAGCAAATTTCTTCCATCTTATGCTTTCATTACAATTATCTTTGTTATAGATTGTTCACTGCTCACTTGATGTTTCAGCAGGGATCAGTCTCAAAGAAGCCCCATTGTATCTTTCCTTTCTTTGATATTTTACGCTGAATTGAGTTTTCATGCAGGGATCAGGGTTAATTAATGCTTAAATAATTAAAATTAAGAAAAAAATGAAGGCGTGGCCCTGCAAAACGTGAAAGATATCATGTATACCCCTGCAATGAGATACATCTCATTTACCTCTCTAAAACATGGCAGACTTCCAATTTGTCCATCTCTCAAATCTCGACTTTTAGAACACTCAATTTTTTATTTATTATCTTATTACTTTTGAAGACACAGACGGCGAGAAAACAATACCTCACACAACTTCTGAAGTAAACTAAAACAGGATTGGAAAAAAACACATAAAATATTCCTACATACTTGGTTGAATATGCGGTATTTAGGCTCTTTTAGATACTTTATTTCTTTCTGGAAGTGTTGATAAGTTTGATTTCTCATGATTGTTGTAGTACTGATGTTGTGAACTCTTTATAATTTCTATGAATCAAATGTCAAAAAAAAAAAAAAAAAAAACAGGACATGCAAGATATACAGATGAAGTTATACAGTACAAGCCTACAGATTTCTATCAAAAAACACGAACAGGACAACCACATCAAATATTTTCTTGGTGGGTTATTACAGTCTTTCCTTTTGTAGGTGTTCTACAGTAAACCCCGTGTTCTGACATCTTTGGAGTATACAGATCAAATTTACCAGAGAACATGCAAGGTACTTCTAGTTTCTATATACTGCACCTCTTATTTTGACATTTCATAATAGTACAGTACTTACTCTTTCGGCGAGACTATGGCTGTCAGTAGCTTGGCCCCTCCTGGCGCGTACGTGGATGTAATCTTGCTTAGGTGGCTCAGGGGGTGCAGTATTTTGCTCTGATGGCTTATTGTCAGGCTCTGAATCCACCTCTGCTTCGACTTTTAAGGTGTTCGCATTTTCTTCATTTGATTTCAAGACCTTTATACGTTTTGTTTCTGAGTCAGTCTGCTACAACAAAAGAAAGAAGTCTCATTAGCAATTCATTATGTACCCCGATCAAATTTTGAGACATTTTCTTTCAAAAATGAGCAGCACTGAATGTATCTAAGTAAAATAAAGAAAACTGTGAAGTGGTCAGCTGACCAGTGATTTGTTATGATTTGGTTAGAGGACGAGAAGATTGACAATACAAAAAAAAACATTTATTTCCTGAAAGAGAAGAAGAAGATAATAAAACTGATACTAAGCCTTTGATTTTATATGACAAAGCTAAAGGTTACAACATTTGGACCTAAAATTAACCTAATTATAGTTAATCATAGCCAGATGAAAAACTTTCATCCAATTCAAAGCATTCCCAATACAACCACACTAAGAAATACAGGTACATATTTTGGCAGAGAGAGAACTTGGCAAAACTAATCTCCATTCTACCCGATTTAACTAACACATTGCTCTATGTAATATAGTCCCCTGAATCCAATACTACTGCATGTAACAAAAATACAGTACACTTAAATTTCTCCGTGAATACTAACCAAAAACCATTTAAAAAAAATTCTAAGTTAAAAGAGATACTAATTACTAAACAATTAGGAAATGCAGCTTGTAGAGTAAATAACATTTATCAGATCATGCTCCTCTAGTCACCAATATGCCTTAATTTTGAAAACCAAATTTAATCATACAATACAACAATGTGAAAGATTGAACAGAGCTAAGCTAATAAGCAAATTACGTACCAAATCGTTGCCACTACTAGTAGACACAAGCTTAGACGAGTCGTCCTCTGAAGCAGGTGGGGCCACCTCACCGCGCCTTCTCCTCCTCGCATTGGCACCACGACTACCCGCACTCTGATCCGTCACAATGGATCCTTCGACAGAGGCGTCGCCCCTGGCCACCAAACCAGGCGGTAACCCTACCGGCGGGAACTGTTGCTGGTGCTGGTGCCACATGTTGGAGACCAGCGATGTGGGGTCCATAGTTGGTCAGATTTGGCGAAACCCAGCTTGATCTGACGCAAGGGGCGCGAATGGCGGTTAGTTGGCCTGGATTCCGAAAGGAAAGGAACAGATCTTGAGGCGAGATAGAGAGAGAAAGAGCTGAGTGGGCAGTGAGAGGGGAGACTTGGTAGGGTCGCTACCAGGAATTGATATCACCTAAAGTAATTCAAATTTTCAGTTTGTATTCAGACCGTTAGATCTGCTTTGGCACGATTATTGGAGGATCCCAGTGTAGTCCGCCTCGGGCAGGATTGGCCCGGATCTTGATCGGACGGTTAATATCTAAGCACAAAATTTGAGTTACATCAGAGGATCCGGTCTCTGGTCGCTGCTAGCTAGTAGCCACTGCTCAGTAGGAAGTATGTTACTAGTTTAGTAATTCAATATTTTTTTTTCTTTGTGGCACGGAGATACCGTAACCCGGTGACCGTGACTCCGTGAGTTTATTTATTTCAAAATGACCTTAAAATATTGTTTATTTTGATTTGCATGTCTGGATCCGGATTTCTAGTGTGCTGGGAGCCTAGGAACAACTTTGTCAATTTTGTTTTTAGGTGTTTATTTATTGTTTTTGCTTATTACAACGTGTCTATTTTTATTTTATTTAAAACTTTTTTTTGTATATGTAAATATAAAAATTAACAATTGCAAGTTAACTGATCAAACAAAGAATGAATATAATTAGTGGTCTAATCATTAAGGGTGTATTTTGATGAATCAAGAATAGTGAGAGGATAGTAGCTATTCTAATTTTGAGGATAGTAGCTATTTCAACATTTTGTTAGATTAGTAAAATAGTGAGCTATCCCACAAAAGACAAACAAAGAATAGTGACTATTCGCTAATCCGAACACACCCAAACGTAGATTAGTACTTCGGAACAGTGCTAATCCGGAATAGTAGCTATTCTTCACCCATCCAAACGCACCCTAAAGGTTCAAATTGTTCACACGTGCTATTTTTCTTCGTAGGTTGATATTTGATTGTATTTCATTGAAACCAAAATTATAGCATATTAAAGCACGCGCACATTAACTAATCTTATTTCTCCGTGCCAAAATATAACTTGTATTTGTCTTGATATAAAAAACATGTATTTATATTTGGCATTTTTAACTAAAACACAAATCAATTATAAAAATCAGATCCTACATTGTAAAATAATGCTCATCGTGTTGGCTTATATAACCACAAATAACAGATATTTAATTTTAAATCATACAAGGTTATTCGTACAAATAGCAATCTTATTAAAAAGGCAAGTGGTTTTGGATCGCTTTCAAGTATTAAATTGCAATTGATTTTTGTTGTTGTTCTCCCATAATTGAAGCAAGGGGTGAGATTTGGATTTGGATTGGATTATTATAGAATTGTAAAACAGTGCACGGTGAGGCGTGACTAGCGCTGCGTGGGCACTGTAGTTGACTGGAGGATCTCTTCCTTTGAATTAACCATACTATAATAATAATAATAATACTATATTATACTTTTTTAACCTGTTTTTGGAAGTATCTTAATATTAAAGTTTAGTAAGATTCATGCACCTCTGCAGTTATAGTAAACGCGCTCGTCTACAATTCTTTAGATTAGGAAATCATTGATAATCTATTTAATAATTTCATTTTATTTAAATAAAATGGATAAAATTTTAAAGATAGACAGAAGTTTAAAAAAATTATAATATCATTATTTTTCTATATATTATGTACATACATTATATGTAATAATCTAAATATTGAAGTTCGAAAATCAAAAGTTATATTTTACAATTGTAAAAATTACTAATGAATTCCAACACTTTATTTATTAATAGCTGGATTGAAGTTTTTTTTTTTTTTTAATCAGTGAACAAACTTTTGTTTTCCTTTAGTTGTTCAATTGGTACACACTGAAATTATTAGATTTTCTGCTGGTACTTAAAATAATTTGAGG
Source organism: Carex arenaria (assembly GCA_964058825.1). Taxonomy (NCBI): domain Eukaryota; kingdom Viridiplantae; phylum Streptophyta; class Magnoliopsida; order Poales; family Cyperaceae; genus Carex; species Carex arenaria. The sequence goes on along the minus strand of CAXKVW010000036.1, from coordinate 184,348 downwards.
TTACAAATTACAAAATGTATTATTATTTTTCATTGATATATGGATGTCAAATTTGTAGCTTCCCGGTATTTCTATTTTTTTTTTTTTTGTGAGCAGCAAGTTCTGAATTTTCAAATAAAATAGTTTTATCAGAAGACAGGTGAACTTAAAAGAGTTGAATTCATAACTAGCATAGTTAACAAGTATTGCAGAGAAGCAATTTTTTTGAATTGCAGAGGATTGAGAATGAAGATTCTAGAGGAGCCGGATCCGATCAACAAGGAGCTATGGTCTAATGGATGGGAGCGATGCTCTCCATTAATTTAGCACTTTTAGCGGGCAGTCAAACTTAAGAGACACGAATCCTGTACAAGTCATTTTGATCCAATTATAGCACCATCTATTCACTATTGGAGAGTGGAGACCAACCTACATGAGTAGAACTAGGATGTTATTAAGACTCTGCTTCAGAACAGAGGTAAACCCTAGTTAAAGAGAAGAAAGAAAATAGATTGGAGGTGAGGCAACTTTCAAACAGTGATTTTACATTTTAAATTGGGGATGACATAATTTGTCAAAAATCAATGCTTTTTTTTTTTACTCTCTGAACATTGCTTCTTCACCTCCGCTTTCTCTCTGGTTCTTCTTTTTTTGAGCAGGAGAAACTGTCGGACAGGGCTAGACTGGGGTGAGCATCTCCGTCGCACGGTGATTCTCTCTTTTCTTTCTTCTGTGTCCCTCCATCTGGAGCACATCCTAAGTTCACCAAGTCCATTTGTGAATTCAAGTACTCAACTATAAAATTTATCGGATTGATTTCAAAAATGAATTCAAACTGCTGAAATTCTTCCACTTTACGAGTAATGTGTCTACATGCAAATTTTTTAAAATTTTACATTAATTTTGTGTAGAGTCAAGTGGTAAAAAAAGTTCAAAAATGAATGCATTAAAATTGATTTATAAACCTTGTAAATTTTGACCACTTGACTTTCTACTAAATTAATTCGAAATTTTAAAATTTTCACGTGTAGACGCATCACTCATAAGATAGAAGAATTTCAACAATTTGAATTCGGCATATTTTAGAATTAATTAAGTTTACAAAGAGACTTGATAAACTTAGGAACACCCTAGCTCCACTCCAGTAGTCGAGGTCTGAGATGAGCAGAGGGAAGGGACACTGTGGTCTAAAAAAATGCATGTAATTTACTGATTGATATTGGTTGATTGGTAGGAAATCTGTATGTAAGATAATTTATTTATTTTGTTTATTATATAATTTATTGTAACAAACTTTTCCTGTCAAGAAATTATGTAATCTAAAATTTTAAAATAGTTGTTAAATTGTATAGGTTTTTATGATAGCTTTAACGTGCATATTACAAATTTTTGTTGTTTTTTTATCGGACGGTATATGAGTAATAAGTCTTATACAGTTTCTGTTTCTTACTTTTATGGATTATGGTTTATGGAGCATATTTATTAAAATAATTGATACGACAAAAGAAGTCACACAAATGCAAAGCACAAATTGAACCAAAATTTACAGAATTTGAAAACAGCTCTGGCATCGGCCCATTGGGCTCACTTGTGCTTCACGGTAAGCTCTGTCATCAAAGGCATAGTAAATATCATAAAGGCCTTAGAACTTGTTACATTTTATAGGCTGTTATCACACAAAACAACAAGTTTAGGAAGAAAGTTCTCTATAAAATCCCTCTATGCAGCTTCCTCTTCTATCACAACGGCCTGGTTGCTTCCTTCTCATTCTCGAATTGGAGTCTCATCAACATCATCTCGTATCCATCAAGTCAGCTCATGTGCAATGTCTCCTTTGATGTTATCTGCCCAATAATACAAAAGGGTAATTATTTGAAAAATCATAGACATATTAGTCTTAATAGTCATACCAGTAAACCATACATTGTTTCTATGTCGCCAAATAGACTAACAGACAGGGCCGGTCCTGAAGATTTTGGGTTCTTTATATATACAATTTTTTTGTAAGACTGGTTAATATGTATCTGTAAATACTTCAACACTATATGTTTATAAGTTATTTTTGTATTTTCAAAGTCCAAATAGTCGATCTGAACCGTTCAATATGATATCCATATTAAAACGTAGTTGGAGACCAAATTTATGATTTTTGGAATTTGTTTACTATTTTTGAAGATAGGTAAAATATCAATTGATTCAGAAGATTCTGAACCATAAAAAACTATGATTTTTTACCTACCTTAAAAATAGTAAAATAATTCAAAAATATGTAAAATTTGCTCTCCAAGCACGTTTTAATATGGATATCATGTTGAACGGTTTGGATAGACTATTTGGACTTTTAAAACGCAAAAACGACTTATAAACATATAATGTTTAAGTACTTATGAAAGCGTATTAGCCGGTCTCATTTTTTATTGATATGCCACAATAGATGGATCAAAATCTGCTCCTCTCCTCTAAGAAAAGGAGCCTCCTCCTTTTTAGGGATGGCAATGGGCCTAGCCCACGGGTATTTTGTCAAGCCCAGGCTTGGCCTGCCAGTAAAAAATTAACGGTCCGCCTGCCCGGCCCAGTCTGACGGGTTTGAAAATCTAGGTCCGGCCTGCCTAATGGGCTTTTCCTCCAGGCTCGGCCTGCCCGCTATTTTGCCTACAAAAATCAGAATTTTTTTTTTGAAAGGGAAAAAAAAATCAGAAAATTAGAAAACCAAAAAATCAGAAAATCAGAAAATCAGAAAAACCAGAAAACCAGAAAACCAAAAAACCAGAAACCAGAAAACCAGAAACCAGAAACCAAAAAACCAGAAAACCAGAAAACAGAAAATCAAAAATCAGAAAATCAGAAAATTAGAAAACCAGAAACCAGAAAACCAAAAACCAGAAAACCAGAAACCAGAAAACCAGAAAACCAGAAAACAGAAAATCAGAAATCAGAAAATCAGAAATCAAAAAATCAGAAAATCAGATAAGCCCAACGGGCTGCCTGTGGGCTTCGACTTAAGCGCAGGCCCAGCCCGGCCCGGCTTTAGGCCCGGCCTTACCTGCCCATCGCATTGCCGGGCCGACCGGGCTTTTTTGCCATCCCTACTCCTTTTCCTCTATCTCAATTGTTCAAATTTTATGGACAGCTTGGATTATTTGTTTTAATATATTATTTTCTTTTGATCTGCCCATCCTGCCCGGTCATTTGACTTGCTATATCTTACCCTTCTTTGTTCATAGTTCCCACGTATAGATTATAAAAAATTAAATGGACAATTTTGCCCCTTCTTCTTTATACAGCTTATTTTATTTCTCACTGACTTAACGATTTATGCTTTGACCAATCACTAAATCATTAAAGTTGTGACCTCAATTTTAATTAATAAACATGATCTAAATTATCAGATCTAATTTATCAGAGTTAACTCCAATTTATTTTTCTATTAGAAATATCTTGTTTAATAAAACAACATAAGAGCAGCATATAAGATTTAGGACAAGTTTCCTTCACGAATTACATTTCACCCAGCATCACAAGAAAATAAAATAAACAATTGGAGGCGTGATTTCATGAAATAAGAAATTCAAACTTTATTTATGCATTGAACACTGAGGAAATGATGGAAAATATGTTGAAAGCACAAAACTTAGAATCCTTGTTCAGACTGACCCTCTCGTGTGAGACAACCAACTTCAAATTCTGAAAGAAGAACTGGTATCGGTGCATCCATCTCTGCTCCTGTACCGTCCCTAGTACCGGGGTAAAGTCCTAAATTACAAAGCACCCCCTAAGAAAATAAAAAATGACATAAACCATGATACGTGTTTGGCATTATCTTTTTTAGTTCTGCAGCCATAGCTGGGTCTTGATCGGTGAAAATAATTTTCGGGTTCTTGTTATTATGGGTGGCTAAGAAAATTTCAAAGAGCTACTTAAAGGAATCTATCGTTTCATTATATAAAAGAGCAACTTCAAATACCGTAATCTCTCTAAAGTGATTAAAACCAACGAATACACCAAGAGGCCTAAACTTCTTATTTGTGCTATATGTTGTGTCAAACGTTATTACATCACCAAAATGAGCATAATCAATAAGCATTTTGCATCAGTCCAAAATACATTTGTAATTTGACCCTTAGCATCTGAATCTTCGATATGCCGAAAGGAACCGTTTTTCAAAGTTTGGTTATAAAATTACCTTAGCATACTTGCAGCTTCACCACAAGCCAAAATTTTCTTTCGATTATCTCGCAAACAATTTGCAAGATCTCTTTTAGTAAAAGGAGGGTTTGCCCGCCAACCAATTTCTCGTCCCATTAGCTCGTATGCTTCTCTTGGTCTAATACCCGAATCATCGACTAAAGTCATAGACGTTGCAATTTCTCGTCCCATGAGGTTCTGGAATATTTCGTTGTGATGGCATTAAAACAACTGCTTCACAACGTTGCAAAATATGATTATGCTCACCATTAAAGTCGTAGACCTGGTACTTTTGTGTTTCCCGAATCAGCTTGAGGGAAAAATGAACAGCACATCCAGTTCGGATTTCAGCTCGAGGCCTTTTAACTTCATGATTTCGTATGTCATTCGTGCGATATCCTCCATTAGAACAAACAAACCCTCTTGATGTGATTGGTCCATCTTTTTTTTTTTTTTCTGATTCTTGAATTCCTTCCGAGTATTAAAGCCTATCTTTCCTCCGTAGCTAATTCAAAAATTCCATGCTTCGTCCAATGTATCGAATTCCATACCAACACGAGGAATCGAATCAACACTATCAACATATTGCATCTCATCGAAGACCTCCATTTTAAAAAGAAAAGGCTTAGATTGATTAAGAAAAAAGAAGGCATGAGAAAATTTTAAATTAATGGAGTAGATGAGAGATGAAATATGAAAGGTAGAGACAGAGATATCAAAATAGTGAATATAGTGAATTGGAGGGGAAAAAAAGTAAGAGAAGGGTCCTCTCCCGCCTAATTAATGACTTTCAGTTGTGAGAGAAGAGTTCCTTTTGCTTTTGTCGGTTCCAGCTTGTCAATTTTTTTTTATAATAGTGTCGGAATGAAGAATGGTAAGTCAAATGAATGATTATGATGGGCAGGATGGGCAGGTCAAATGCAGTGTTGATAAACAAATATTCTAACACCTTGTTTGGATGGAGAGTAGAAGAAGGGAGGGAATGGAAAGAAAATAAAATTTTCCGTTGAATCGTGTTTGGTTGACAAAATTATGTCAGAGGTAAATGATACAAGAGGTGAAAGGTTTAACCTTGTATCATTAAAATTATTAGAATCGGTTTTCCTCCCAATTTGAGGTGTAACGGATGGAAAGAAATTTTGTTGCAAATATTGTTAGAAAAAATAACACAAATGTCCACCTCTATATCTTACCTATATAATTCTTATACAAGTTTTTTTGTCACAAACCTACAACAGCTACCGAATCTCTCATTAACCTTATAAATTTTAATCAACCAAACAAGAAATAAGACGGAAAGGAAAGTTAAATTTATTTTCCCTCATTAATCATCCAAACATAAAAAAAAGTTAAATATGTTAATCTTCCTTTCTATTCCATTCCATTCATTTTTATTCTTCACATCCCTTTCCTTCGTCTACTCTCCATCCAAACAAGGTGTAAGAGGAGGGTGCTCTTTTTAATCCAAGTTGTCCACAAAATTTGAATGATTGAGATAGAGAAAAAGGAGGAGGCTCCTTTTCTTAGAGAAGAGCATATTTTGATCCACAATAGATCAGACTTATTTATAGAAAAGTTTTGGACCATTTATATATACAAAATTTGAGCTCTAATATTTTATTTATTTTTAATATATACATATTCTTTTATGTATATATACAAACTAATTTTTTTTTTGGCTCCTTGGATCTTGAGACCCAGGCCAGGGCCGGGCATGCTAACAGACAGCACACAACACAATTGTAGCTGCTACTTTTTTCTTAGCTGATAAGGTTTGAATAAAAACTAAAATTTCATTAAAAGAGCTCCCTTCATGATATATATCTTGGAACTGACCCTTCTGCTTAATCAAATTAATATTGCAAATCGACCAAGTAGCAAACAAATGGTCTACACCTTCCTTCATTTGGCAAAAATGACACTGACTAAAAATGAAACAGAAGCAATAAAGGTCCAGTGCAAGCTATCGAAATCAATTTCTCTGATGATAGTTCCGACGCCAGCTCTTCAGAATCTGAGATAATTTTCTCTGGTATGGTGCAGACTGCGGAGGAAATAAATATTGGGGTTTTCTCTTTTGGAGGTCTATTAATAGTGACAGAGTTATTTTAGCTTTAAGCAACTTACGATCAATGCACGATCAATAGATCACAGATTAAAAATTACATGTCTAATATGTTGCATAAAGCCAAACCAGTTTTGGCAGTATCTTTTATCCATTATTTTTCCTGTGTCGTTGTTTTTTTTTTTTTTTTTTTTGAAGATTCAGTAGAGGCTACTGGATTGTTGAAATATAAACTACATCCAACTCAAAACAACCAGCACTCTCATCTAAACATCAAAAAAATAAAAATAAGAAAGAACATCTTAACAGTGGTTGTCTCGTTAGTTACTGCTGTGTTTTTTTTTTTCTTTTGTTGAGACTAAAAAATAGATCAGACCTACTCCTAATTAAAGGAATTGAAATAAAATTGAAGTTAGGAAAGAAACGATAAGGAAGATATTAACTATCCTTCATTTTCTGCATATCCATCACATAATAACTATCCTCTCCATTTACTCATCACCCGTTCTCTCAATTTAAAAAACTAAAAAGAGTAAAAGAAAAACAAAAGTTCAAAGAAAACAGAAAGGAAACAACAGCGATGGCCCTATGGCCCAAAAGGGCCCATACCAAATGAGGAGCTGTAGCCTAGATTTTTTCCTGTGCAATTTAATTCGTTTTTTTTTTTCTCTAAAACACTAAGAATTAAAAATAACTACAAAAAGGAATTGAAGGCAGTGCCATGAGCATCAAATCAAATTTAGTCTAATATCTTATCAGAATCACTCAGACTATATTAAGATTCGTAGAAACAGTTTTAAATTTCGTGCGAATCAGAAGTCCACAAATTTAAATGATCGCTCCTACTACCTACAAAAGTAGTTTGGATGATGACATGTTTCTTGCTCTTTTTTATGTTCGTTCTCTAAATATTTTGTTTGTTGCATGATTCAATTCAAGAACATAACTGTAATAGTATATTGTTATTTGTAAATTTCAGTTGATCCAAACTGTTTATTTTAATCCGAATTTAAAGAGTCTTATGCATGCTCATATTAAATTTGACTCGCCTAGAATCACTAATTTTTAATCCATAGAAATTAATAAAATAAGATGGACAAATATAGAAAGAATAGTTGGTTTGCAACATTTTTAGAAAGATCGACATCAAGTCATCAACAGTCCCTATCCAAAGTTTTTGGATCATAATCATTGGTCCCAATTCAGAGTTTTAATATATTTATTTTATTAATGGTCTTTGTTAAATTTTATTACTTTTAATAAAAATCAGTGAGTTGGATTCAAATCTTTGAATAGAAACTGTTAATTCTGATCTTTCTAAAAATATTACAACCCAACTACTCTTTCTATTTCTCTACCATTTATTTTATTAATTTCTATGGATAAAAAATTCTCCTCAGAATCTAATACACTTTCAGTGCGCATACTGTGGTCTGCAGAGGTGTCATTTGCCGTCTACTGTTCAGGTGCAGGGATCCAACTCTGCGGCTTTTTTTAACAAAAGTAGAGTTCTACTTTTCCGATTCCAACCATTTAAAATTTTTCACTTGCATATCTCAATAAAGAAAGTTTTTTATGCACAAATTTCAAAGAATTTAAATAGTTGAGATCAGAAAAGCAGAATCCTATTTTTGTTATAAAAAGCAGCAGAATCGGATCCTAGGTGCAGAGGCTAGTCCCTTTATTCAATAAAGAATAATTGCTTTTTTTTAAGAAAAGAATAATTGTATGGCGATAGTGTTTGCCTTAAAATCACAGTACACTTTCTTCCATAAAGTTAAAGATGATATATAAGATTAATTGTCCCTTTTTAAGTTTTAATAAGTTTTCACGCGGCTTTAATTAGCACCTGTGAATAGCTATTTAAACTGTTATTATATGTTTTGACAGTATACACATGCATGATTAATGTACACCATTCGTTTTTTTACTAAACTATGCACTTAATAATTTCGGTTTTATTACTTGGAAATATAATGTTTGTCAAAAGTCAAAGAGTGAGTTTATGGTAATACAAACAGAGAGTGAGGTTATGGTACTATGAATTAATATTTTTATTTTCAAAATTCTAACAGTTGATCTGAATTGTTCAATATGATTTTCATATGAATATATACTTATAAATTATACTTTATATTTTTCGAAAAATAATTTAGATTGGTAGAAAATTATTGTTTTTGGATGATCCAGAATTTGCAGATCAAGTGATTTTCAATCTATATAAAAAAATAGTAAAAAAATTAAAAAAATGTAAAATTTAGTTTGTCCATTTTAAAACCGTGATTTTCTAATCATCTAAGAAAATAGTAAAAAAAATGTAAAGTTTAGGTTACAAGTAAATATTCACATGGAGACCATATTGAAAGGTTCAAATTCAGATATATTGTTAAAACTTTCAAACTAAAAATTTAAGTCCATAGCGTGGACCAATATGCACTATGCATAGAACCATAGGCTCACTCATATAAATATTAAGAACCACCAAATCAAATTTGATCCAATATCATGTTATAGTTGTTCGATATGCATTAAAATTCACAATTTTGTTTTTAAGAAGAGGAGGGATCAAGTTATAACAAATTTGAGTTACAACAAAGTTACAGCAACGGTTTTTTCATTTTCAAAGTCCAGATTGTCGATCTAAACCATTGAACATCATTATCTAAATAAAATGTGCTTCCAGATCAAATTTTATATTTTTTTGAATTTTTTTTACTATTTATTAAGTATTTTACAAAAACTAGTCAAATTCAAACCATTGAATTTTGTACTCGTTTTAATAAATAGTAAAAAATTCAAAAAAATATAAAATTTGATCTGAAAGCATATTTATTTAAATAATGATGTTGAATGGTTTGAATCGACGATTTGAACTTTGAAAATGAAAAAACCATTATTGTAACTCAAATTTGTTGTAACTTGATCTCTCCTTTTTTAAGAATCATCCAATCAAATACACACAAATATTGATATTGTCATATTGATATGAATGATTGACTTGGACCATGTATCCGACCACCCCACTGGGGAAAAAGGTTTACATCCAAATTGAATGGATGTTACTTGTAAGGTCTTTTTGAAACGGAAGTCAAACTTGTAGAGGCGTGAATTGTATTTCCAAGTTTGAATGGTAAAACATGCAACATGGAAACCTTTTTGGAGAGGGAGACAAGACTTCTTATTTCCTTTTATTTTCCTATTGCTTCCAGATAAGAAGATAATTAATTTAAACTAGAATCTAAGTTTCAGAACTGGAACGAACTCAGATTATTTTGTAATTCATTTTGATGATTCTAGTGGACATCCTATTTTTACGTCATTAAACTCTTATTAAATATTATATATATATTAACAAAAATAAACTTATTAAATGTGTTCTTACTTCTTAGTTTCTTAGACATGACATGTGTGTATTAAATTTGAACCGTATTGAAAGATATTGAGCCTTCCATAAAGCAATTAAAAAATTTAACAGTGGATTTAATAACTTTATGATTAATAACTATCCTCTCCATTTACTCATCACCCGTTCTCTCAATTTAAAAACTAAAAAGAGTAAAAGAGAAACAAAAGTTCAGAGAAAAGAGAAAGGAAACAACAGCGATGGCCCTGTGGCCCAAAAGGGCCCAAACCAAATGATGAGCTGTAGCCTAGATTTTTTCCTGTGCAATTTAATTCTTTTTTTCTCTCTCTAAAACACTAAGAGTTAAAAATAACTACAAAAAAGGAATTGAAGGCGGTGCAATGAGCATTGAATCAAATTTAGTCTGATATTTTATCAGAATCACTCAGACTGTATTAAGATTTGTAGAAACAGTTTTAAATTTTGTGCGAATCAGGAGTCCACAAATTTAAATGATCGCTCCTACTCTTTACAAAAGTAGCTTGGATGATGACATGTTTCTTGCTCTTTTTTGTGTTCGTTCTCTAAATATATTGTTTGTTGCATGGCTCAATTCAAGGACATAACTGTAATAGTATATTGTTATTTGTAAATTTCAGTTGATCCAAACTGTTTATTTCAATCCGAATTTAAAGAGTCTTATGCATGCTCATATTAAATTTGACTCGCCTAGAATCACTAATTTTTTAATCCATAGAAATTAATAAAATAAGATGTACAAATATAGAAAGAGTAATTAGTTTGCAATATTTTTAGAAAAATCAGCATCAAGTCATCAACAAACCCTATCTAAAGTTTTTGGATCATGATCATTGGTCTTTGTTAAATTTCATTACTTTTAATAAAAATCAGTGAGTCGGATTCAAATCTTTGAATAGAGACTGTTAATTCTGATATTTCTAAAAATATTACAACCCAACTAAACTTTCTATTCCTCTACCATTTATTTTATTAATTTCTATGGATAAAAAATTCTCCTCAGAATCTAATACACTTCCAGTGCGGTACCGTAGGGATACGCATTGCTGTGGTCTGCGGAGGTGTCATTTGCCGTCTACTGTTCAGGTGCAGAGGCTATTCCCTTTATTCAATAAAGAATAATTGCTTTTATTTTTAAGAAAAGAATAATTGTTGATGTGCGCATCGATCTGTTACGGGCTTAAAAATCACAATACACTTTCTTCCATAAAGTTAAAGATGATATTTAATATTAATTGTCCCTTTTCAAGTTTTAATAAGTTTTCACGCGGCTTTAATTAGCACCTGTGAATAGCTATTTAAACTGTTATATGTTTTGACAGTATACACATGCATGGTTAATGTACACCATTCGTTTTTTTACTAAACTATGCACTTAATAATTTCGGTTTTATTACTTGGAAATATCATGTTTGTCAAAAGTCAAAGAGTGAGTTTATGGTAATATAAACCGATAGAGTGAGGTTATGGACTTGAGAGCAGCTTGGCTCCGATGGGCATCGGACCCAAACTGAGTTCAATGGACTCCAAAGTCGTCCGATTCGCTTTAAGATCAGTGCGATTTGCTTTAATAACCGTGCAAGATCGCTTTGATATCCGTGCGCACGGATCTTAAAGCAGATTGGACGGTTATTCTAACTATCGAACCCAAATTTGAGTCCGATGGGCATCGGACCCAAATTTGTCCCTATGGACTTATGGTACTGTGAATTAATGTTTTTGTTTTCGAAATTCTAACAGTTGATATAAATTGTTTAACATGATTTTTATATGAATATATACTTATAAATTATACTTTATATATTTTTTTAAAATGATTTAGATTGGTAGAAAATTATTATTTTTGGATGATTCAGAATTTTCAGATCAAGTGATTTTCAATCCATATAAAAAAACAGTAAAAAAAAATAAAAAAATGTAAAATTTAGTTTATCCATTTTAAAACCGTGATTTTCTAATCATTTAAGAAAATAGTAACAAAAATCTAAAAAAAATGTAAAGTTTAGTTTACAAGTGAATATTCACATGAAGACCATGTTGAACGGTTCGAATTCAGATACATTGTTAAAACTTTCAAACTAAAAATTTAAATCCATAGCATGGACCAACATGCACTATGCATAGTAACATAGCCTCACCCATATAAATATTAAGAATCATCCAATCAAATTTGCTCCGATATCATGTTATAGTTGTTCGATATGCATTAAAATTCACAATTTTTTTTTAAGAATCATTCAATCAAATACACACAAATATTGATATGAATGATCGACCATGTATCCGACCACCCCATTGGCAAAAAAGGTTTACATCCAAATTGAATGGATATTACTTGTAAGGTCTTTTTGAAACATAAGTCAAACTTGTAGAGGCGTGAATTGTATTTCCAGGTTTGAATGGTAAAACATGCAACGCGGAAACCTTTTTAGAGAGGGAGACAAGACTTCTCATTTTCTTTTACTTTTCCTGTTGCTTCCAGATAAGAAGATAATTAATTTAGGCCTGCTCGGCAGGCCATTAGGAATGGATATTGATACGGAAATTGAACTAAAAATTATTGTTTACGTGGGAAAAAAAAATTCAGTGAACGGGAACAGTGGAGCGGCCGAACATGCCCTTAAACTGGAATCTAAATTTTAGAATTGGAACGTACTCAGATTATTTTGTAATTCATTTTGATAATTCTAGTGGACATCCTATTTTTACGTCATATTAAACTCTTATTAAATATTATATATATATATATATATATATATATATATATATATATATATATATATATATATATATATAGAGTCCGGCTATGCTCAAAACGTTTGTTCCTGGGCTCAAGAACAAACGGTTCGGTTCTCCAATTTTCAAAGTCCAAACGGTCGATCCAAACCGACAGATATTTAATCTATATTAAAATGTGCTTGGAGACCAAATTTTACATTTTTTGGAATTTTTTTCCTATTTATTAAGATGGTTTGAAAATTGCTGTTTTTATTAAAATTCTGCACCATTGAAAACAGCGATTTTCAAACCATCTTAATAAATAGTAAAAAAATTCCAAAAAATGTAAAATTTGGTCTCCAAGCACATTTTAATATAGATTAAATATCTGTCGGTTTGGATCGACCGTTTGGCCTTTGAAAATTGGAGAACCGAACCGTTTGTTCCTGAGCCCAGGAACAAACGTTTTGAGCATAGCCGGACTCTATATATATATATATTAATAGTTTTTGAGGAGAAATAGAGAAATGATGAACTTAATATTTTTATTGAAAAGTTCTGATCTTTACATGGTGCTGTACAAGAATATTTATAGCCTAAAGTTCCTATGTATTTCTAATAGCCGTTGGGCTCATTCCTATTTTACAATGGCAGAATCTGTTGCCTAATTACACCATGATTATATCCTATTTACATATATCAAGCTAGGAACCATATATGGATGCTAGCTGATTTGTTGCCTTACTATGCCTATGATGATTTTTCTGAGGCTAATATTCCAATTTCTCAACACTCCCCCTCAAGTTGGACTCGAACAAATTGATTGAGCCCAACTTGCTAAGTATATTATTGAATATTGATTTTTCGAGGGCCTTGGTGAAAATATCTGCAAGTTGCTCTTGGCTTTTGACAAATGGTGTCTCAATTTCTCCTGATTGCACTTTATCTCGAATAAAGTGACAATCAACTTCTATGTGTTTCGTTCTTTCATGGAAGACCGGATTTGATGCAATGTGCCGTGCTGCTTGGTTATCACAGTACATTTGCATAGGTTCTTTGCACTCCACCTTCATGTCGTGAAGTAATTGTTTGATCCAGGTAAGTTCGCTTGCTGTGGATGCCATAGCTCGGTATTCTGCCTCAGCGCTTGATCTTGCCACTACGTTCTGTTTCTTGCTTTTCCATGTTACTAAGTTGCCACCTACAAATGTACAAAATCTTGTGGTCGATTTTCTGTCGCAGCTTCCGGCCCAATCTGCATCAGAATAACCAACCACATTGTTATTATTGTTTCTCTTCAACCAGATTCCTTGACCCGGAGTGCCTTTGAGATATCTTAATATTCTATCAATGGCACTCAAGTGACTGGTGCGTGGAGCATGCATGAATTGGCTTACAACACTAACTACAAATGCAATATCAGGTCTAGTGACTGTAAGATAGATTAGTTTTCCTACTAACCTCTGATATTGTCCTATGTCAGATAGTGGTTCACCATCTAGTGGTCCAAGTTTACTGTTGGTTTCCATTGGGGTACTGGCTGGTTTTGCTCCTATTTTACCAGTCTCTTTTAACAAGTCAATGACATATTTTCTTTGGGATAGGAATAAGCCTTTGCTTGAGTGGGCTATTTCTATTCCAAGAAAATATGAGAGTTGGCCAAGATCTTTGATATCAAATTCATCTTTCAAGGATTGCTTAACTCTTTTAATTTCTTCATTGTCATTTCCAGTAATTATGATATCATCTACGTAAACAAGAATAATAGTGGTGGAATTTTGTGTATGTTTGATAAACATAGAGTGGTCTGCTGAACTTTTAACAAAATTATTTTTTAGAAGAGAAAAGCTTAGTTTGGCATACCATGCTCTTGGAGATTGTTTTAAGCCGTATATTGCTTTCTTGAGTTTACATACCAGTGATGGGTTCGATGTATTTTTGTGGCCTGGAGGAAGGGTCATGTAGACCTCTTCTTCTAGAGTTCCTTGAAGGAATGCATTTTTTACATCCATTTGAAACAGATTCCACCCTAGGTTGGTAGCTACTGATAATAGAATTCTAACTGTGCTCATTTTAGCTACTGGTGCAAAAGTCTCTTGGTAATCAATACCATATGTTTGGGTGTATCCTTTGGCTACTAACCTAGCTTTATACCTTTCAATCGTACCATCACTATTGTATTTAATTTTATAAACCCATTTACATCCTACTGGTTTTTTTTTCTTTTGGTAAATGTACAATATCCCATGTGTGATTTTTTTCCAAGGCTTGAAGTTCTTCTTTCATAGCCTTGTACCAAGTTGGATCTAAGCTGGCTTGCTCAAAACTAGTTGGTTCGGTTTGGTTAGTTATCTTACCCAAGTAGGCCTGATATTTAGAAGATACCTTTTTGTATGAAATGTAATCTTGAATTGGATACATCACCTGATGAGACACATAATCTCTTAATTTGACAGATGGTTGAGTTTGTCGTGTGGACCTTCTCAAGGCAGTTTCTTCTTGAGCTTGTTGAGTTAGCTGTTCACTTGATGAATGAACTGGCTCCTCAATTGACTCATGAATTTGCTCCTCATTTTCTCCCCCTGAAGAAATTGCACTTGATTCCCCAATTTGTCCTTCATTCTCAACCTGTTCTTGATTTGTTTCTTCAGGAAATATAAAACTGTTTGGAGACATAATTGGTTGACTTGGTGTAATTTCTTGTTCATTTGTTTGATAATAGGGCTTGTTTTCGAAAAAAGAAACATCTCTTGAAAAATAGAGTTTATGATTGTGGGGATCATAGCACTTATATCCTTTTTTCTCGGAAGAGTATCCTAAAAATATGGTTTTGACCGAATTTTTATCTAACTTGTCATGTCTTTTTATGTGCACAAAACACGTACATCCAAATACTCGAATATGGTCAAGGTCAATTTTTCTACCCTTGAGAATTTCTAAAGGACTCATATTTTTTAATTTTGCACTTGGTAGTCTATTTATAAGATAGGCTGCTGTTAGTATTGCATCTGACCAATAACTTTTTGGAACATTATTTTGAAATAAGAGTGATCTAGTGACTTCAAGAAGATGACGATTTTTTCGTTCTGACACTCCATTTTGTTCAGGAGTATTAATGCATGTTGTTTGATGTAAAATCCCTTTAGATTTAAAAAACTCTATAAAATTCTTGTTTACATATTCTGTCCCATTATCTGATCTAAAGATTTTTATTTTTGCATTATATTGATTTTCAATAAAATTGAAGAATTCTTGAAAACATGAAAATACTTCATTTTTTCCTTTTAGAAGGTAGATCCAAGTAGTACGAGAAAAATCATCAATAAATGTAACAAAATACTTAAAATTGTTGTAAGAATTAATAGGGGCTGGACCCCAAACATCTGAATGAATTAAATCAAAACATTTTTCTGATACGCTAGTAGATAAAGAGAATGGTAACCTAGTTTGTTTTGCAAACTTACAAACATCACAATTACTTGAGTCTAGATTATAACAAAATAGTTTACTTAAAATTTGATCAGACGGATGTCCAAATCTCCAATGCAATAACTTGTCACGGTCTACCGAACCTAGTGACACAAGACATCTATTGGTGGTTTCTTCAAGATAATAAAGACCACTTTGTAAAAAACCCTCACCAATCTTCTTCCCTGATTCTCGGTCCTGAAATATCACTTTGTTTGGTGAGAAAATTACATAACAATTTAAGTCTCGAGTTATTTTACTAATAGATAGTAGGTTTGAATTAAAATCAGGTAAGTATAAAATATTATTTACATCTTTTGTAAAAAATTTTGTGTTACCAATTCCACCAATTTGGACCTTATCCCCATTTGCAACAGTTACGTGTTGTGGTTCTTTAATTGACATAATATTTTGTAATTTATTTTGGTCATATGTCATATGATCGGTAGCACCAGAGTCAACAATCCAATTACCAGTATTATGGCACAAATTTGCTATTTTTGGACTACTGTTCTGGTTTGAAAAAATTAAATTCGAGTTATAAAATACAGAACCTGTGGTTTGTTGTTGTAACAAACTATTCAACTGAATCAGCAATTGGCTCAGCTGCTCAGAAGATGCCACAGAAGATCCAGAGGGGTCAGTTTTGTTATTATTGGGTTCAGCCAGGGATTCATTTTGGTCTGACCCCTTACTTACCCCTCCGAATTTATGTTGTTCCTTGCCTCTGTTTTTTCCGCCGCCCCAGTTGTTCCTCTCCCCCTTGCTGCGATTCGGCCGGAGATGAGGATGAATCACCCAGCAACCTTCCCGGCTGTGTCCTGCTCGTTTGCAGTGATCGCACCAGTCGGCGGCTGAGCTTCCTCTCGTCACCTTGGCCGGATCCCTAGGGTTAGGGTTTGGATACTGCGCCTTGAAAACTTTGTTGTTCTCTGACTCGGCTGTCAGTTGGGGGTTCATGAGTGCCCGCCTAGATTGTTCCTGCTCGATTCTTGCTACCACATCATCAAAACTTGGCATATCGGCCGACGCCAAGATTTGAGACCTAATCGGTTCATAGCTTGGATCGAGGGCCCCCAGGTAAGTGAAAATTAAGTCTAGTTCGGACCTTTTTTGGGTTTCAATCAGGTCTGTTGTTGGTGGGAGGTAGACATTAAGCTCTTCCCATTTTGACATGATTTCGGTCACTAATTCATTGTTGCTTTGGGTACTCTGTTTAATTTGGGCAAGTTCTTGTTTAAGGGAAAAAATATGAGCAAAGTTTTTTTGTTGGCCATACCTTCTTTTGGCCTTTTCCCAAACCTCCTGTGATGTGCTGGAGTACATGAGTACATTTGAAATCTGGGGTTCCATGGTGCTGAGTAGCCATGACATGATCATTTGGTCGGTGGTCTCCCATTCTTCTATTTTTGCGCTCTCTTCGGGAGTTGCCTCGTTTGCTTTCGCTGGCTTGGGTTTTTTCTTGGTTCCATTGACAAAGTTTAGCTTCCCTTTGCCACCGAGACCGATTGTTACAGATCGGGACCACGGAATGTAGTTTCTGTTGCCATTGAGGATGATGTTTGTGATTCTTGTGTTGTCGGATTGGGACATGTTGATGTGCTGTTATGCTTGAAGTTTTTTGAAATCTGATGTTGCGGAATTTTTTGAGTCAGGTTTTATCCTGCTCTGATACCATAATAGTTTTTGAGGAGAAATAGAGAAATGATGAACTTAATATTTTTATTGAAAAGTTCTGATCTTTACATGGTGCTGTACAAGAATATTTATAGCCTAAAGTTCCTATGTATTTCTAATAGCCGTTGGGCTCATTCCTATTTTACAATGGCAGAATCTGTTGCCTAATTACACCATGATTATATCCTATTTACATATATCAAGCTAGGAACCATATATGGATGCTAGCTGATTTGTTGCCTTACTATGCCTATGATGATTTTTCTGAGGCTAATATTCCAATTTCTCAACATATATAAACAAAAATAAACTTATTAAATGTGTTCTTACTTCTTAGTTTCTTAGACATGACATGCATGTATTAAATTTTAACCGTATTGAAAGATATTGAGCCTTCCATAAAGCAATTAAAAATTTAACAGTGGATTTAATAACTTTATGATTAATAACCAATCAAATTTCAAATTGATTCGAATTTAATACCCGTTCTATCTAAATAATTGAGAAAACATATGCACTCTCAATTTTTAAATTGGAATAGTATATTTTAAAATATATATGCCATAAAAGTTAAATTTACGCTAGAGTTATTCTTCTCAATAAAAGAACTGTTGCAAGCATCATCTAATTAATTAATTAATGTTCCTCTATAATTTATTTCTTTCCAAGAACAACGATTGTTCTAAAAGCAACATGCAGTGTTGTTGACTAGTTTTGAAAAAAAAAAAAGTTAACTCGGCGTGTTGGGACAGATAAAAATTGGGAAAATTCCGGATCAGAGCACACAAAGTCAAGCGACTTCCTATGAAACTTGACACTAAAGAGCATCTGTATTTTTGAAATTTTTGAAGTTTTAAAGCTGATTTGGAAGTTTGTAAATCAGTTTTAAGGATGTAGATGGATTTCATATTTAATAATTTTGTTCGATAGTTTTTAAATATGAAATTGTTTCAAAACTCTGACACGGCGAAATAATCGACCCGTATTTGCTCAATTTTTAATACTATTTTAATTTAAACACAATATGGCAATTAAAAAACTCTATTTTAATTTCAGAGATGTAGAGATTTAAAAATTTAGAGTCTAAATTTTTTAAAATTATGTTAACAGTTAAATAACTCTAAGTTCATTATTATTTATTAAGATAGAATGTAATATAATTAATTTCAATTAAAGTCTTTATCAATTTTGTCAAAGGCGAGACTAAAATCAGTCATTTGTTATATGGACTCATACTTTAATCATTTTCAACATGATATGCATATGAAAATATACCTGCAAATTAAATTTCATATTTTTTTTTATAAATTTTTATATTTTCTTTAAATAAGTCAAAAAATCATTTGGTCTACAACTTTTGATCCATTCTAAAATAGTGATTTTCTACTTATTTAAAAAAAAAAATCTAAAAATTATAAAATTTGATCTCCATACACATTTTTATAATACATATCAATTTATAATAAGCATATTATCATAGTAGCCCCACCTTGTACCATTAAAGTAATTATAACTGTATTCTATTTTTGCTAGCAAGTGAAAAGGACGTGAAAGAATAATTAGAAGGGATAGATCCATCTAGAATGAGGAGCAGAAATTAGCTATGCTGTCGAAGTTTCTGACTCACAGTTCTCAAACGCTGTACCCAATTTTTAATGACAGGAGGAACACGGTTACACGGAGGAGAACTTTTCAGCGCCGATTCCTTTTTGCTTAATCCGTGACAAATTTCTTGACAACACCCCCCCCCCCCCCCCCCCCCCCCCCCCTCTTTTTTTTTTCTGAATATCTTACAAGTTTTATTTAGCTAAAACAATATTATTTAATAGTTTGAAATTGAATGAGGCTATGGTAATATGTCTATTATGAACCGACTCGTGTTATGGATCCGTATTTTTATTTTGAAAGTTTAAATAGCCTATTGGAACTCTTACATATAATATTTGTATTAAAATATACTTATAAATCAAATTTTATATTTTTAAAATTTTTCTTATTATTTTTTTAAATAGGTGAAAAGTTTAGAATTTTTAAACTGAGTAATTTTCTTTTTATAAAAAAAATAATAAACAAATTTTAAAAAATATAAATTTCAATCAGTAAATACATATTCTTATAAATATTATATTAAATAGTTCAAATCAACTGTTTTAAACTTTAAAAAATAAAAATATAAGTACGTACCGTAGTGTAATATGCATATTACTATAACCTCACTCTTTGAAATTTTTATCTAGTTTAATAAATATTGTGTTATCTTCATATGCAAGTAATTTAAAAGCTTTCATACCTAACTAGTAATCTAACCACAGCTGACAAGATGCTTTAATTTTACGAAATTGTCGGGGTTATTAAAATATACAAGGCGCATGTGTATATAGCGTATTATCCTAGAGCCTTGTACAGTTATACAGGAATTCATACACCTAAAGCAACTCAAATTTTGAGTTTTAGTTTGAGACCGTCAGATCTGTTTTGACACGAATAATAACAGAGTCCCGTGCGCTACAGCTCTGGCCGGATTCTGATCGAACGGTCCTCATTTAACTCAAAATTTGAGTTACTTCAGAGGATCCTTACTCGGTAGCACAGTACAAAACAAAAGCTCCAGCGTTGCTGCGTCGGCATCCAGCCCTCATCTCATTTCCAGTATTCTAACAATCGTGATCTCCATTTGGTACTGTTGCTCCTTTCCCCTCTCCCGCACCCGTAAATAGAAATAAAAGCAAATTAAAAGTGTCGATTTCCATTCCTAACCTCCACCGCCCCAAAATTCGCTCTCTCGCTAGATCTAGCGAGAGCGAAGCAGCAGAGAAGTGAGCAATAACCAATCCATCAGTCGCAGAGCAAGCGAAACCTAGATGGGGCAGCAATCGCTGATCTACAGCTTCGTCGCGCGTGGCACGGTGATTTTGGCGGAGTACACCGAGTTCAGCGGCAACTTCACCACCATCGCTTCTCAGTGCCTCCAGAAGCTTCCTGCTAGCAACAACAAGTTCACATACAACTGCGATGGCCACACTTTTAACTACCTCGTCGAGGATGGATTCAGTAAGTTTTTTCTAACTCTTCGATCCAGATCTATCTTTGATTTTCATTATTATGTGCAGTTTTAAAGTTGATGGTTACTTCGGCTGATTAGGAGGGTTTGATTGGCCTGATTTGTGTTTGTTTGCTATACGTGGTTCAGATCCAGTTGTGGTAGTAGGTTTGATACTATTGTTATTATTGTTCCTTATTTTCTTCGTCAAATTTGATCCAGATCTGGTCGTATCCAGGGATCATGTTCTTTCGTCCTATGATCTGATCTATCATTCTCTTTATTAAGATTGGTTTCTGCCTTCACTGCCATATGCCAGTTATGATTTAGCAGTATATAATCAAGCTCTATCACTTTGTAGTTGTTTTTTGTCGGGATCTTCATTGATTGAGTTACCCTAAATGATGAAAATATCATTATTAGTATTTTACTGTTTTTTCAGAACTGAACTAAAACATTTTCCTTAGTTTTGCTTTCTGTACTGTCTATATTAGTTCGTATAATTCAATTTGAGCCTTCAGTTTTTATTTTCAATCCGTTCTTTTCTGCTTTTTTTTTTTTTTTAATTCTGTAGTGAAATTATTTCTTAAATTAGTGACAAAACAATAGCGGAAGTTAGTTATATGAACCTTTATTGATTCTGGTAATAGATATGTTGTTTTTAGTATTATTCAGTAAATGTAAATTACCAAGATTCGGTAACTATGAGGATAAGAGTGCCTCAACTTGCCTCTGTTTTAGTTATATCAATCAGCAGAGTGTGATTTACAAAATTTTCCTTTCTGGTCTGCATATCATAACTTGCAATTTAAAGTTATTTTGCGATGCGACTGACTAGGTACTTGTTCCCTGGTTACGTCTTTATTCCAAATTATGGGTATCATTTTGTAGTTTTTCATAAGATGTCCACTTTATGCCTATATTAGGTTTAATTTCATCCTTTTCCATTATAAACTAATAAATTTTAGTCTGTATTCACTTGTCCAAGTTTATATAATTAACAAAAAATACTTCTGCTCTGGGTTTACTTCTGTTTATTATTGACCCCTTTCCTGGAGTATTTCTATTTAGTGTTATCCTCAATGATTGAAAATTTGCAATGATTAGTACTTGTTTTTTAGTTGCACTCGTGTTAGTGCTGACTCTTCATTTCTTTAAGATGTTTCCATTTAGGAGGGTTGAATCGAAAGCTTCATCCATGGCCACATTGTCAAGTTATATAATTAACAAAAAATACTTCTGCTCTTGGTTTACTTTTGTTTATTATTGACCCCTTTCCTGGAATATTTGTATTTAGTGTTATCCTTAATGATTGAAAATTTGCAATGGTTAGTTCTTGTATTTTAGTTGCACTCGTGTTAGTGCCGACTCTTCAATTCTTTAAGATGTTTCCATTTAGGAGGGTTGAATTGAAAGCTTCATCCATGGCCACATTGTGAGTGAAAATAGAATGAAGAGCATAGAAATGAACCAATTTAATAGACAAGTGGATGAATAAGCAGTGTCAAACAATTATATTCTGGTATTAGATGTATGTGGCCCACCAGTATATTTTGCGAAATAATTTATATATCAGCCATTTGTAATCAAGTGAGCCAGCTTCTACATTGCCAGATCTACTTTTCCTAAGTTCTCTGTTATGTCTCTTTTTGTAGCTTATTGTGTGGTTGCGGTTGAGTCAGTTGGTAGGCAAGTTCCTATCGCATTTCTCGAGCGAGTCAAGGAAGACTTCATGAAGCGATTTGGGGGTGGCAAAGCTGCAAGTGCCCAAGCCAATGGCCTTAACCGTGATTTTGCGTAAGTTGCTGCACTTACAAAGAGGTTCTCATGAAGCGTGGTGTTCAGAGTATTAGATTATAATATCTCGTTCTTATACCAGCATAACCTGATAACATAGGCTTTGTTTTATCATTCTGTCTAGTGAAGTATTGGACAAACAGCAGTAGAAAACTAAAAAAAAGAATCAAGTATAGAACCTGTACACCCCTGAATCCACACCATGTAAAAAGAATGGGAGCGGGGTGCGTCTGATGGGCATCGGACCAATTTTGGTCCGATGCCCGCTTGGAACTTTCCGATTCACTTCATGATCCGTGCGCTCCACTCCAATATTCGTGCAGATCAAGCATGCATGATTCATGAAGCGAATTGGACGGTTCCGAGCGGGCATTGGACAGTTTTGGGTCATCGGTTGCACCTCGCTTCCAAAAAGAATAGACACACTCTTTCCTAAAAACTACTGTCAGGTCGGTCTTTTTTCGGGGGGGGGGGGGGGGGTTGAGGTTTGCACTGGTATATGAGTAGCATAGGTAGATTTGGGATTCTTGAGGTTCTGATGAGGACTTGTGCGAATTATTTTCCTAAAGACATGCCATTGTCCAAATAGAATACATACCGGCACTAGAGTTGGTACCTTCTAACCAATTTCTTTTATTAGGTCAAAACTGAAGGAGCACATGCAGTACTGTGTGGATCACCCAGAAGAGATAAGCAAGCTGGCTAAAGTCAAAGCACAAGTCTCAGAAGTCAAAGGGGTCATGATGGAGAACATAGAAAAGGTGATAAAATCAAGTTTATGAGGAGCGTTTGTTTGTCAATAGTTAAATTCTAATTTCTTGTAGACCCCAAATTTTGGAATTTATACTTTATTTTTATAATTTTCTCACATACTTTCCATTTCAGGTTCTTGATCGAGGTGAGAAAATTGAGCTGCTTGTTGACAAAACAGAGAACCTTCGCTCACAGGTACGTGCTTCAGAAATTTGGTTCTTCGTTCTGTTGAACTTCTATTTCTTTTTATGGTTTCTTGTTGTCATGTCACATGTGGTTGTGTAGAGATGCACAGACTGTTCCTTTTTAATGGTTTGACACTAACCTTTTAATTCCTGTACCTAAAAATTGACTGGGCCAGGTGCCCTGTCTGTTTTTTTTAGTATTTTCTCTTCTATCAATTATACACCAGTGTTTTGAAATGATTCCTGTACCAAGTTCTTTAGTCCATGATGCATTGCTATGACATAATATGTTTCTATTGGCCAAGGTTCTCATGTGGCATTAAGAATGCTTAGGGTTTACCTCTATTTGATTTATGCCATTTAGCTCTTCAACTATTTGACTCCCTATGTTGGTAAGTTAACTCATTATCCTCCCGTGTCCATATATGAAATGATATAACCAAGTACTTGTGATATTTTATATACCATGTTTTCTTATCATTTTCTTTAAACTATGCTGATTTTATGATTCTTTAATTTGGAGGGAACTTGGTTAATAGAAGTGTACAGTTATTTGAACTTCAGAATAATCTGCCTACAGCGGCTTAAACTCTAAAAAAAAAACAGAAATTTAGTATAATCTGATTTTCAAGGCATAGGATATGTTGGATTTTGGACAAAGTACGGGATTAGTGAAGTTGCTCCTTTTCATTATTTTCTTTTCTCGGTATCTTATTGTTTTACTAGGTTTTCTAACTTCATTTTAATTATTTGAATGTTTTCAGGCACAAGACTTCAGACAGCAGGGAACCCAGGTGCGACGCAAGATGTGGCTACAAAACATGAAAATCAAGCTCATTGTGCTTGGCATAATCATCGCTCTTATCCTCATCATCATCCTCTCAGTTTGCCATGGATTCAAGTGTGGATCTTAATTCAGCAACTCTTGCTGTCTTTATATGGCCATTGCCTCCTGAGAACTGAGAACATTTTGTTATATTACATTACTGTTTGGTATATTGATGATATTTTCATGTTGCCTAGTTTGTTAGTCTCTCTTTCTATCTCTCTCCTCCCCCCTCTCTCTATCTGTGTCTGTATGCGTTTGTGAGTTTCACGTGTTGTGTGTGTTCTGTTATGTCTGCTACATTTTTGAGTTGAAATTTACTTGTAACATTAGATGTGCATGCGTATCTCTGGACTGGACATTACCTTCCTCTATTTGTGTTGAGTGCGCTAAAACATACTAAAATGTCAGGATCAGAGAAATTCAATTCAAAAATATCCGATAAACTATAAACACTGGGACAGGGGTCAGGTATGCTTCATACAGGGGAACTGCTTTTAAAACATTCCTTTAAACTGTCGAGGTCTGGTCCAGTTGAAATATTGGGTCCGCATCCTCTGCAATAACACATCCTTTGAGTTTAATTCCGAACTGTCTGATCAGAATTACGACAAATCTGGTCCACCCTTGTAATGCATGAGGTTTCCTTAACAAACGGACCCGATCTAAAACTTAAACGGTGCATTAATGCAGAAGATACAAATTTATAGAAATTGGTCAATTGTTAGTTGCCATTCTGAAAGTATTTCTCTTTCTGGCAATCCGTGAAGTAGATAGAACTCAAAGGTGTCTCACAAAAAGGACAATTAACAAGCAAATTAATACATGGCCACATGTTCAACTCCTACTTTAATGGCGAAAAGGTCTTTAAATCTACACTGAAAATAACTCCTTAATTAACTCTGTATAATCAGTTTCTCATTTTTGGATAGGAATCCTTCACAGTTATTCTGGGTAGCCAAACTTAAACCAGATGAATTGAGATCCGCTGAAATCCCCGTCCTAAATTTTAGGACCCTGAAATATGGACAGGAATTTCAGCCGATTTGGACTCAAAAGCAGATCAACTAAACATGGTCTCCAGAGCTTTTAAATGTGATGTGATATATCTGAGGTACCGACTGGAATTCGCATCCTCTGAGATATCTCAAACTTTGCGTGATCTTTTGGAATATATCAATCGTTCAAATATGTTCTAAACGACTCTCAAAGCTCAAATAATACTGGCCCCCCCACGTTCCCCCGAATAGGCACTGGACACGTCGGTCACGCAAAAATTGAGATATCTCAGAGGATACGCACCCTACTGACTGTGTATAAGAGTCCGCATCTTCTACATTAACTCAATTTTTTTTTTAAGTTTATTGTATCTTAGCTGTCTGATCAGGATCAGAGCCAATCCGGCCCAAGCCTATAACGCACATGCCCCTTCAATATAGTGCGAATCTCAATCAGATGGTCCAGATTTATTATCGCACGTTCCGTTAAATGCAGAGGATACGAATTCCTGTGTATAATACTTACAACGATGTCAAAAATTTATTTAGTACCAATTTGAAATATAGGGGTAGTAGGTTTTGCTCTGAGATCTGTGCCAGATTAAAACTGACAACTTAGTTCTCATTCTATATGGTCAGGTATTGTAGTGGATCTGAAATCTTATGTGTGGCCCTTGTTTAACACTATCCTTTAAATAATATTTTATTTGAATGCATTAATTCTTAGGCTTAGGCTTGGTGTCGTCAAACTATTTTAAATATTAATATTAACTTTTTTTTTTTTGATTTCATAATATTAACTTTTTAGTAAGAAAAGCTCTGTGTACATTTTGTTACAAAAAGAAAAAGTTAGAAGCTTTCAAAGTAGGAATATTAAAAGACAAAGAAAAAGGACAAAGGGCAAGGGCCTAATGTTATTATTATTTATTTTTTTAAAGTGTGACGTCTCCTAGAATTTATAGATTAGACTATGAGTCTCTTTTGTTTGGTCTTTGCCTGCGATTAATTGTGAAGGCTGTAGTTTCTTGTTGCATTAATTCTATTAATCTATTTACTTGTAAAATTCCCAAACTATTAGTATACAGAAAAGAACGAATAGTTCAATTGTTTTATGACTATATTTCCTCCCCTTTTACACATTGTTTGGATGGAGAGTAGAGGAAGAGAGGGAATGAAAAGAAAATAATTTTTTTTCGTTGAATCGTGTTTGGTTGACAAAATTATGTCGGAGGTGAAATGTTTAACCTTGTATCATTATAATCAATAGAATTGGTTTCCTTCTGATTTGGAGTGTAATAGATGGAAATAAATTTTATTGCAAATATTAATAGAAAAAATAACACAAATGTCCAATTCTATATCTTACATATATAATTCTCATACAAGTTTTTTGGTTACAAACCTACAATAGCTACCGAATATCTCATTAACTTTCTAAATTTTAATAAACCAAACAAGAAATAAGACGGAAATAAAAATTAAATTTATTTTTCCTCATTAATCATCCAAACATAAAAAAGTTAAATATGTTAATCTTCTTTTCTATTCCATTCCATTTCTTTTTATTCTTCATTTCCCCTTCCTTCATCTACTCTCCATCCAAACAAGGTGTTAAGGATAATTTATCTTGTCTGATTGAGAAGAGTAGTTAACTAGTTATCCAAAGTATTATTTCACAGAGAATATATTATAAAAAAGAGGGGTCTACACTCTACAATGAGAGACCATTTCATAGAGGATATATTAGAAAAAATGATCTACAGTTATGTGGGCCAGCCCAACAAACTTTTATACCTATGGGCTGGAGCCTACAAATGCTAATGTCAATTAGGTATTATTCTATGGCCCAGTGAATGAGTCCTTATTCTCTACAGTATCTCAAAATTTGTTCGATCATAATCCGGACCGTAAAACTTTTAAATATTCGTGCCGATGTGGATCAAACGGTGCAAATTGTTTCTGCAGTACCTAAATATTTTAAGTTTTCAGAAGATACGAATTCCCTAGTAAATAGTTGAGATAATGTAGTTAGTTGCTGTAGCGTGGGACCAGCAACAGGCGCAGATAATTGAGCAGTGAGGAAGAAATTAAATTGAACAAAGACGGACAATAACAATATTTCTAAACATGAAGGTTCTGTTCAGCCGTTTCACTGTTTCCGTGGGAAAAATATGAACAGTAATTTTTAGTTCAATTTCCGTGCCCATGATCATTTTCAATGATCTGCCGAACAGGTCCGAAAGGAATTTTTTTTCCTAATTAATAACTAGCCTTCAATTCAAACAGTACGGCAACATTAGATTTTTATTTTCTATTTGTTCATTTGTTGAATAAGAAATAAAACCCCTGAACCGAATAAAAATATATCAATTTAACAAACTTGCTTTAATGAAATGAAGTTAGTCAATAATTGTAATGAGTTTTGTATTTACTGCTAGTGATATTTTAAAAAGTACCATAATATAGATGATGAGAGTTCTAATATCTCGTGTTTTTTTATACCTCATCATGGCCATATTTTATATCTTCGTTTTTAAAATCCAAACTATCGATTCAAACCACTCAACATGATATTCATACTAAAATATGTTTTGAGAATTTTTTACTATTTTTTAAGATATGTACAAAATAACTATTTTAAACTGTCCAAAAATAAAATTTTTTTACCTATCTTTAAAAATAGTATTTTTTTTTTCAAAATATATAAAATTTCATCCCCAAGCATATTTTATGGATATCATGTTAAACGGTTTGAATCGATAGTTTAAACTTTGAAAACAAAAATATAAAACATGAGACATAATGAGGTAATGAAAGGTATGAGGTATTGGAACCCTCGAACCTTCCTTAAGATAGATATGATTCAATAAAATTGACTTTTATTTATATTTGACATCAGCCTTTATTCTTGAAATACTACTTCCAAACATTTTGAATAAAGAAAAGAAAAATAAAGCTCTTTTTATTTTTTTTCTTTCAAACAAGCTTGTTATAGAAGGAATTAATCAGAATAACCTGAGATATTGTTTTTTATTCAAGATAACCTAAGACTTTCTATACACTACCTTTAATTATGGAATAAGAGGTGGAATAAACGAATCTTGATCCTTTGCAGTACCTCACCGTTTGAGTTTAAATTCAAATTGTCTGATCAGAATCCAAACCAATCCTTTAATGCATGGGATTCTTTAAGATTCGTGCTAATATATTTTGAACAAAGAGTAAGATAGAATAACGACGAAGTAAATCAAATTATTTTTCTTCACACTTACTTTATCTGTAGAGTCCACTGTTATAAACACAAATTTAAAGTTTAATATCTTATTTCTCTAAACAGATTTATTTAATTCATGATTTAAGTTATAAAACGATACGTAAAATATAAATAATAAGATGGAGTAATCAATTCAAACTATAAAGTAGTATTCAACTTTGTCTGTTTTTATTGGATTTGTCCTTTCTTTTGCACCCATGTACAATGAATTCGTATAACCTAAGATAAAAATACATTTCTGTTTGAATCTGGACCGTTCAATCGGTATCTGCACGACTATTAAAGCAGCCCTATGCAGGGCTGTCAAAAAAGCTCATAGCTCGTGATTCACATCTGGCTCGATCGGTAACAGCTCGTTCGATAGTGGACCGAGCTGTTAACGAGTTGGCTCGCTAACAGCTCGGGCCAAAATTAACGAGCTGAGCTAAGGCCTATCTCGCTCGCCAACTCGCTCGCTAGCTCGGCCAGGCATCAATTTGTGAATTTGTATGAATTTGTGTGTATTTTATACTATCAAGCTTGGTCCAGCTCAGTCCAAAAAAGTTGGTAAAATTTATTTTCTTCTTAAAATAAGGTCCAACCAAACCCAGTGAGTCAGCTCGTCACGAGTTTGAGCTGAGATTTTAGCTCGCGGACTGTTAACGAGCTGGCTCGCTAACAGCTCGGTTCAGAATTAACGAGCTGCGCTAAGGCCCAGCTCAACCCGAGCCAGCTCATTTACAGCCCTAGGCTATGCATTCCATCTCGAACTGGATTAGTTTGGATTCCGATCAGACAAATGGTGATGAAAAAGAAATATTTTGTTACCTCAGAGGATATGGTTTCCCCGTACTATAGTAACGGAGAGGTGTGATTTTCTTTCCTTTCTTTTAATCTACAAAGAATATTTTGATGCTAATTAGTAGGAATTCTGGCCAGTTGCAACCAGCTGTTCTCTTTAAAAATTTTGCAACTTGGCGTGCACTTGAGCAAGTTAGGAG
Source organism: Carex arenaria (assembly GCA_964058825.1). NCBI lineage: Eukaryota > Viridiplantae > Streptophyta > Magnoliopsida > Poales > Cyperaceae > Carex > Carex arenaria. The sequence continues at coordinate 155,021 of CAXKVW010000036.1, read as the reverse complement.
TAGTGTCAGGAGCATCGAGCTGTTCAATGCATTAATTGTATCAGTTCAAGATTTGTAGATGTGGCAGATCTCAATTGGACGGCTAAGATGGAGGTAAATCTCCAGCTGTAACAAATTTACTTTATGCTGAATTTATATATTTAATAATTATAACTTTTATGAATTTGAAAGCTAGATTTTGAAAAAAAAAAAAATAGGGCAGAGAAACCATCCACCTACTTTTTTTTTTTTTGGTCATCAGTCATCTGACGGCAGCTGAGGACGATAAGAGTACGTTTGGATACACTCTAAAACGATTTGATTTCAATTGGAAATGGAATAATATAGTCAAAATAATAAATAAAAAACAAATGACTAGAACGTTGCATAAAGTCAAAACACTGATGTCAATACACTTTTTTACCTGAATCTGGTTGTACGGGCCTAGAAAATAGCTATTTAATTCACTTTGAGAATCAGCAAATTTTTAAATGATCTAATGTGTTTGGAAAATGCCAAAATCATGCATAGGCTCCCAAGATAAATTGTGGATAATGTATTAAAGTTCATAGTGATATGCTACCCTCCGAACTATGAATTTTGATATATTACATGCTCAAAAATCATAAAGGAATTAATTTTTTATGCATAAAACAATGCATGGATGATTCTTTTGGTGCAAATTCTGGGTGACACTTATCAAAATTGATTTCAAGTGTCTCTGGGTGCAATATGGAGTTGCATAGAAAAACCCCAGCTATATGGGGCCAGGGGCCCAGTGACTCAATGCCATTTTCAACGAGTCTCCAAGATAGGTAGACTTGGCTGACCCATATATAACTCGATGCGCCAAGTAGACAGGTTTATGGTATATGGTGAACCAAGAGCACGCAGAAGCGGACAAACGTCGCTGATTTAAAATCAGCGTTCCCCGCACCCTTCAGCCTGAGTGAACCCAGAGTACAATGAGCGGTATTTTGCGTATTATGCGGTTCATACAATGCCAAGCTCAGCCAGGAATAATAACATAACAAAAAGAAGGAAAGCGCCGAGCGGGTTTGACCCGTCAAGGCTCCCACGTCCTTGAGCTCGCGTACTAAGCCAAAGCAAAAGACCATAGGTCATGTTAGGTTGTGGAGTAAATTTAACGAGGATTAAATTGTTTATTCTATTTTACTTCTTATATTTTACATCTTATTTGGTGGTTTATGTTATGAATTAAATTAGTCTATATGAAAGAATAAGATATTGAAAAATAAACTCAAGTCCATAATAGTGAACTCTAAAGGTGAATTAAGTTTGGAATAAGTTATTTTACTTAAAAAAGTGAAGTAACTTAATCTGAATTAGCTCAAATCTTACTCCATCTTACTCTTCATTTGGCTTCTTAAGTGTGGAGTAAGAGATTTACTCCACCTCTTACTCCACAACCAAACATGACCTAAATTTGGTAAAATTAGCAAGGCTCCGTACCAACCGTTAAGTGAAAATAGTAATGACCTTTCCCCTCTTCTCTCAGTTCAGGCTGTTGATAACTTTTCTTCCTCACGAGCTTCAATTGAGGTTGAGAAAGATTGAAAGACAGAAATAGGAACTCGGGTTCTAATGCAAATTGAGCCCTACAACTTGAAAGGGATACCAAATAGGCCTCTACGATGTTATATGAACCCTCAATTTCATCTAAAATGGATTAGAAAGAGTGCATTGCAGGGATGGCATAGACTCAGCTCATATCATAACCGAGAAGCATGGAATTCGTTGCTCAAATGGTAAATTGGACCTTGGAGCAACTTAAGCTATCATAAACAACACTAAATGACATCCCTCAGTCGCCAAAGGATAAATATCAGGTAATAGAGATATCTCCCACAAGTTTACACACCTCACACAAGTCCCTTAAGTTCTTCCCTCTGCAATTCCATAATATGTATAGTGCCGTCTGTGAGAATTTTCTGTGCTGTATTCATTTTTTATTTTTTTTTAATTTTGTTCACTCCCTATTTTAGTGTATTCCTGCATATGCTGCCTACGAGAATTTTCTGTGTTTCATCCTTTTTTATTTTTTATAATTTCGTTCACTCTGCAGTTTGGTGTATACCATCATACAACCGCTTATGAGAATTTTCAATGTTGCATATCTTTTTAATTTTTTTAAAATTTCATTCACTCCGCATTTTGGTGTATCCCATCATACAGTCGCCTATTATAAATCCCTGTGTTGCATCCCGTTTTCATTTTTTTAATTTCGTTCACTCAGCAGTTTGGTGTATCCCCGTGTACAGCTGCCTATGAGAATTTCCTGTGTTACATTCCCTTTTCATTTTTAAAATTTCGTTCACTCTGTATTTTGGTGTATCCCTACATATAGCTGCCTATGAGAATTTTCTGAGTTGCATCTCTTGTTAAATTTTTTAAATTTGTTCACTCTGTATTTTGGTGTATCCCATCATACAGCCGCCTACAAGAAATCCCTGTGTTGCATTCTCTTTTCATTTTTTTTTAAATTTCCTTCACTCCACATTTTGGTGTATTCCGGCATAGTGCCGCCTATGAGAATTCCTGGTGTTGCATCATTTTTTTATTTTTTAGAATTTCGTTCACTTCTCATTTTGGTGTATCACCGCGTACAACCGTCTATGAGAATTTCCTATCTTACATCTCTTTATCTTCTTTTTTTTAAATTTTGTTTACTCTCTATTTTGGTGTATCCCTGTATACGGTGCCCCGAGAATTCTCTATATTGCATTCCTTTTTCATTTTTTTTGAATTATATTCACTCCGCAGTTTGTTGTATCCCATCATACAACTACCTATGAGAAATCTCTATGTTGCATCACATTTTTTTTTTTTTCTATTAGCGATGAGGGTCAGTGTCCCTCGCGCATAGTGTTCTATTTTTGTAGTTGAATTCATATCACCTAGTAACTTAGATTTCTGAGTTTAGATTTGGTTGGTGAAATTTGTTTTGAAATGAATATTAAAGTGGTTCAGTATGTATTTATTTCGAAGCGGATAGGTCATTTCAGCCAGTCTGATTTCTGACCGGACAGTTCACATCTAAACTCAAAATTTGAGTTACTTGAGACGATCCGGACTCGTCGAAGCTTTGAGCAACTGCTAGACATTAATTATAGCATCTAAAAATAATTCTAAATGGGCCAATTATCCGAAATTTCGGTCAAACCAATTAGTAAAATAATAATTATAAATCTCGTGACTGCTCAGAATCTGTGTTATCCTTCTGGGCCAACAATTAAACGCCCTTCAAACAAAATCTTATGATATTAATGTTGCCCACACACAGACCTAACTTTCCACAGAATAATTAAAATGGTGCCAAAACCTACAACATACATCATGCGTCTTAATTATGTATTAAAATAAATTTAGCTTGGGACTACTAAATGTAAAACAGAATATTTCTGCTAACGAATATATAAATGATAAATATGGTATTATAAGCAAACCTTGACAACCAAAAAGAATAGGAAGAGAAAATAAAATAATTTTAGCTAGCTATTTTCAATGTATATATAAGACTAACTTCCACTTAACACCAGTCACATTACACAAACATCAAACAGATATAAGTAACAGAAGAAAAGCAACACCAAAATCATGTCCCATAGACATATATATAGTACCATTTTACTACACAAACACACTAGTTATCTAAACCTAAACGAACATGAAAATCACAAACCTTTATAAACTCTTAGTTGACACTGATCAAAAGAAAGAAACCTAGACCCCATAGCCTAATTCAAACCCAAAAGAGACCAAATCACACAAATTCACTGAAGATTGCATATAAACACTAAACAGACTCTCATTATTTCATATATATATGCAGTACTCCTCATTACATGCAAAGCTTGCAACTCACACAACCGACCCAAAACCCAGCGCCTTTCAAGGAAGTGTCCTACCAGTACTACCTCCACCGCCGCCACCGAAACCTCCTACACCAGGTATAGTACCAAAGCCACCGACACCACCGGTGCCAGGGAAAGTGCTAACAATCCCACCACCAACAGCAGGAAAGCCACTAACACCGCCAATGCCACCTATACCGCTCATTCCTCCGAGGCCACCATTCGGTCCGAGACCGACTACACTTCCGGCACCAGCACCACCACCGACAGTTGGCAGACCGGGAAGGTTTCCGTAGCCACCGTAGCCTGTACCGCCACCGACTACAAAGTTCTTTTGGTCATTGAGGCCTTTGGGGTTGGAGTTAGGGTTTGGTATTTCCCTTGCCTCTGTTTGAGCGACCAAGAGTAGGGATAGCGTTAGAGTTACTAAGGTTATGAACCACCTCTCCATTTTTGAATTTGTGTTGTGTTGTGTTGGGGAAGGGTTTTAGCTTCTTTGGGTGTTATATAGAGAAGAAATAGAGGAGAGGGAGGAGAATAGTAATTAGTAGGGGTACTATTAATGGGTACGGTATCGAACGGATGCATTTATTTTATACCCTCATTCATTAATAATCTACTATCCGCATCCTAATTTTACTCCTTAGTTTTATTCATATCTTATCCTTATTAAAATTATCAGACCACGAATGGACGTATAACGTATCTTATTATCCTTGCTCATTAGAAAATAAATTTGTAAGTATATATGTATTTTTTAAATGAAGTATATATGTATTTGTTTGTATGTAATATTGTCATTAGAAGTTTATATAACTTTTAAGTAATTTTATATGAGAACAATTCACATAGGAAGATGTTGTCTTACTAGAGATGAGGTTGATAAGATATAGTTGTATTTATGATTTAAATATATAGATTTTCATTTCGTACATTTGGCAACTATTAAATTCAAATTAATTTTTATAAAACAAGTAAATAGAGTAAAATAATAAATCTCTCTTGTATTGATTTTGCACTCTTCAGTTTGCAGCCTTACCAGAGTTAATTGCGTACTTTATATCTTTATTCGTGTTGTCTTCTTGCTCTGAAAATACTTAATTAATTAATCTAAAAAGTACAAAGAATGCCATCTCTAATTAAGCTCTGAACCTTTTATTCATGCCTTTCCTGTATGATCCTAACAGAATTAATTCTATCACGTATATTCTTTAATTGGTTGTTAAATTTTACTTTGAGGACGTCATTTACAAATAAAGCTTCTAATATGACCGTAAAAAATACAGAGACATAATATCATTCATTATGACAACAAGCAAGAATAAAACACTTAATTAATTACTAGTATGGTACGTGTTTGTGTGTTGCAACGGAATATATTACGAGAGAACAAAAAAAATCTCCTATAAAATATTTTCATAAAAAGAATAGACCAATGAAAAGAATAATTATTCAACAATAAAAAAAAAAATAGGCCAACATATTCTCATACAATTGTAAATCCATTTTTGAAGGACATACCAATGTGCTTTCTTTCACTAGTACATAACAATTTTTGTGTGTGTTTCTTAATGGAGAACAAGAGAAAGAAATCATCAAAATAAGTTGTATTATTTGTTGTTGTTATATTATGACTCTTGTTATTAATTGTTATAAGGGTTATCCTCCTTTTTCTAAGATTTATATGCATTTACGTACCTAAAATAAAAAAAATAGAATCATGTTTACTTAAATGAGATTGATAAATAACATTCTTTATTATATGATATAAAAAGAAAGAAAGAAAAAAATGAATACATAACCAATAAATTATCAATAAATTCAAAAATTCCTTAAATAACATTTAAAAAATGAAAAGAAATCAGGACCAAAAAAAAGACAAAATAAATAAATTTGTGAAGAGTACATGTAGCGAGTACGTATCTAAATAAATGTAGACTTATACACGTAAAAACACATAAAAAAGATACATAAAATTAAAAGAAGACATAGTATTTGATGCATGAGAGGCTAATTTTTAATCTGAATTTTCATCTTTTAATCACAGCCTTGGTGAATCATGAGGTGCAATTTATACAATTTATACAAACAAAAAAAGGTGCAATTTAATCTGAATTCTCAAAAAAAAAAGGTGCAATTTATACAAACAGACGGCCCAGATTAATCCTAGCCGGACCAAGCTCAATCCGGTGCCTATAGAAATTATAGGGGTCCACTTTGAGAGTCGTGTCAAGTTGAAATAATGGTCTGAATTTTTTATTACACTTCAGGTACCTGGGGATTCGAATTCAGTGGCTAATAGTTATTTAGACGGCCCAGATTAATGCATTGGATGTGAATTCTATTTAGAGAGGGTTAGGAGGATTTTTTTTTATAAAACGTAATTTAAAATATTTTGGTATGAGAAATTGCATTGTTTTATAGGGGCACCAAAAATTATTTTCGGTTACACATAGGAGAATTTTTTATTTAATTTTGGTTTCCCTCAAATTTAATTAAATGTAAATATATAATCACCATAACCAATTAAAAATTTCGGTTACCCCACATATTTGGAATATTTAACACCATAATTGAACATAAATTTCGGCTACCTTAAATTTGATTAAATTTGTGGTGTGGTCATTGGTGAGAGGGTGTGGCAAAGAAATAACCAAAAAAATTCTCAATTTTGTTGATTTTTATAATTTGAACAGTAATCAATTCATTTCTTGATTTTTTTTTTATTTACGTTTTATATAAAAAGAAATCCGGGTTAGGAATAAATGATGGTTAGATAGAGATGTAAATGCAAGATAATTTATTACTCTGCGTGCAATTTTTATTGCTCTGTGCAACATTTATTAGGTTTAAACAAAAAAAGAAAAGGTAGCGTGTCGTGACTCATGAGGTGGCGAAAAGCTAAGAGAAGCTATCTAGAGCTATCTAGAGTGTGTTCTGACAGCTGACAAGAGAACACAGAGGAAGTAAATTAAGGATGGAGATATCTTTGACTGGACTTTAAGAGGAAGTACTGTTGCTATGTATGTAGTATCTAAACAGGGAAAAGACTCGAGATTTTTTTATAAACCATAAATAGAAAAATTAAATTTAGGATTCCAGTATGAGTGTTTTGTTATTTATAAAAACTATAAAGAATAAGTTGCTAACTCGTTCTCCATATTTATTTTTTCCAGAAAATGAGTTGGCAACTCGTTCTTAAGTTTTTTTCATTTTTTTTACGAAAAAAAATGTTTTTTTAGTGGAGAACGAGTTGTCAATTCGTTCTTCAGTATTATATAATTTTTTTTGTTTTTTTATTTTTTATTAGAATTTGCTTATAAATTATAAAATGTGAAAAATAAAATGTAAAACACACAATTAATGCAAAATTACTATAAATTGTTTTTACTAACTTGATATTTTTATACAAAAAAATACATATTTCTAGCTATTTAATATTAATGATTTAATTAAGCTAAGGACATTTTCCTTCAAAAATATATTAATTATGTGATTTAGAAAATATTGAGTATATTTTCATTACTATAAATTGTTTTTACTAAAATAAAATGTCAAAATTACTATAAATTGTGAAAAATAAAATGGCGAAATTACTATAAATTGTTTTTACTAACTTGATATTTCTATACAAAAAATACATATTTTTAGCTATTTAATATTAATTATTTGATTAAGCTAAGGGCATTTTCCCTCAAAAAAATATTGATTATGTGATTTAGAAAGAAGACAGAGACTGACTGAGAATGTATGTCAATTAATTAGGTGTAATATCTTGCGTTGGTTCACATATTTACTTAATTATTTTATCAACATATATATATATATAATCAGAGAATTAAAATATTTTATATTATTCATATGAGTAGTAGTTTTAACTTAATAAATATTATCACTTTAAACGGATTTACTAACTAAAATGAAAGAATAAAATCTAAAATTTCCAAAAAGAATATTAAAGATATTTAGTAGGTAGAAAGAACCAAAAAAAATTTACACAATGAAAATATACTCAATATTTTCTAAATCACATAATTAATATATTTTTGAAGGAGAATGCCCTTAGCTTAATCAAATAATTAATATTAAATAGCTAGAAATATGTATTTTTTGTATAGAAATATCAAGTTTGTAAAAACAATTTATAGTAATTTTGCATTAATTGTGTGTTTTACATTTTTATTTTTCACATTTTATAATTTATAAGCAAATTCTTAAAAAAAATAAAAAAAATTATAGAATATTGGAGAACAAATTGGCAACTCGTTCTCTACTAAAAAAATATTTTTTTTCGTAAAAAAAGAAAAAAAAAAAAAAAACTCAAGAACGAGTTGCCAACTCGTTCTCTGTAAAAAAAATGTGGGGAACGAGTTGGCAACTCGTTTTTTATGGTTTTTATAAATATCAAAGCCCTCATACTAGAATTCTAAATTTGATTTTTCTATTTATGGTTTATAAAAAAATCTCAAAAGACTCCATATCTGCCTGACTTATTGCTGTCATAATTCATTATTTTATTTTTAGAAATTTAAAAATCAAATGATCGGAAACATGATTAATTGCATTTTCTTTTATCGATTTGATAGATAACATATATCGCATCAGCATATTTTCTGAGATTTCAATATTTTCATCAGGAACGTATTTTGATTTCAATATTTTCGTAAGTTGCAGCGAGTTTCTACCATTAGAAATTTAAAAATTAGGACCTATTCCGTGGACTATTGGAAATGGGTTTGGGCACGGAAATTGAACTAAAAATTACTGTTTTCGTGAGAAAAAAAAAATTAGTTGAGCGGAAATTGAACTAATAATTGAACTGAATTTTTTTTTCCTACAAAAATAGTAGAGCGGTTGAACAGGACCTTACTGAATTTTTAACCATTGAACCGCTCTCTCTTCTTCTTTCTTTTTTCTCTTTCACTTGAACCCATTGGGAGATGTTAATGGGACCAATTATTAGTTTGGTCTCATTGATTTTCTACACTGTGTGGTGGTTGGTGTGACAATTTGTGAAAATCAATATTTTAATTATCAATCTCTTTATCGAAACTAAAATTTTAGTTCGGCTACATCTATTTATTTCGAAAAAAAAATCATCTTGTTGTTTTTGACAACTCATTTGTTAATATTAAAAACAAATGTTGCAAGTGTTGCGCTATAATAACATTGTCTTTGAGTTTTTTTGGATTTAATCCCAACCATTCAATTTGAAACTCAATTGCATCATTTGATATATAAATTCTCGCAAATGAAATTATGTAAATAGTAGTACTACATCAAAATCTCATCCTTTGAAATTCCCTTTTGATCCCTGAAGTGTAATAATCTTTGATTTATTTTTGGTCCTCTTCTCTTCACATCTTAAAATGCTTATTTAGAGTTCGAATGAATACGAAAATTCGTGACAACTATTGGCAGTTGTGTTAACTATGCGTTTTGCATTAGACGAGTTAGCATTCTTTAATAGAGAGAAGTTGGTATTTTGCCATAGCAGAGTTTGCATTTTATGGTGCATTAAAAGCTGTACTATGGATATTTAAGGGTGAGATCAAGGGAGTATATATACTTTGTATTTTACTAATCTTTAATTTATTTAATCGATTTGAAAAAAATATTGTTAATTTATAAAAATGATTGATTGTGAAACCCAAAAAAAAAAAAATTCCCTCGCGGCACAAGTTGAACAAGTAAAAATAATTAACATCACTAGTGAGCTTTGTCTATTTTTTGTTTGATAAAAATTACGGAAACCTACGCATTTTATACAAAACTATAATTGTTCTTACAAAATCTCTAAGCATACTGCATAGAATTTTTTTGGGGGACAAGGTTTGGTCCAAATTGCTTTGGACCGGACACCATCCAAAGCCTCTAAAAATCGTACGATTAAAGTCCAAACAGTTGATCCGAACCGCTCAACATGATTTCCATATTAAAATGTGCTCATAAATCAAATTATATATTTTTTGGGAATTGTTTACTATTTTTTTAGATACGTACCAAAAAACAGTAATGTTGTACGTATCTAAAAAAATAGTAAAAAATTTCGAAAAAATATAAAATTTGGTCTCTGAGCATATTTTAATATGTAAATCATGTTGAGTGGTTCGGATCAACTGTTCGGACTTTAATCGTAGAATTTTTAGAGGCTTTGGATGGTGTCCGGTCCAAAGCCATTTGGACCAAACCTTATCCCTTTGTTTTTGTCTATTTTGTTAACAGATTTCTGTGGTCAAATCTGGAGTGGGCTTGGTCAAAGCCCAATCTAGCATGTCTCCTTTTGGTCAAAGAAAAAAAGATAATTCAAATGGAACCCGGCCCAAAGATTTCAAATTAAGCAAAGCATCTACCTTAGAACCACCTTTGCTTTTGTTCTCATTCTTTGCCAAAAGACAGACAAAAAGAAAAAGAAAACAGGAAGCCAAGAACCTACACTACATGAAAAATATGAACAAAAGGAGCCTCAGCACCAAGTTAAAACTTAACCAAAGTGGTACATTTTCTCTCTCTATGTTGCTTTTCATGTTAAAAGAAACCCTATACATGAACCAAGATAAATCTTGTTCTTTGTGCATATATACAAATGCAAATTAATTAGGCGTGATTTATATCCTTAAACATATAAAATTCGATTCTAGGAGACAGAGAAGAAAGAAAAAAGAGAGAAATGAGAAGGATAGTTGCTTTAGGTAGCACAAGAGTACTGCTCAAGTGCATTGCATTGTTGCTTTGTGTTGTTCTCTTGGTGTTTTTACACACAGATGAGAATAATAAGTCTGTTACAAAGGTTTTGCATGAAGGTGATTGTTCTTCAATGGAGGAAAGAGGTTCATCAAGAGATAGATCAATGGAGAGTACACAAATCAATCCTCTGAGCAGCAAAAGAAGGGTGCCTAAAGGTCCTGATCCAATTCACAATAGGTAACCTTTTTATTTTATTTTATTTTAAGTTAGTTACATAGATGATAATTCACATTTTAAGTGTTTCCAATTGTTACCAAACCATTTTCACACTATCTGTTCCAATTGAAAGTATGATGTTGATGTGATGCCAGTAGGATATGTTCAGAATGAAAATATGTCAGTACATTTTTTTAGAAAAGAAAAAAATTTGAATCATAAAATATTATTGACAAATTGAAACTAGAATCGAGTAACATAATGTAAGTTACTTGAGAAATTAAGGACCATTTTGTTAATTATTATTTGATCCATGCAGTTCGGTATATACTAAAAGTTAAAAAAAAATTATGTTCATCTAAGCAAAATAAACTGAAAGATCAAGATAGTTTCAACTTTCAAGTATAGAGAAAAGAATGGTAATAGTTCACAACAATATTCTGATAAAAAAAAAAGAAATAACAAACATCGTACAATTAGGATCAGCATTTTCCCGATTTTTTTATTAACAAGAAAAAAAAATAACGATAATGGGGAATGATTTCGGTGAATTTCGAAATCTAAGAAGACCGTTATGGTTTCTAACGTTCACCACACTGTAGCTGGACGTTATAAACCATAACGTCCAGTTAATCTGATTTGATAAGCGCTAATTAATAAAAAAAAATACTGTAGCGAGACATTATGGTCCATAACGTTCAACTACAGTGTTTTTTTTACCATACCGTCATAGAACTGAAGTAAAAAAAAAAAACACTGTAGTGGCCGTTTGGACAATAACGACCAACTACATTGTTTTTTGGTTAATTAGCAAATATTCAATCACATTAACTGGACGTTATGGTTTATAACATCCAGCTACAGTGTCCTGGACGTTATAAACCATAACGTTCTTCTTAGATTTCGAAATTCACCGAAATCGTCGTAATTTTTATTTTATTTTTGCGCATATATGAAGTTGCAGTAGTAGCTGCAAGTTACAAATTTTGCACATTTTAGAGGGTCAATCTAGAAATTTTAACGGGAGGATATTTTGTGAACCCATTAGCAAGTGCCAACACAGTCATCCATTTTGGGAGGATATTTTGTGAACCATTAGCTAGTTCCAACACAGTCACCCATTTTGCTTCAAATTTCATTGAATAAGATGGTAGAAACAAAAATTGAAGTAAAATTGACCTTGCATTTTATTTTACTAGTCACAATATCAAATTAAAACGACAAATTTTCATTACAGAGTATCATTACTATGCATAGTACGTAGCTGTCCGTGCTATAAACTCATATCTTCATTTTTAAGTTCAAATAATTGATATGAAATATTCAAATAATCTCCAAATAAAAATATGCTTACAAATTAAATTTTATATTTTTTAGAATTTTTTATTATATTTTTAGATGAGCAGAAATTTAATTCATTTAAAAATTCTGGATCATCCAAGACAAGTGATTTTTTTTATCTATCTAAAAAAAGTAAAAATATTCTAAAAAATGTAAATTTGGTCTCCAAGACATCATATTTAACAGTTCGGATTGACTATTTATTTATTTAAACTTAAAAAAATAAATATATGAATTTATAATAAGGGAGAAATTCATAATATGTATATTACCATAGTCTCATTCTACAAAGCATATTATTGTTTTTTAAGGTCTAATTTTATTAATCATTCTTTCAGGAGATCAGGAAACGGGGAAAAACCTCCGGGCAAGCCATAAGAGAGAAGAGGCAATGACAAAAATCTCAAAATTATATCTCTGTTGTATTTTTTTTCTTTACTAATATATTGCAGATATAAAAATATTTTATGTAAAAATAGCTTCTACGATGAATGATAGTTTTGACATAGTTGGTACTGTTGGAACTTGGAAGTTATCTATTCAAGCCATATATAGTAGCTTGGTTAAATACAAGTCAAAGTACTGTGTTATTGTTATTTAATCATTTTTTTTTAAAACCAATACGGCGAAGGCACAGTTTTTTTTTTTTTTTTAAACTAAATTTGATTCTATGAGGACCGAATGTCTAATTAACAATAACATCTCAGCAGTAAAATAACAAAGTTCGTGCTCCAGTATCCAGTCCGACGGGTTGATTTGGATTTTATAAGTTCGTGCTCCAGTATCTAGTAAGAAGAATATGAACAACGACAATTGAGGTTGTTAAGCACACGAACAATGACAAATTAGGTTCCCAAGCACAAGAACAAATGCAAATGAGGTTCATAAACGCAAGATCAAGGGCAAAATAGGTTGTTAAGAACACGAACAACGCCAATTGAGGTTGTTAAGCACACAAACAAGGCAAAATGAGGTTCCTAAGCGCAAGAACAAATACAAATGAGGTTCATAAGCACAGGATCAAGGGCAAAAGAGGTTGTTAATCACACGAACAACGCCAATTGAGGTTGTTAAGCACACAAATAAGGGCAAATGAGGTTCCTAAGCACAAGAACAAATACAAATGAGGTTCATAAACACAAGATCAAGGCCAAATTATGTTGCAAACCACAAGAACGATGACAAATGAGGTTGTCAAGTATAAGAACAAGTGTAAATGATGTTACTAACCACAGGAACAAGGACAAAAGAAGTTAAGAAGCATATGAACAACGATAATTGAGGTTGTTAAGCACACAAACAAGGACAAATGAGGTTCATAAGCACAAGAACAAATGCAAATGAGGTTTATAAGCACAATATCAAGGGCAAAAGAAGTTGTTAATCACACGAACAACGCCAATTGAGGTTGTTAAGCACACAAACAAGGACAAATGAGGTTTATACGCACAAGAACAAATGCAAATGATGTTCATAAGCACAAGATCAAGGACAAAATAGGTCGTTAAGAACACGAAAAACGCCAATTGAGCTTGTTAAGCACACAAACAAGGGAAAATGAGGTTCCTAAGCACAATAACAAATGCAAATGAGGTTCATAAGCACAAAATCAAGGGGAAAAGAGGTTAAGCACACGAACAACACCAATTGAGGTTGTTAAGCACAGAAAGAAGGACAAATGTGGTTAATAAGCACAAGATCAAGGGCAAATTACGTTGCAAAGCACAAGAACAACGACAAATGAGGTTGCAAGTACAAGAACAAGTGTAAATGATATTGCTAAGCACAAGAACAAGGGCAAAAGAGGTTAATAAGCATATGAACAACGACAATTGAGGTTATTAAGCACACGAACAACGGCAAATGATGTTTTGAAGCACAAGAACAAATGCATATGATGTTCACAAGCTCAAGATCAAGGGCAAAATATGTTGTTAAGAACACGAACAACGACAATTGAAGTTGTTAAGCACACAAACAATGGCAAATGAGGTTCCTAAGCACAAGAACAAATGCAAATGAGGTTCATAAGCACAATATCAAGGGCAAAAGAAGTTGTTAAGAACACGAACAACGCTAATTGAGGTTGTTAAGCACACAAACAGGGGAAAATGAGGTTCCTAAGCACAAGAACAAATACAAATGAGGTTAATAAGTAAGACATCAAGGGCAAAAGATGCTGTTAAGCACACGAACAACGCCAATTGAGGTTTTTAAGCACACAAATAAGGGCAAATAAGGTTCCTAAGCACAAGAACGAATGCAAATGAGGTTCATAAGCACAAGATCAAGGCCAAATTATGTTGCAAAGCACAAGAACAACGACAGATGAGGTTGTCAAGAACAAGAACAAATGTAAATGATATTACTAATCACAAGAACAAGGACAAAAGAAGTTAAGAAGAATATGAACAACGACAATTGAGGTTGTTAAGCATACAAACAAGAGCAAATGAGTTTCCAAAGCACAAGAACAAATGCAAATGAGGTTCATAAGCACAATATCAAGGGCCAAAGAAGCTGTTCAGCACACGAACAATGCCAATTGATGTTGTTAATACACAAACAAGGGCAAATGAGGTTTCCAATCACAAGAACAAATACAAATGTGGTTCATAAGCACAAGATCAAGGGAAAAAGAGGTTCTTAAGCACACGAACAAGACCAATTGAGGTTGTTAAGCACACAAACAAGGACAAAAGAGGTTTCTAAGCACATGAACAAATGCAAATAAATTTTATAAGCACAAGATCAAGGGCAAATTGTGTTGCAAAGTGCAAAAACAACGACAAATGAGGTTGTTAAGCAAGAGAACAAGTCTAAAATGATATGAGCAACGACAAATGAGGTTGTTAAGTACACGAACAAGGGCAAATGAGGTTCCTAAGCACTAGAACAAATGCAAAAGAGGTTCACAAGCACAAGATGAAGGACAGAAACCCGAACAACGGCAATTGTGGTTGCTAAGCACACAAACAAGAGCAAATGAGGTTCCTAAGCACAAAAACGAACGCAAATGAGGTTTATAAGCACAAGATCAAGAGCAAATTATGTTGCAAAACGCAAGAATAACGACAAATGAGGTTGTTAAGCACCAGAACAACTGTAAATGATGTTGCTAAGCCCAAGAACAAGGACAAAAGAGGTTAAGAAGCATACGAACAACGACAATTAAGGTTATTAAGCACACGAACAAGATCAAATGAGGTTTGGATGCACAAGAACAAATGCAAATGATGTTCATAAGCACAAGATAAAGGGCAAACTAGGTTGTTAAGAACACGAACAACGCCAATTGATTTTGTTAAGTACAAGAACAACTGTAAATGATGTTACTAACCACAAGAACAAGGACAAAAGAAGTTAAGAAGCATATGAAGAACGACAATTGAGGTTGTTATGCAAACAAACAAGGGCAAATGAGGTTCATAAGCACAATATCAAGGGAAAAAGAAGTTGTTAAGCACATGAACAACACCAATTGAGGTTGTTAAGCACACAAACAAGAGCAAATGAGATTCATAAGAACAAGATTAAGGACAAAATAGGTTGTTAAGTACACGAAAAACGCCAGTTGAGGTTGTTAAGCAGACAAAGAAGGGAAAATGAGGTTCCCAAGCACAATAACAAATGCAAATGAGGTTCATAAGCACAAGATCAATGACAAAAGAGGTTGTTAAGCACACGAACAATGCCAATTAAGGTTGTTAACCACACAAACAAGGCCAAATGAGGTTCCTAAGCACAAGTGCAAATGCAAATAAAGTTCATAAGCACAAGATCAAGGCTAAATTGTGTTGCAAAGCGCAAAAAAAAATGACAAATGAGGTTGTTAAGCACAAGAACAAGTCTAAATGATGTTGCTAGGCACAAGAACAACGGCAAAAGAGGTTAAGAAGCATATTAACAACGACAATTGAATTTGTTAAGCACACAAACATGGGCAAATGAGACTCCTAAGCACAAGAACAAATGCAAATGAGGTTCATAAGCACAAGATCAAAGGAAAATAGGTTGTTAAGAACACGAACAATGCCAATTGAGGTTGTTAAGCACACAAACATGGGAAAATGAGCTTCCTAAGCACAAGAACTAATGCAAATGAGGTTCATAAGCACAAGATCATGGGTAAAAGAGGTTGTTAAGAACATGAACAACGCCAATTGAGGTTGTTAAGCACACAAACATGGGAAAATGAGGTTCCTAAGCACAAGAACAAATGCAAATGAGGTTCATAAACACAAGATCAAGGGTAAAGAGGTTGTTAAGCACACGAACAAATCCAATTGAGGTTGTTAAGCACACAAACAAGGGCAAATGAGGTTCCTAAGCACAAAAACAAATGCAACGTAAGCACAAGATCAAGTGCAAATTATGTTGCAAAACCCAAGAATAACGACAAATGAGGTTGTTAAGCACCAGAACAACTGTAAATGATGTTGCTAAGCCCAAGAACTAGGTCAAAAGAGGTTAAGAAGGATATGAACAACGACAATTGAGGTTGTTAAGCATACGAACAAGGGCAAATGAGGTTTCGAAGCACAAGAACAAATGAAAATGATGTTCATAAGCACTAAATCAAGGGAAAAATAGGTTGTTAAGAACACGAACGACGCCAATCAAGGGCAAATGAAGTTCTTAAGCTCTCGAACAACGACAATTTTGGTTGGTAAGCACACAAACAAGGTCAAATGAGGTTCCTAAAAACAAGAACAAATGCAAAAGAGGTTCATAAGCACAAAATCAACGGCAAAAGAAATTGTTAAGCACACGAATAACGGTAATTTTGGTTGCTAAGCACACAAACAAGGGCAAATGAGGTTCCTAAGCACAATAACAAAAACAAATGAAGTTCATAAGCACAAGATCAAGGGAAAATTATGTTGCAAAGCGCAAGAACAATGACAAATGAGGTTGTTAAGCACAGGAACAAGTGCAAATGATGTTCCCAAGCACACGAACAAGGGCAAATTAGGTTCCCAAGCACAAGAACAAATGCAAATGAGGTTCATAAGCACTCAAGGGCAAAATAAATTGTTAATCACACGAACCACGCCAATTGAGGTTGTTAAGCACACAAACAAGGGCAAATGAGGTTCCTAGGCACAGGAACAAATGCAAATGAGGTTCATAAGCACAAGATCGAGGGCAAAATAGGTTGTTAAGAACACGAAAAATGCCAATTGAGGTTGTTAAGCACACAAACAAGGGAAAATGAGGTTCCTAAGCACAAGCACAAATGCAAATGAGGTTCATCAGCATAAGATCAATGGCAAAAGAGGTTGTTAAGCACACGAACAATGCCAATTAAGGTTGTTAACCACACAAACAAGGCCAAATGAGGTTCCTAAGCACAAGAACAAATGCAAATAAAGTTCATAAGCACAAGATCAAGGCTAAATTGTGTGGCAAAGCGCAAAAAAAACGACAAATGAAGTTTTTAAGCACAAGAACAAGTCTAAATGATGTTGCTCAGCACAAGAACAACGGAAAAAGAAGTTGTTAAGCACACGAACAACGCCAATTGAGATTGTTGAGCACACAAACAAGGGCAAATGACGTTCCTAAGCACAAGAACAAATGCAAATGAGGTTCATAAGCACAAGATTAAAGGAAAATAGGTTGTTAAGAACACGAACAACGCCAATTGAGGTTGTTAAGCACACAAACATGGGAAAATGAGCTTCCTAAGCACAAGAACTAATGCAAATGAGGTTCATAAGCACAAGATCATGGGTAAAAGAGGTTGTTAAGAACATGAACAACGCCAATTGAGGTTGTTAAGCACACAAACATGGAAAAATGAGGTTCCGAAGCACAAAAACAAATGCAAATGAGGTTCATAAACACAAGATCAAGGGTAAAGAGGTTGTTAAGCACACGAACAAATCCAATTGAGGTTGTTAAGCACACAAACAAGGGCAAATGAGGTTCCTAAGCACAAAAAGAAATGCAACGTAAGCACAAGATCAAGTGCAAATTATGTTGCAAAACCCAAGAATAACGACAAATGAGGTTGTTAAGCACCAGAACAACTGTAAATGATGTTGCTAAGCCCAAGAACTAGGTCAAAAGAGGTTAAGAAGGATATGAACAACGACAATTGAGGTTGTTAAGCATACGAACAAGGGCAAATGAGGTTTCGAAGCACAAGAACAAATGAAAATGATGTTCATAAGCACTAAATCAAGGGAAAAATAGGTTGTTAAGAACACGAACGACGCCAATCAAGGGCAAATGAAGTTCTTAAGCACTCGAACAACGACAATTTTGGTTGGTAAGGACACAAACAAGGTCAAATGAGGTTTCTAAACACAAGAATAAATGCAAAAGAGGTTCATAAGCACAAGATCAACGGCAAAATAAGTTGTTAAGCACACGAACAACGGTAATTTTGGTTGGTAAGCACACAAACATGGGCAAATGAGGTTCCTAAGCACAATAACAAAAACAAATGAAGTTCATAAGCACAAGATGAAGGGAAAATTATGTTGCAAAGCGCAAGAACAATGACAAATGAGGTTGTTAAGCACAGGAACAAGTGCAAATGATGTTGCTAAGCACACGAAAAAGGGCAATTGAGGTTCCCAAGCAGAAGAACAAATGCAAATGAGGTTCATAAGCACAATATCAAGGGCAAAAGAAATTGTTAATCACACGAACCACGCCAATTGAGGTTGTTAAGCACGCAAACAAGGGCAAATGAGGCTCCTAGGCACAGGAACAAATGCAAATGAGGTTCATAAGCACAAGATCGAGGGCAAAATAGGTTGTTAAGAACACGAAAAATGCCAATTGAGGTTGTTAAGCACACAAACAAGGGAGAATGAGGTTCCTAAGCACAAGCACAAATGCAAATGAGGTTCATCAGCATAAGATCAATGGCAAAAGAGGTTGTTAAGCACACGAACAATGCCAATTAAGGTTGTTAACCACACAAACAAGGCCAAATGAGGTTCCTAAGCACAAGAACAAATGCAAACAAAGTTCATAAGCACAAGATCAAGGCTAAATTGTGTGGCAAAGCGCAAAAAAAACGACAAATGAGGTTGTCAAGCAAAAGAACAACTGTAAATGATGTTAAGAAGCATATGAACAACGACAATTGAGGTTGTTAAGCACACAAACACGGGCAAATGAGGTTCCTAAGCATAAGAACAAATGCAAATAAGGTTCATAAGCACAATATCAGGGGCAAAATAAGTTGTTAATCACACAAACAACGCCAATTGTGGTTGTTAAGCACACAAACAAGGGCAAATGAGGTTCCTAAGCACAAGAACTAATGCAAATGATGTTCATAAGCACAATATCAAGGGCAAAATAGGTTGTTAAGAACACGAAAAACGCCAATTGAGGTGGTTAAGCACACAAACTAGGGAAAATAAGGTTCCTAAGCACAAGAACAAATGCAAATGAGGTTCATAAGCACAAGATCAAGGGCAAAAGAGGTTGTTAAGCACACGAACAACACCAATTGAGGTTGTTAAGCACACAAATAAGGGCAAATGAGGTTCCTAAGCACAAAAACAAATGCAAATGAGGTTCATAAGCACAAGATCAACGCCAAATTATCTTGCAAAATGCAAGAACAACGACAAATGAGGTTGTCAAGCAAAAGAACAACTGTAAATGATGTTAAGAAGCATATGAACAATGACAATTGAGGTTGTTAAGCACACAAACAAGGGCAAATGAGGTTCCTAAGCACAAGAACATGCAAATGAGGTTCATAAGCACAATATCAGGGGCAAAATAAGTTGTTAATCACACGAACAACGCCAATTGTGGTTGTTAAGCACACAAACAAGGGCAAATGAGGTTCCTAAGCACAAGAACTAATGCAAATGATGTTCATAAGCACAATATCAAGGGCAAAATAGGTTGTTAAGAACACGAACAACGCCAATTGAGGTTGTTAAGCACACAAACATGGAAAAATGAGCTTCCTAAGCACAAGAACTAATGCAAATGAGGTTCATAAGCACAAGATCATGGGTAAAAGAGGTTGTTAAGCACACGAACAATGCCAATTGAGGTTGTTAAGCATAGAAAGAAGGACAAATGTGGTTAATAAGCACAAGATCAAGGGCAAATTACATTGCAAGGCACAAGAACAACAACAAATGAGGCTGCAAGCACAAGAACAAGTGTAAATGATATTGCTAAGCACAAGAACAAGGGCATAAGAGGTTAAGAAGAATACGAACAACGACAATTGAGGTTATTAAGCACACGAACAACGGCAAATGATGTTTCGAAGCGCAAGAACAAATGCATATGATGTTCATAAGCACAAGATCAAGGGCAAAATATGTTGTTAAGAACACGAACAATGACAATTGAGGTTGTTAAGCACACAAACAATGTCAAATGAGGTTCCTAAGCACAAGAACAAATGCAAATGAGGTTCATAAGCACAATATCAAGGGCAAAAGAAGTTGTTAAGAACAAGAACAACGCTAATTGAGGTTGTTAAGCACACAAACAGGGGAAAATGAGGTTCCTAAGCACAAGAACAAATGCAAATGAGGTTCATAAGTAAGAGATCAAGGGCAAAAGAGGCTGTTAAGCACACGAACAACGCCAATTGAGGTTTTTAAGCACACAAATAAGGGCAAATAAGGTTCCTAAGCACAAGAACGAATGCAAATGAGGTTCATAAGTACAAGATCAAGGCCAAATTATGTTGCAAAGCACAAGAACAATGACAAATGAGGTTGTCAAGCACAAGAACGAGTGTAAATGATGTTACTAACCACAAGAACAAGGACAAAAGAAGTTAAGAAGCATATGAACAACGACAATTGAGGTTGTTAAGCACACAAACAAAAGCAAATGAGTTTCCAAAGCACAAGAACAAATGCAAATGAGGTTCATAAGCACAAGAAGCTGTTCAGCACACGAACAATGCCAATTGATGTTGTTAACACACAAACAAGGGCAAATGAGGTTTCCAATCACAAGAACAAATACAAATGTGGTTCATAGGCACAAGATCAAGGGAAAAAGAGGTTGTTAAGCACACGAACAAGGCCAATTGAGGTTGTTAAGCACACAAACAAGGGCAAAAGAGGTTTCTAAGCACATGAACAAATGCAAATAAATTTTATAAGCACAAGATCAAGGGCAAATTCTGTTGCAAAGTGCAAAAACAACGACAAATGAGGTTGTTAAGCACGAGAACAAGTCTAAATGATATGAGCAATGACAAATGAGGTTGTTAAGTACACGAACAAGGGCTAATGAGATTCCTAAGCACTAGAACAAATGCAAAAGAGGTTCATAAGCACAAGATGAAGGGCAGAAGATGTTGTTAAGCACTCGAACAACGGCAATTGTGGTTGCTAAGCACACAAACAAGAGCAAATGAGGTTCCTAAGAACAAAAACAAACGCAAATGAGGTTTATAAGCACAAGATCAAGAGCAAATTATGTTGCAAAACGCAAGAATAACGACAAATGAGGTTGTTAAGCACCAGAACAACTGTAAATGATGTTGCTAAGCCCAAGAACTAGGTCAAAAGAGGTTAAGAAGGATATGAACAACGACAATTGAGGTTGTTAAGCATACAAACAAGGGCAAATGAGGTTTCGAAGCACAAGAACAAATGCAAATGATGTCCATAAGCACAAGATCAAGGGAAAAATAGGTTGTTAAGAACACGAACAACGCCAATTGAGGTTGTTAAGCACACAAACATGGGAAAATGAGGTTGCTAAGCACAAGAACAAATGCAAATGAGGTTCATAAGCACAAGATCAAGGGCAAATGAAGTTCTTAAGCACTCGAACAACGACAATTTTGGTTGGTAAGCACACAAACAAGGTCAAATGAGATTCCTAAACACAAGAACAAATGCAAAAGAGGTTCATAAGCACAAGATCAATGGCAAAAGAAGTTGTTAAGCACACGAACAACGGTAATTTTGGTTGCTAAGCACACAAACATGGGCAAATGAGGTTCCTAAGCACAATAACAAAAACAAATGAAGTTCATAAGCACAAGATCAAGGGAAAATTATGTTGCAAAGCGCAAAAACAATGACAAATGAGGTTGTTAAGCACTGGAACAAGTACAAATGATGTTGCTAAGCACACGAACTAGGGCAAATTAGGTTCCCAAGCACAAGAACAAAATGCAAATGAGGTTCATAAGCACAATATCAAGGGCACAAGAAATTGTTAATCACACGAACCACGCCAATTGAGGTTATTAAGTACACAACCAAGCCCAAATGAGGTTCCTAAGCACAAGAACAAATGCAAATGAGGTTCATAAGCACAAGATCAAGGGCAAAAGAGGTTGTTAAACACAAGAACAACGCCAATTGAGGTTGTTAAGCACACAAATAAGGGCAAATGGGGTTCCTAAGCAATAAAACAAATGCAAATGAGGTTCATAAGCACAAGATCAAGGCCAAATTATGTTGGAAAGTACAAGAACAATGACAAATGAGGTTGTCAAGCACAAGAACAAGTGTAAATGATGTTACAAACCACAGGAACAAGGACAAAAGAAGTTAAGAAGCATATGAACAACGACAATTGAGGTTGTTAAGCACACAAACAAGGGCAAATGAGGTTCCTAAGCACAAGAACGAATGCAAATGAGGTTTAGAAGCACAATATCTAGGGCAAAAGAAGTTGTTAATCACACGAACAACGCCAATTGAGGTTGTTAAGCACACAAACAAGGAAAAATGAGGTTCCTAAGCACAAGAACAAATGCAAATGAGGTTCATAAGCACAATATCATGGGCAAAAGAAGTTGTTAAGCACACGAATAACGCCAATTGAGGCGGTTAATCAAACAAACAAGGGCAAATGAGGTTTCTAAGCACAAGAACAAATGCAAATGAGGTTGATAAGCACAAGATCAAGAGAAAAATAGGTTGTTAAGAACACGAACAGTGCCAATTGAGGTTGTTAAGCAGACAAACATGGGAAAATGAGGTTGCTAAGCACAAGAACAAATGCAAATGAGGTTCATAAACACAAGATCAAGGGCAAATGAAGTTCTTAAGCACTCGAACAACGACAATTTTGGTTGGTAAGGACACAAACAAGGTCAAATGAGGTTTCTAAACACAAGAATAAATGCAAAAGAGGTTCATAAGCACAAGATCAACGGCAAAATAAGTTGTTAAGCACACGAACAACGGTAATTTTGGTTGGTAAGCACACAAACATGGGCAAATGAGGTTCCTAAGCACAATAACAAAAACAAATGAAGTTCATAAGCACAAGATGAAGGGAAAATTATGTTGCAAAGCGCAAGAACAATGACAAATGAGGTTGTTAAGCACAGGAACAAGTGCAAATGATGTTGCTAAGCACACGAAAAAGGGCAATTGAGGTTCCCAAGCAGAAGAACAAATGCAAATGAGGTTCATAAGCACAATATCAAGGGCAAAAGAAATTGTTAATCACACGAACCACGCCAATTGAGGTTGTTAAGCACGCAAACAAGGGCAAATGAGGCTCCTAGGCACAGGAACAAATGCAAATGAGGTTCATAAGCACAAGATCGAGGGCAAAATAGGTTGTTAAGAACACGAAAAATGCCAATTGAGGTTGTTAAGCACACAAACAAGGGAGAATGAGGTTCCTAAGCACAAGCACAAATGCAAATGAGGTTCATCAGCATAAGATCAATGGCAAAAGAGGTTGTTAAGCACACGAACAATGCCATTTAAGGTTGTTAACCACACAAACAAGGCCAAATGAGGTTCCTAAGCACAAGAACAAATGCAAATAAAGTTCATAAGCACAAGATCAAGGCTAAATTGTGTGGCAAAGCGCAAAAAAAACGACAAATGAGGTTGTCAAGCAAAAGAACAACTGTAAATGATGTTAAGAAGCATATGAACAACGACAATTGAGGTTGTTAAGCACACAAACACGGGCAAATGAGGTTCCTAAGCATAAGAACAAATGCAAATGAGGTTCATAAGCACAATATCAGGGGCAAAATAAGTTGTTAATCACACAAACAACGCCAATTGTGGTTGTTAAGCACACAAACAAGGGCAAATGAGGTTCCTAAGCACAAGAACTAATGCAAATGATGTCCATAAGCACAATATCAAGGGCAAAATAGGTTGTTAAGAACACGAAAAACGCCAATTGAGGTGGTTAAGCACACAAACTAGGGAAAATGAGGTTCCTAAGCACAAGAACAAATGCAAATGAGGTTCATAAGCACAAGATCAAGGGCAAAAGAGGTTGTTAAGCACACGAACAACGCCAATTGAGGTTGTTAAGCACACAAACATGGAAAAATGAGCTTCCTAAGCACAAGAACTAATGCAAATGAGGTTCATAAGCACAAGATCATGGGTAAAAGAGGTTGTTAAGCACACGATCAATGCCAATTGAGGTTGTTAAGCATAGAAAGAAGGACAAATGTGGTTAATAAGCACAAGATCAAGGGCAAATTACATTGCAAGGCACAAGAACAACAACAAATGAGGCTGCAAGCACAAGAACAAGTGTAAATGATATTGCTAAGCACAAGAACAAGGGCATAAGAGGTTAAGAAGAATACGAACAACGACAATTGAGGTTATTAAGCACACGAACAACGGCAAATGATGTTTCGAAGCGCAAGAACAAATGCATATGATGTTCATAAGCACAAGATCAAGGGCAAAATATGTTGTTAAGAACACGAACAACGACAATTGAGGTTGTTAAGCACACAAACAATGTCAAATGAGGTTCCTAAGCACAAGAACAAATGCAAATGAGGTTCATAAGCACAATATCAAGGGCAAAAGAAGTTGTTAAGAACAAGAACAACGCTAATTGAGGTTGTTAAGCACACAAACAGGGGAAAATGAGGTTCCTAAGCACAAGAACAAATGCAAATGAGGTTCATAAGTAAGAGATCAAGGGCAAAAGAGGCTGTTAAGCACACGAACAACGCCAATTGAGGTTTTTAAGCACACAAATAAGGGCAAATAAGGTTCCTAAGCACAAGAACGAATGCAAATGAGGTTCATAAGTACAAGATCAAGGCCAAATTATGTTGCAAAGCACAAGAACAATGACAAATGAGGTTGTCAAGCACAAGAACGAGTGTAAATGATGTTACTAACCACAAGAACAAGGACAAAAGAAGTTAAGAAGCATATGAACAACGACAATTGAGGTTGTTAAGCACACAAACAAGAGCAAATGAGTTTCCAAAGCACAAGAACAAATGCAAATGAGGTTCATAAGCACAAGAAGCTGTTCAGCACACGAACAATGCCAATTGATGTTGTTAACACACAAACAAGGGCAAATGAGGTTTCCAATCACAAGAACAAATACAAATGTGGTTCATAGGCACAAGATCAAGGGAAAAAGAGGTTGTTAAGCACACGAACAAGGCCAATTGAGGTTGTTAAGCACACAAACAAGGGCAAAAGAGGTTTCTAAGCACATGAACAAATGCAAATAAATTTTATAAGCACAAGATCAAGGGCAAATTCTGTTGCAAAGTGCAAAAACAACGACAAATGAGGTTGTTAAGCACGAGAACAAGTCTAAATGATATGAGCAATGACAAATGAGGTTGTTAAGTACACGAACAAGGGCTAATGAGATTCCTAAGCACTAGAACAAATGCAAAAGAGGTTCATAAGCACAAGATGAAGGGCAGAAGATGTTGTTAAGCACTCGAACAACGGCAATTGTGGTTGCTAAGCACACAAACAAGAGCAAATGAGGTTCCTAAGAACAAAAACAAACGCAAATGAGGTTTATAAGCACAAGATCAAGAGCAAATTATGTTGCAAAACGCAAGAATAACGACAAATGAGGTTGTTAAGCACCAGAACAACTGTAAATGATGTTGCTAAGCCCAAGAACTAGGTCAAAAGAGGTTAAGAAGGATATGAACAACGACAATTGAGGTTGTTAAGCATACAAACAAGGGCAAATGAGGTTTCGAAGCACAAGAACAAATGCAAATGATGTCCATAAGCACAAGATCAAGGGAAAAATAGGTTGTTAAGAACACGAACAACGCCAATTGAGGTTGTTAAGCACACAAACATGGGAAAATGAGGTTGCTAAGCACAAGAACAAATGCAAATGAGGTTCATAAGCACAAGATCAAGGGCAAATGAAGTTCTTAAGCACTCGAACAACGACAATTTTGGTTGGTAAGCACACAAACAAGGTCAAATGAGATTCCTAAACACAAGAACAAATGCAAAAGAGGTTCATAAGCACAAGATCAATGGCAAAAGAAGTTGTTAAGCACACGAACAACGGTAATTTTGGTTGCTAAGCACACAAACATGGGCAAATGAGGTTCCTAAGCACAATAACAAAAACAAATGAAGTTCATAAGCACAAGATCAAGGGAAAATTATGTTGCAAAGCGCAAGAACAATGACAAATGAGGTTGTTAAGCACTGGAACAAGTACAAATGATGTTGCTAAGCACACGAACTAGGGCAAATTAGGTTCCCAAGCACAAGAACAAAATGCAAATGAGGTTCATAAGCACAATATCAAGGGCACAAGAAATTGTTAATCACACGAACCACGCCAATTGAGGTTATTAAGTACACAACCAAGCCCAAATGAGGTTCCTAAGCACAAGAACAAATGCAAATGAGGTTCATAAGCACAAGATCAAGGGCAAAAGAGGTTGTTAAACACAAGAACAACGCCAATTGAGGTTGTTAAGCACACAAATAAGGGCAAATGGGGTTCCTAAGCAATAAAACAAATGCAAATGAGGTTCATAAGCACAAGATCAAGGCCAAATTATGTTGGAAAGTACAAGAACAATGACAAATGAGGTTGTCAAGCACAAGAACAAGTGTAAATGATGTTACAAACCACAGGAACAAGGACAAAAGAAGTTAAGAAGCATATGAACAACGACAATTGAGGTTGTTAAGCACACAAACAAGGGCAAATGAGGTTCCTAAGCACAAGAACGAATGCAAATGAGGTTTAGAAGCACAATATCTAGGGCAAAAGAAGTTGTTAATCACACGAACAACGCCAATTGAGGTTGTTAAGCACACAAACAAGGAAAAATGAGGTTCCTAAGCACAAGAACAAATGCAAATGAGGTTCATAAGCACAATATCATGGGCAAAAGAAGTTGTTAAGCACACGAATAACGCCAATTGAGGCGGTTAATCAAACAAACAAGGGCAAATGAGGTTTCTAAGCACAAGAACAAATGCAAATGAGGTTGATAAGCACAAGATCAAGAGAAAAATAGGTTGTTAAGAACACGAACAGTGCCAATTGAGGTTGTTAAGCAGACAAACATGGGAAAATGAGGTTGCTAAGCACAAGAACAAATGCAAATGAGGTTCATAAACACAAGATCAAGGGCAAATGAAGTTCTTAAGCACTCGAACAACGACAATTTTGGTTGGTAAGGACACAAACAAGGTCAAATGAGGTTTCTAAACACAAGAATAAATGCAAAAGAGGTTCATAAGCACAAGATCAACGGCAAAATAAGTTGTTAAGCACACGAACAACGGTAATTTTGGTTGGTAAGCACACAAACATGGGCAAATGAGGTTCCTAAGCACAATAACAAAAACAAATGAAGTTCATAAGCACAAGATGAAGGGAAAATTATGTTGCAAAGCGCAAGAACAATGACAAATGAGGTTGTTAAGCACAGGAACAAGTGCAAATGATGTTGCTAAGCACACGAAAAAGGGCAATTGAGGTTCCCAAGCAGAAGAACAAATGCAAATGAGGTTCATAAGCACAATATCAAGGGCAAAAGAAATTGTTAATCACACGAACCACGCCAATTGAGGTTGTTAAGCACGCAAACAAGGGCAAATGAGGCTCCTAGGCACAGGAACAAATGCAAATGAGGTTCATAAGCACAAGATCGAGGGCAAAATAGGTTGTTAAGAACACGAAAAATGCCAATTGAGGTTGTTAAGCACACAAACAAGGGAGAATGAGGTTCCTAAGCACAAGCACAAATGCAAATGAGGTTCATCAGCATAAGATCAATGGCAAAAGAGGTTGTTAAGCACACGAACAATGCCATTTAAGGTTGTTAACCACACAAACAAGGCCAAATGAGGTTCCTAAGCACAAGAACAAATGCAAATAAAGTTCATAAGCACAAGATCAAGGCTAAATTGTGTGGCAAAGCGCAAAAAAAACGACAAATGAGGTTGTCAAGCAAAAGAACAACTGTAAATGATGTTAAGAAGCATATGAACAACGACAATTGAGGTTGTTAAGCACACAAACACGGGCAAATGAGGTTCCTAAGCATAAGAACAAATGCAAATGAGGTTCATAAGCACAATATCAGGGGCAAAATAAGTTGTTAATCACACAAACAACGCCAATTGTGGTTGTTAAGCACACAAACAAGGGCAAATGAGGTTCCTAAGCACAAGAACTAATGCAAATGATGTCCATAAGCACAATATCAAGGGCAAAATAGGTTGTTAAGAACACGAAAAACGCCAATTGAGGTGGTTAAGCACACAAACTAGGGAAAATGAGGTTCCTAAGCACAAGAACAAATGCAAATGAGGTTCATAAGCACAAGATCAAGGGCAAAAGAGGTTGTTAAGCACACGAACAACGCCAATTGAGGTTGTTAAGCACACAAACATGGAAAAATGAGCTTCCTAAGCACAAGAACTAATGCAAATGAGGTTCATAAGCACAAGATCATGGGTAAAAGAGGTTGTTAAGCACACGATCAATGCCAATTGAGGTTGTTAAGCATAGAAAGAAGGACAAATGTGGTTAATAAGCACAAGATCAAGGGCAAATTACATTGCAAGGCACAAGAACAACAACAAATGAGGCTGCAAGCACAAGAACAAGTGTAAATGATATTGCTAAGCACAAGAACAAGGGCATAAGAGGTTAAGAAGAATACGAACAACGACAATTGAGGTTATTAAGCACACGAACAACGGCAAATGATGTTTCGAAGCGCAAGAACAAATGCATATGATGTTCATAAGCACAAGATCAAGGGCAAAATATGTTGTTAAGAACACGAACAACGACAATTGAGGTTGTTAAGCACACAAACAATGTCAAATGAGGTTCCTAAGCACAAGAACAAATGCAAATGAGGTTCATAAGCACAATATCAAGGGCAAAAGAAGTTGTTAAGAACAAGAACAACGCTAATTGAGGTTGTTAAGCACACAAACAGGGGAAAATGAGGTTCCTAAGCACAAGAACAAATGCAAATGAGGTTCATAAGTAAGAGATCAAGGGCAAAAGAGGCTGTTAAGCACACGAACAACGCCAATTGAGGTTTTTAAGCACACAAATAAGGGCAAATAAGGTTCCTAAGCACAAGAACGAATGCAAATGAGGTTCATAAGTACAAGATCAAGGCCAAATTATGTTGCAAAGCACAAGAACAATGACAAATGAGGTTGTCAAGCACAAGAACGAGTGTAAATGATGTTACTAACCACAAGAACAAGGACAAAAGAAGTTAAGAAGCATATGAACAACGACAATTGAGGTTGTTAAGCACACAAACAAGAGCAAATGAGTTTCCAAAGCACAAGAACAAATGCAAATGAGGTTCATAAGCACAAGAAGCTGTTCAGCACACGAACAATGCCAATTGATGTTGTTAACACACAAACAAGGGCAAATGAGGTTTCCAATCACAAGAACAAATACAAATGTGGTTCATAGGCACAAGATCAAGGGAAAAAGAGGTTGTTAAGCACACGAACAAGGCCAATTGAGGTTGTTAAGCACACAAACAAGGGCAAAAGAGGTTTCTAAGCACATGAACAAATGCAAATAAATTTTATAAGCACAAGATCAAGGGCAAATTCTGTTGCAAAGTGCAAAAACAACGACAAATGAGGTTGTTAAGCACGAGAACAAGTCTAAATGATATGAGCAATGACAAATGAGGTTGTTAAGTACACGAACAAGGGCTAATGAGATTCCTAAGCACTAGAACAAATGCAAAAGAGGTTCATAAGCACAAGATGAAGGGCAGAAGATGTTGTTAAGCACTCGAACAACGGCAATTGTGGTTGCTAAGCACACAAACAAGAGCAAATGAGGTTCCTAAGAACAAAAACAAACGCAAATGAGGTTTATAAGCACAAGATCAAGAGCAAATTATGTTGCAAAACGCAAGAATAACGACAAATGAGGTTGTTAAGCACCAGAACAACTGTAAATGATGTTGCTAAGCCCAAGAACTAGGTCAAAAGAGGTTAAGAAGGATATGAACAACGACAATTGAGGTTGTTAAGCATACAAACAAGGGCAAATGAGGTTTCGAAGCACAAGAACAAATGCAAATGATGTCCATAAGCACAAGATCAAGGGAAAAATAGGTTGTTAAGAACACGAACAACGCCAATTGAGGTTGTTAAGCACACAAACATGGGAAAATGAGGTTGCTAAGCACAAGAACAAATGCAAATGAGGTTCATAAGCACAAGATCAAGGGCAAATGAAGTTCTTAAGCACTCGAACAACGACAATTTTGGTTGGTAAGCACACAAACAAGGTCAAATGAGATTCCTAAACACAAGAACAAATGCAAAAGAGGTTCATAAGCACAAGATCAATGGCAAAAGAAGTTGTTAAGCACACGAACAACGGTAATTTTGGTTGCTAAGCACACAAACATGGGCAAATGAGGTTCCTAAGCACAATAACAAAAACAAATGAAGTTCATAAGCACAAGATCAAGGGAAAATTATGTTGCAAAGCGCAAAAACAATGACAAATGAGGTTGTTAAGCACTGGAACAAGTACAAATGATGTTGCTAAGCACACGAACTAGGGCAAATTAGGTTCCCAAGCACAAGAACAAAATGCAAATGAGGTTCATAAGCACAATATCAAGGGCACAAGAAATTGTTAATCACACGAACCACGCCAATTGAGGTTATTAAGTACACAACCAAGCCCAAATGAGGTTCCTAAGCACAAGAACAAATGCAAATGAGGTTCATAAGCACAAGATCAAGGGCAAAAGAGGTTGTTAAACACAAGAACAACGCCAATTGAGGTTGTTAAGCACACAAATAAGGGCAAATGGGGTTCCTAAGCAATAAAACAAATGCAAATGAGGTTCATAAGCACAAGATCAAGGCCAAATTATGTTGGAAAGTACAAGAACAATGACAAATGAGGTTGTCAAGCACAAGAACAAGTGTAAATGATGTTACAAACCACAGGAACAAGGACAAAAGAAGTTAAGAAGCATATGAACAACGACAATTGAGGTTGTTAAGCACACAAACAAGGGCAAATGAGGTTCCTAAGCACAAGAACGAATGCAAATGAGGTTTAGAAGCACAATATCTAGGGCAAAAGAAGTTGTTAATCACACGAACAACGCCAATTGAGGTTGTTAAGCACACAAACAAGGAAAAATGAGGTTCCTAAGCACAAGAACAAATGCAAATGAGGTTCATAAGCACAATATCATGGGCAAAAGAAGTTGTTAAGCACACGAATAACGCCAATTGAGGCGGTTAATCAAACAAACAAGGGCAAATGAGGTTTCTAAGCACAAGAACAAATGCAAATGAGGTTGATAAGCACAAGATCAAGAGAAAAATAGGTTGTTAAGAACACGAACAGTGCCAATTGAGGTTGTTAAGCAGACAAACATGGGAAAATGAGGTTGCTAAGCACAAGAACAAATGCAAATGAGGTTCATAAACACAAGATCAAGGGCAAATGAAGTTCTTAAGCACTCGAACAACGACAATTTTGGTTGGTAAGGACACAAACAAGGTCAAATGAGGTTTCTAAACACAAGAATAAATGCAAAAGAGGTTCATAAGCACAAGATCAACGGCAAAATAAGTTGTTAAGCACACGAACAACGGTAATTTTGGTTGGTAAGCACACAAACATGGGCAAATGAGGTTCCTAAGCACAATAACAAAAACAAATGAAGTTCATAAGCACAAGATGAAGGGAAAATTATGTTGCAAAGCGCAAGAACAATGACAAATGAGGTTGTTAAGCACAGGAACAAGTGCAAATGATGTTGCTAAGCACACGAAAAAGGGCAATTGAGGTTCCCAAGCAGAAGAACAAATGCAAATGAGGTTCATAAGCACAATATCAAGGGCAAAAGAAATTGTTAATCACACGAACCACGCCAATTGAGGTTGTTAAGCACGCAAACAAGGGCAAATGAGGCTCCTAGGCACAGGAACAAATGCAAATGAGGTTCATAAGCACAAGATCGAGGGCAAAATAGGTTGTTAAGAACACGAAAAATGCCAATTGAGGTTGTTAAGCACACAAACAAGGGAGAATGAGGTTCCTAAGCACAAGCACAAATGCAAATGAGGTTCATCAGCATAAGATCAATGGCAAAAGAGGTTGTTAAGCACACGAACAATGCCATTTAAGGTTGTTAACCACACAAACAAGGCCAAATGAGGTTCCTAAGCACAAGAACAAATGCAAATAAAGTTCATAAGCACAAGATCAAGGCTAAATTGTGTGGCAAAGCGCAAAAAAAACGACAAATGAGGTTGTCAAGCAAAAGAACAACTGTAAATGATGTTAAGAAGCATATGAACAACGACAATTGAGGTTGTTAAGCACACAAACACGGGCAAATGAGGTTCCTAAGCATAAGAACAAATGCAAATGAGGTTCATAAGCACAATATCAGGGGCAAAATAAGTTGTTAATCACACAAACAACGCCAATTGTGGTTGTTAAGCACACAAACAAGGGCAAATGAGGTTCCTAAGCACAAGAACTAATGCAAATGATGTCCATAAGCACAATATCAAGGGCAAAATAGGTTGTTAAGAACACGAAAAACGCCAATTGAGGTGGTTAAGCACACAAACTAGGGAAAATGAGGTTCCTAAGCACAAGAACAAATGCAAATGAGGTTCATAAGCACAAGATCAAGGGCAAAAGAGGTTGTTAAGCACACGAACAACGCCAATTGAGGTTGTTAAGCACACAAACATGGAAAAATGAGCTTCCTAAGCACAAGAACTAATGCAAATGAGGTTCATAAGCACAAGATCATGGGTAAAAGAGGTTGTTAAGCACACGATCAATGCCAATTGAGGTTGTTAAGCATAGAAAGAAGGACAAATGTGGTTAATAAGCACAAGATCAAGGGCAAATTACATTGCAAGGCACAAGAACAACAACAAATGAGGCTGCAAGCACAAGAACAAGTGTAAATGATATTGCTAAGCACAAGAACAAGGGCATAAGAGGTTAAGAAGAATACGAACAACGACAATTGAGGTTATTAAGCACACGAACAACGGCAAATGATGTTTCGAAGCGCAAGAACAAATGCATATGATGTTCATAAGCACAAGATCAAGGGCAAAATATGTTGTTAAGAACACGAACAACGACAATTGAGGTTGTTAAGCACACAAACAATGTCAAATGAGGTTCCTAAGCACAAGAACAAATGCAAATGAGGTTCATAAGCACAATATCAAGGGCAAAAGAAGTTGTTAAGAACAAGAACAACGCTAATTGAGGTTGTTAAGCACACAAACAGGGGAAAATGAGGTTCCTAAGCACAAGAACAAATGCAAATGAGGTTCATAAGTAAGAGATCAAGGGCAAAAGAGGCTGTTAAGCACACGAACAACGCCAATTGAGGTTTTTAAGCACACAAATAAGGGCAAATAAGGTTCCTAAGCACAAGAACGAATGCAAATGAGGTTCATAAGTACAAGATCAAGGCCAAATTATGTTGCAAAGCACAAGAACAATGACAAATGAGGTTGTCAAGCACAAGAACGAGTGTAAATGATGTTACTAACCACAAGAACAAGGACAAAAGAAGTTAAGAAGCATATGAACAACGACAATTGAGGTTGTTAAGCACACAAACAAGAGCAAATGAGTTTCCAAAGCACAAGAACAAATGCAAATGAGGTTCATAAGCACAAGAAGCTGTTCAGCACACGAACAATGCCAATTGATGTTGTTAACACACAAACAAGGGCAAATGAGGTTTCCAATCACAAGAACAAATACAAATGTGGTTCATAGGCACAAGATCAAGGGAAAAAGAGGTTGTTAAGCACACGAACAAGGCCAATTGAGGTTGTTAAGCACACAAATAAGGGCAAATGAGGTTCCTAAGCACAAAAACAAATGCAAATGAGGTTCATAAGCACAAGATCAACGCCAAATTATGTTGCAAAATGCAAGAACAACGACAAATGAGGTTGTCAAGCAAAAGAACAACTGTAAATGATGTTAAGAAGAATATGAACAATGACAATTGAGGTTGTTAAGCACACAAACAAGACCAAATGAGGTTCCTAAGCACAAGAACAAATGCAATTGAGGTTCATAAGCACAATATCAGGGGCAAAATAAGTTGTTAATCACACGAACAACGCCAATTGTGGTTGTTAAGCACACAAACAAGGGCAAATGAGGTTCCTAAGCACAAGAACTAATATAAATGATGTTCATAAGCACAATATCAAGGGCAAAATAAGTTGTAAAGAACACAAAAAACGCCAATTGAGTTTGTTAAGCACACAAACTAGGGAAAATGAGGTTCGTAAGCACAAGAACAAATGCAAATGAGATTCATAAGCACAAGATCAAGGGCAAAATAGATTGTTTAGCACACGAACAATTCCAATTGAGGTTGTTAAGCACACAAACAAGGGCAAATATGGTTCCTAAACACAAGAACAAATGCAAAAAAGGTAAGCACAAGATCAAGCGCAAAAGAAGTTCTTAAGCACTCGAACAACGACAATATTGGTTGATAAGCACACAAACAAGGGCAAATGAGGTTTCTAAACACACAAACAAATGCAAAAGAGGTTCATAAGCACAAGATCAAGGGAAAAAGATGTTGTTAAGCACACGAACAACGACAATTTTGGTTGCTAAGCACACAAACAAGGGAAAATGAGGTTCCTAAGCACAAGAACAAATACAAATGAAATTCATAAGCACAAGATCAAGGGAAAATTATATTGCAAAGCGCAAGAACAACGACAAATAAGGTTGTTAAGCACAAGAGCAAGCGTAAATGATATTGCGAAGCAGAACAAGGGAAAAAGAGATTAAGAAGCAAATGAACAACGACAATTGAGGTTGTGAAGCACACGAACAAGGGCAAATTAGATTCCCAAGTACAAGAACAAATGCAAATGACGTTCATAAGCACAAGATCAAGGACAAAAGAGGTTGTTAAGCCCACGAACAACGCCAATTGAGGTTGTTAAGCACGCAAACAAGGGCAAATGAGGCTCCTAGGCACAGGAACAAATGCAAATGAGGTTCATAAGCACAAGATCGAGGGCAAAATAGGTTGTTAAGAACACGAAAAATGCCAATTGAGGTTGTTAAGCACACAAACAAGGGAGAATGAGGTTCCTAAGCACAAGCACAAATGCAAATGAGGTTCATCAGCATAAGATCAATGGCAAAAGAGGTTGTTAAGCACACGAACAATGCCAATTAAGGTTGTTAACCACACAAACAAGGCCAAATGAGGTTCCTAAGCACAAGAACAAATGCAAATAAAGTTCATAAGCACAAGATCGAGGGCAAAATAGGTTGTTAAGAACACGAAAAACGCCAATTGAGGTGGTTAAGCACACAAACTAGGGAAAATGAGGTTCCTAAGCACTAGAACAACTGCAAATGAGGTTCATAATCACAAGATCAAGGCCAAGTTATGTTGCAAAGCGCAAGAACAATGACAAATGAGGTTGTCAAGTACAAGAATAAGTGTAAATGATGTTACTAACCACAAGAGCAAGGACAAAAGAAGTTAAGAAGTATATGAACAATAACAATTGAGGTTGTTAAGCACACAAACAAGGATAAAAGAGGTTCCTAAGCACAAGAACAAATGCAAATGAGGTTCACAAGCACAATATCAAGGGCAAAAGAAGTTGTTAAGCACACGAACAATGCCAATTGATGTTGTTAAGCACACAAACAAGGGAAAATGAGATTCCTAAGCACAAGAAATAAAGTTCATCAGCACAAGATCAAGGGCAAATTGTGTTGCAAAGCGCAAAAACAACGACAAATGAGGTTTTTAAGCACGAGAACAAGTGTAAATGATGTTACTAACCACAAGAACAAGGACAAAAGAAGTTAAGAAGCATATGTACAATGACAATTGAGGTTGTTAAGCACAAAAACAAGGAAAAAATGAGATTTCTAAGCACAAGAACAAATGCAAATGAGGTTCATAAGTACAAGATGAAGGGCAAAAGAAGTTGTTAAGCACATGAACAATGCCAATTGAGGTTGTTAAGCACACAAACAAGGGCAAATGAGATTCCTAAGCACAAGATCAAAAGCAAATAAAGTTCATCAGCACAAGATCAAGGGCAAATTGTGTTGCAAAGCGCAAAAACAACGACAAATGAGGTTGTTAAGCACGAGAACAAGTTTAAATTATGTTGCTAAGCACAAGAACAAGAGAAAATTAGGTTCCCAAGCACAAGAACAAATGCAAATGAGGTTCATAAGTGAAAGATCAAGGGCAAAATTGGTTGTTAAGAACACGAACAACTCTAATTGAGGTTGTTAAGCACACAAACAGGGGAAAATGAGGTTTCTAAGCACAAGAACAAATGCAAATGAGGTTCATATGTAAGAGATTAAGGGCAAAAGAGGCTGTTAAGCACTCGAACAACGTCAATTAAGGTTGTTAAGCACACAAATAAGGGCAAATAAGGTTCCTAAGCACAAGAACGAATGCAAATGAGGTTCATAAGCACAAGATCAAGGCTAAATTATGTTGCAAAGCGCAAGAACAATTGCAAATGAGGTTGTCAAGCACAAGAACAAGTGTAAATGATGTTACTAACCACAAGAACAAGGACAAAAGAAGTGAAGAAGCATAGGAACAACGATAATTGAGGTTGTTAAGCACACAAACAAGGGCAAATGAGTTTCCAAAGCACAAGAACTAATGCAAATGAGGTTCATAAGCACAATATCAAGGGCCAAAGAAGCTGTTCAGCACACGAACAATGCCAATTGATGTTGTTAACACACAAATAAGGGCAAATGAGGTTTCTCATCACAAGAACAAATACAAATGTGGTTCATAAGCACAAGATCAATGGAAAAAGAGGTTGTTAAGCACACGAACAAGGCCAATTGAGGTTGTTAAGCACACAAACAAGGACAAAAGAGGTTTCTAAGCACATGAACAAATGCAAATAAATTTTATAAGCACAAGATCAAGGGCAAATTGTGTTGCAAAGCGCAAAAACAACGACAAATGAGGTTGTTAAGCACGAGAACAAGTGTAAATGATATGAGCAACGACAACTGAGGTTGTTAAGTACACGAACAAGGGCAAATGAGGTTCCTAAGCACTAGAACAAATGCAAAAGAGGTTCATAAGCACAAGATCAAGGGCAGAAGAAGTTGTTAAGCACTCAAACAACGGCAATTGTGGTTGCTCATCACACAAACAAGAGAAAATGACGTTCCTAAGCACAAAAACAAACGCAAATGAGGTTTATAAGCACAAGATCAAGAGCAAATTATGTTGCAAAACTCAAGAATAACGACAAATGAG
Source organism: Carex arenaria (assembly GCA_964058825.1). Lineage (NCBI taxonomy): Eukaryota > Viridiplantae > Streptophyta > Magnoliopsida > Poales > Cyperaceae > Carex > Carex arenaria. The sequence goes on along the minus strand of CAXKVW010000036.1, from coordinate 117,371 downwards.
GTTGTTAAGCACCAGAACAACTGTAAATGATGTTGGCAAAAGAGGTTAAGAAGCATACAAACAACGACAATTGAGGTTATTAAGCACACGAACAAGGTCAAATGAGGTTTCGAAGCACAAGAACAAATGCAAATGATGTTCATAAGCACAAGATCAAGGGCAAAATAGGTTGTTAAGAACACGAACAACGCCAATTGAGGTTGTTAAGTACAAGAACAACTGTAAATGATGTTACTAACCACAGGAACAAGGACAAAAGAAGTTAAGAAGCATATGAAGAACGACAATTGAGGTTGTTATGCACACAAACAAGGGCAAATGAGGATCCTAAGCACAAGAACAAATGCAAATAAAGTTCATAAGCACAAGATCAAGGCTAAATTGTGTTGCAAAGCGCAAAAAAAAACGACAAATGAGGTTGTTAAGCACAAGAACAAGTCTAAATGATGTTGCTAAGCGCAAGAACAACGGAAATAGAGGTCAAGAAGCATATTAACAACGACAATTGAATTTGTTAAGCACGTAAACATGGGCAAATGAGGTTCCTAAGCACAAGAACAAATGCAAATGAGGTTCATAAACACAATATCAAGGGCAAAAGAAGTTGTTAAGCAGACAAACAACACCAATTGTGGTTGTTAAGCACACAAACAAAGGCAAATGAGGTTCGTAAGAACAAGATCAAGGGCAAAATAGGTTATTAAGAACACGAAAAACCCCAGTAGAGGTTGTTAAGCACACAAAGAAGGGAAAATGACGTTCTTAAGCACAAGAACAAATGCAAATGAGGTTCATAAGCACAAGATCAATGGCAAAAGAGTTTAGCACACGAACAATGCCAATTAAGGTTGTTAACCACACAAACAACGCCAAATGAGGTTCCTAAGCACAAGAATGCAAATGAGGTTCCTAACCACACAAACAACGCCAAATGAGGTTCCTAAGCAAATAAGGTTCCTAACCACACAAACAACGCCAAATGAGGTTCCTAAGCAAATAAAGTTCATAAGCACAAGATCAAGGCCAAATTGTGTTCCAAAGCGCAAAAAACAACAACAAATGAGGTTGTTAAGCACAAGAACAAGTCTAAATGATGTTGCTAAGCACAAGAACAATGACAAAAGAGGTTAAGAAGCATATTAACAACGACAATTGAATTTGTTAAGCACACAAACATGGGCAAATGAGGTTCATAAGCACAATATCAAGGGAAAAAGAAGTTGTTAAGCACACGAACAACTCCAATTAAGGTTGTTAAGCACACAAACAAGGGCAAATGACGTTCCTAAGCACAAGAACAAATGCAAATGAGGTTCATAAGCACAAGATCAAAGGAAAATAGGTTGTTAAGAACACGAACAGTGCCAATTGAGGTTGTTAAACACACAAACATGGGAAAATGAGGTTCCTAAGCACAAGAACAAATGCAAATGAGGTTCATAAGCACAAGATCAAGGGTAAAAGAGGTTGTTAAGCACACGAACAATGCCAATTAAGGTTGTTAAGCATATAAAGAAGGACAAATGTGGTTAATATGCACAAGATCAAGGGCAAATTACGTTGCCAAGTACAAGAACAATGACAAATGAGGTTGTCAAGCACAAGAACAAGTTTAAATGATATTGTTAAGCACAAGAACAAGGGCAAAAGATGTTAAAAAACATATGAACAACGACAATTGAGGTTATTAAGCACACGAACAAGGGCAAATGATGTTTCGAAGCACAAGAACAAATGCAAATGATGTTCATAAGCACAAGATCAAGGGCAAAATAGGTTGTTAAGAACACGAACAACGACAATTGAGGTTGTTAAGCACACAAACAATGGCAAATGAGGTTCCTAAGCACAAGAACAAATGCAAATGAGGTTCATATGCACAATATCAAGGGCAAAAAAAGTTGTTAAGCACACGAACAACGCTAATTGAGGTTGTTAATCACACAAACAAAGGCAAATGAGGTTTCTAAAGCACAAGAACAAATGCAAATGAAGTTCCTAAGCACAAGATCAAGGGCAAAAGAGGTTGTTATGCACACGAACAATGCCAATTGAGGTTGTTAAGCACACAAACAAGGGCAAATTAGGTTCCTAAGCACAAGAACAAATGCAAATAGAGTTCATAAGCACAAGATCAAGTGTAAATTATGTTGCAAAACACAAGAATAACGATAAATGAGGTTGTTAAGCACAAGAACAACTGTAAATGATGTTGCTAAGCATAAGAACTAGGGCAGAAGAGGTTAAGAAGGATATGAACAACAACAATTGAGGTTGTTAAGCATACGAACAAGGGCAAATGAGGTTTCGAACCACAAGAACAAATGCAAATGATGTTAATAAGTCAAAGATCAAGGGAAAAATAGGTTGTTAAGAACACGAACAACACCAATTGAGGTTGTTAAGCACAAGAACAAGGGCAAATTAGGTTCCCAAGCACAAGAACAAATGCAAATGAGATTCATAAGCACAAGATTAATGGCAAAAGAGGTTGTTAAGCACACGAACAATGCCAATTAAGGTTGTTAACCGCACAAACAAGGCCAAATGAGGTTCCTAAGCACAAGAACAAATGCAAATAAAGTTCATAAGATTAAGATCAAGGGCAAAAGAGGTTGTTAAGCACACGAACAACGCCAATTGAGGTTGTTAAGCACACAAATAAGGACAAATGAGGTTCGTAAGCATAATAACAAATGCAAGTGAGGTTCATAAGCACAAGATCAAGGCAAAATTATGTTGCAAAACGCAAAAACAACGACAATTGAGGTTGTCAAGCACAAGAACAACTGTAAATGATGTTGCTAAGCACAAGAACAAGGGCAAAAGAGGTTAAGAATGATATGAACAACGACAATTGAGGTTGTTAAGCATACGAACAAGGGCAAATGTAGTCTCGAAGCACAAGAACAAATGCAAATGATGTTCATAAGCACAAGATCAAGGGAAAAATAGGTTGTTAAGAACACGAACAACACCAATTGAGGTTGTTCAGCACACATACAAGGGAAAATGAGGTCCGTAAGCACAAGAACAAATGCAAATGAGGTTCATAAGCACAAGATCAAGGGCAAATTATGTTGCAAAGCGCCAGAACAACAACAAATGAGGTTGCCAAGCACAAGAGCTAATGAAAATGATGTTCGAAGCACAAGAACAAGGGCAATAGAAGTTAAGAAACATATGAACAATGACAATTGAGGTTGTTAAGTACACGAACAATGACAAATAAGGTTCCTAAGCACTAGAACAAATACAAAAGAGGTTCATAAGCACAAGATCAAGGGCAAAAGAAGTTCTGAAGCACTCAAACAACGACAATTTTGGTTGCTAAGCATACAAACCAGGGCAAATGAGGTTCCTAAACACAAGAACAAATGCAAAAGAGATTCATAAGCACAAGATCAAGGACAAAAGAAGTTGTTAAGCACACAAACAACGAAAAATGAGGTTCCTAAGCACAAGAACAAACGCAAACACGGTTCATAAGCACAAGATCGAGAGCAAATTATGTTGCAAAACGCAAGAATAACGACAAATGAGGTTGTTAAGCACAACAACAACTGTAAATGATGTTGGTCAGCACAAGAACAAGTGCAAAAGATTTTAAGAAGGATATGAACAGCGACAATTGAGGTGGTTAAGCATACGAACAATGGCAAATGAGGTTCCTAAGTACTAGAACAAATGCACATAAGCACAATATCAAGGGCAAAAGAAGTTCTTAAGCACTCGAACAACAACAATTTTGGTTGCTAAGCACACAAACAAGGGCAAATGAGGTTCCTAAACACAAGAACAAATGCAAAAGAGATTCATAAGCACAAGATCAAGGACAAAAGAAGTTGTTAAGCACACGAACAATGGCAATTTTGGTTACTATGCACACAAATAAGGGCAAATGAGGTTCCTACGCATAAGAACAAACGCAATTGAGGTTCATAAGCACAAGATCAAGAGCAAATTTTGTTGCAAAACGCAAGAATAACGATAAATGAGGTTGTTAAGCACAACAACAACTGTAAATTATGTTGCTAAGCGCAAGAACAAGGGCAAAAGAGGTTAAGAAGGATATGAACAACGACAATTGAGGTTGTTAAGCATACGAACAAGGGCAAATGAGGTTTGGAAGCACAAGAACAAATGCAAATGATGTTCATAAGCACAAGATCAAGGGCAAAATAGGTTGTTAAGAACACGAACAACACCAATTGAGGTTGTTAAGCACACATGCAAGGAAAAATGAGGTCCCTAAGCACAAGAACAAATGCAAATGAGGTTCATAAGCACAAGATCAAGGACAAATTATGTTGCAAAGCGCTAGTACAACGACAAATGAGGTTGCCAAGCACAAGAACAAGCGTAAATGATGTTGCTAAGCAAAAGAACAAGGGCAATAGAAGTTAAGAACCATATGAAAAATGACAATTGAGGTTGTTAAGCACACAAACAATGGCAAATGAGGTTCCTAAGCACTAGAACAAATGCAAAAGAAGTTCATAAGCACAATATCAAGGGCAAAAGAAGTTGTTTATCATACCAACAACACCAATTGAGGTTGTTAAGCACACAAATAAGGGAAAATGAGGTTCTTAAGCACAAGAACAAATGCAAATGAGGTTCATAAGCACAAGATCAAGGGCAAAAGAGGTTGTTATGCACACGAACAATGCCAATTGAGGTTGTTAAGCACACAAACAAGGGCAAATGAGATTCCTAAGCACAAGAACAAATGCAAATAGAGTTCATAAGCACAAGATCAAGTGCAAATTATGTTGCAAAACACAAGAATAACGATAAATGAGGTTGTTAAGCACAAGAACAACTGTAAATGATGTTGCTAAGCATAAGAACTAGGGCAAAAGAGGTTAAGAAGGATATGAACAACGACAATTGAGGTTGTTAAGCATACGAACAAGGGCAAATGAGGTTTCGAACCGCAAGAACAAATGCAAATGATGTTCATAAGTCAAAGATCAAGGGAAAAATAGGTTGTTAAGAACACGAACAACACCAATTGAGGTTGTTAAGCACACATACAAGGGAAAATGAGGTCCCTAAGCACAAGAACAAATACAAATGAGGTTCATAGGCACAAGATCAAGGACAAAAGAAGTTGTTAAGCACACGAACAACGGCAATTTTGGTTGCTAAGCACACAAACAAGGGCAAATGAGGTTCCTAAGCACAAGAACAAACGCAAATGAGGTTCATAAGCACAAGATCAAGAGCAAATTATGTTGCAAAACGCAAGAATAACGACAAATGATGTTGTTAAGCACAACAACAACTGTAAATGATGTTGCTAAGCACAAGAACAAGGGCAAAAGATGTTAAGAAGGATATGAACAGCGACAATTGAGGTTGTTAAGCATACGAACGAGGGCAAATGAGGTTTGGAAGCACTAGAACAATGCAAATGTTGTTCATAAGCATAAGATCAAGGGCAAAATAAGTTGTTAAGAACACGAACAACACCAATTGAGGTTGTTAAGCACATACAAGGGAATGCACAAGAACAAATGGAAATGAGGTTCATAAGCACAAGATCAAGGGCAAATTATGTTGCAAAACGCTAGAACAACGACAAATGAGGTTGCCAAGCACAATAACAAGTGTAAATCATGTTGCTAAGCACAAGAACAAGGGCAGTAGAAGTCAAGAACCATATGAACAATGACAATTGAGGTTGTTAAGCACACGAACAAGGGCAAAAGAGGTTAAGAAGGATATGAACAACGACAATTGAGGTTGTTAAGCATACGAACAAGGGCAAATGAGGTTTCGAAGCATAAGAACAAATGCAAATGATGTTCATAAGCACAAGATCAAGGTCAAAATAGGTTGTTAAGAACACGAACAACACCAATTGAGGTTGTTAAGCACACATACAAGGAAAAATGAGATCCCTAAGCACAAGAACAAATGCAAATGAGGTTCATAAGCAAAACATCAAGGGCAAATTATGTTGCAAAGCGCCAGAACAACGACAAATGAGGTTGCCAAGCACAAGAACAAGCGTAAATGATGTTGCTAAGCAAAAGAACAAGGGCAATAAAAGTTATGAACCATATGAACAATGACAATTGAGGTTGTTAAGCACACAAACAATGGCAAATTAGGTTCCTAAGCACTAGAACAAATGCAAAAGAAGTTCATAAGCACAATATCAAGGGCAAACGAAGTTGTTTATCACACCAACAACACCAATTGAAGTTGTTAAGCACACAAATAAGGGCAAATGAGGTTTCTAAAGCACAAGAACAAATGCAAATGAAGTTCATAAGCACAAGATCAAGGGCAAAAGAGGTTGTTATGCACACGAACAATGCCAATTGAGGTTGTTAAGCACACAAACAAGGGCAAATGAGATTCCTAAGCACAAGAACAAATGCAAATAGAGTTCATAAGCACAAGATCAAGTGCAAATTATGTTGCAAAACACAAGAATAACGACAAATGAGGTTCTTAAGCACAAGAACAACTGTAAATAATGTTGCACACAAGAACAAGGGCAAAAGAGGTTAATAATGATATGAACAACAACAATTGAGGTTGGTAAGCACACGAACAAGGGCAAATTAGGTTCCCAAGCACAAGAACAAATGCCAATGAGGTTCATAAGCACAAGATCAATGGTAAAATAGGTTGTTAAGAACACGAACAACGCTAATTTTGGTTGCTAAGCACACAAACATGGGCAAATGAGGTTCCTAAGCACAAGAACAAATGCAAATGAGGTTCATAAGCACAAGATCAAGATCAAATTATGTTGCGAAACGCAAGAATAACGACAAATTATGTTGTTAAGCACAACGACAAATGATGTTGTTAAGCACAACAACAACTGTAATGATGTTGCTAAGCACAAGAACAAGGGGAAAAGAGGTTAAGAAGGATATGAATAGCGACAATTGAGGTTGTTAAGCATACGAACAAGGGCAAATTAGGTTTGGAAGCACTAGAACAAATGCAAATGATGTTCATAAGCACAAGATCAAGGGCAAAATAAGTTGTTAAGAACACGAACAACACCAATTGAGGTTGTTAAGCACATACAAGGGAAAATGAGGTCCCTAAGCACAAGAAAAATGCAAATGAGGTTCATAAGCACAAGATCAAGGACAAATTATGTTGCAAAGCGCTAGAACAACGACAAATGAGGTTGCCAAGCACAATAACAAGTGTAAATGATGTTGCTAAACACTAGAACAAGGGCAGTAGAAGTTAAGAACCATATGAACAATGACAATTGAGCTTGTTAAGCACACGAACAATGGCAAAAGAGGTTAAAAAGGATATGAACAACGACAATTGAGGTTGTTAAGCATACGAACAAGGGCAAATGAGGTTTCGAAGCACAAGAACAATTGCAAATGATGTTCATAAGCACAAGATCAAGGGAAAAATAGGTTGTTAAGAACACGAACAACACCAATTGAGGTTGTTAAGCACACATACAAGGGAAAATGAGGTCCCTAAGCACAAGAACAAATGCAAATGAGGTTCATAAGCACAAGATCAAGGACAAATTATGTTGCAAAGCGCTAGAACAACGACAAATGAGATTGCCAAGCACAAGAACAAGTGTAAATGATGTTGCTAAGCACAAGAACAAGGGCAGTAGAAGTTAAGAACCATATGAACAATGACAATTGAGGTTGTTAAGCACACGAATAAGGGCAAATGAGGTTCCTAAGCACTAGAACAGATGCAAAAGAGGTTCATAAGCACAAGATCAAGGGCAAAAGAAGTTCTTAAGCACTCGAACAACGACAATTTTGGTTGCTAAGCACACAAACAAGTGCAAATGATGTTGCTAAGCACAAGAACAAGGGCAACAGAGATTCATAAGCACAAGATCAAGGGCAAAAGAAGTTGTTAAGCACACGAACAACGGCAATTTTGGTTGCTAAGCACACAAACATGGGCAAATGAGGTTCCTAAGCACAAGAACAAACACAAATGAGGTTCATAAGCGTTAATTCATGGGATTATTATAAGCATTAATTCATGGGTTCTGAAGCACACGAACAATAGCAATTTTAGTTCTTGTGCTTAAAAATCTCATTTGTCATTGTTCATGGGATTATCAACATCCTTTGCATTAATTCATGTGCTTAATAACCTCATTTGCCCATGTTCTTATGGATAACAACCTTATTTGCACTTGTTATTATGCTTAGTAACCTCATTTGTTATTGTTCTTATGCTTATCAACCGGTTTTGCTCTTGTTCTTGTGCTTAGCATGCGTATTTGCTTGTTTTCTTGTGCAAAGAAAGCTTATTTGTACTTATTTTTATGCTTAGCAACCTCATTTGCAGTTGCTATTGTGCTCAGCAACATCGTTTGCCCATGATCCAGTGCTTATTAACTTCATTTGCCCTTGTTCTTGTGCTCAGGAACCTCATTTACCTTTGTTCATGTGCTCAGCAACTTCATTTGTAATACTTTTTGTGCTTAGCAACTCATTTGTCATTTTTCTTGTGATTGGCAACATCATTTGCATTAATTCATGTGGTTAGCAACCGTATTTTCCTTTGTTCTTGTTGTTAGCAAGCTAATTTGCCCTTGTTCTTGTCATTAGTAACATTGTTTGTATTAGCTTTTGTGCTTAATAACCTCATTTGTCATTATTTTTATGCTTAGCAAACTCATTTATGGTTGTTCTTTGCTTATCAACCATTTTTGCTCTTGTTCTTGTGCTTAGCAAGCACATTTGGCAATGTTCTTGAGCAAAGAAAGCCCATTTGCCCTTGTTCTTATGCAAAGAAATCTCATCTGTCCTTGTTTTTTTTCTTACCTACCTCATTTGCAGTTATTCTTGTGCTTAGGTACACCAGTTGCCCTTGATCTTGTGCTTATCAATCTCATTTACCCTTGTTCTTGTGATTAGCAACGTCATTTGCATTAGTTCTTATTCTTAACAATCTCATTTGTCTTGTTTATGCTTGGCAAGCTCATTTACTGTTGTTCTTGTGCTTATCAACCATTTTTTCTCTTGTTCATGTGCTTAGCTAGCGCATTTCCCAATGTTCTTATGCATAAAAAGCACATTTGCAGTTGTACTTGTGCTTAGCAACATCATTTGCCATTGATCATGTGCTTGTCAACTTTATTTGTCATTATTATTGTGATTATCAATATCATTTACATTACTTCTTGTGAATAGAAACATCAATTGCCCTTGTTCTTTTGCTTAGCAACCAAATTTGTCGTTGTTATTGTGTTCAGCAACATCATTTGCACTAGTTCTTGTGCTTAACAATCTCATTTTTCATTATTCTTATACCTCATTTGTTGTTGTTCTTGCGCTTATCAACCACTTTTCCCTTGTTCTTGTGCTTAAAAACCTCATTTGCCATTGTTAATGGGATTATCAACATCATTTGCATTAGTTCATGTGCTTAATAATCTCATTTGTCTATTTCTTGTGCATAGCAACCTTATTTGCACTTGTTCTTGTGCTAAGCAACATCATTTGCATTAGTTCTTCTATTCAACAACCTAATTAGTCAATGTTCTTATGCTTAGCAACCTCATTTATAATTGTTCTTGTGCTTATCAACCACTTTTGCTCTTGTTCTTGTGCTTAGCATGCGCATTTGCTAATGTTCTTGTGCAAAGAAAACTCATTTTTCCTTGTTTTTATGCTTAGCCACCTCATTTGTGGTTGCTATTGTGCTCAGCAACATCCTTTGTCATTGATCCAGTTCTTATTAACTTCATTTGCCCTTGTTCTTGTGCTCAGAAACCTCATTTGCCTTTGTTCATGTGCTGACAACTTCGTTTGCATTACTTTTTGTGCTTTGCAACTCATTTGTCATTGTTCTTGTGATTAACAACATCATTTGCATTAGTTCATGTGCTTAGCAACCTTATTTGTCCTTGTTCTTGTTATTAGCAACCTAATTTGCCATCTTTCTTGTGATTAGTAACATCATTTGTATTAGCTCTTGTGCTTAACAACCTCATTTGTCATTGTTTTTATGCTTAGCAAACTCATCCATGGTTGTTCTTGTTCTTGTGCTTAGCAAGCACATTTGGCAATGATCTTGAGCAAAGAAAGCTCATTTGCCATTGTTCTTATGCAAATAAATCCCATCTATCCTTGTTCTTTTTTTTAGCAATCTCATTTGCAGTTGTCCTTGTGCTGAGGTACATCATTTGCGCTTGATCTTGTGCTTATCAACCTCATTTGATCTTGTTCTTGTGCTTAAAACCCTCATTTGTCATTGTTCTTGTGATTATCAACATCATTTGTAAAAATTCATGTGCTTAGCAACCTCATTTGCCTTTGTTCTTGTGGTTAGCAACCTAATTTGCCCTTGTTCTTGTGATTATCAACATCATTTGCATTAGTTCTTATTCTTAACGACCTCATTTGTCTTGTTTTTATGCTTAGCAAGCTCATTTGTTGTTGTTCTTGTGTTTATGAACAACTTTTTCTCTTGTTCATATTCTTAGCAAACGTATTTTCCAATGTTCTTGTGCATAAAAAGCACATTTGTCGTTGTTCTTGTGCTTAGCAACATCATTTATCCCTGATCTTGTGCTTGTCAACTTTATTTGTCATTATTATTTTGATTATCATTTACATTACTTCTTGTGCTTAGAAACCTCATTTGCCCTTGTTATTTTGCATAGCAACCAAATTTGTCGTTGTTCTTGTGCTAAGCAACATCATTTGCATTAGTTCTTGTGCTTAACAACCTTATTTGTCATTGTTCTTATGCTTAGCAACCTCATTTGTTGTTGTTCTTGTACTTATCAACCATTTTTTACCTTGTTGTTGTGCTTAGCAAGAGCATTTGCCGATGTCCTTGTGCAAAGAAAGCTCATTTGCCCTTGTTCTTGTGCTTAGCAACCTCATATGCAGTTGTTCTTGTGCTGAGCAACATTAGTTGCCCATGATCTTGTGCTTATCAACCCAATTTGCTTTTGTTTTTGTTCTTAGGAACCTAATTTGACCATGTTGTTGAGCTTAGCGAATGCATTTGCCAATGTTCTTATGCAAAAAAAATCTCAGCTGTCATTGTTTTTGTGCTTAGCAACCTCATTTGCAGTTGTTCTTGTGCTTAGCAACATCATTTGTCCTTGATCTTGTGTTTATCAACCTCATTTGTCATTGTTCTTGTACTTAAAAACTACATTTGTCATTATTCTTGGGATTATCAACATCATTTGCATTAGTTCATGTTTTAATAACCTCATTTGCCTATGTTCTTGTGCATAGCAACCTTATTTGCACTTGTTCTTGTGCTAAGCAACATTATTTGCACTAGTTCTTTCGCTTAACAACCTAATTTGTCAACGTTCTTATGCTTAGCAACCTCATTTGTTATTGTTCTTGTGCTTATCAATTACTTTTGCTCTTATTCTTGTGCTTAGCAAACGCATTTGCCAATACTCTTATACAAAAATACAATTTTGTGTGGTCAACTTATTTTAAGACAGTGGCCGCTGTAATAATAAATTTGTCATTCGGTAAATAATTGAATAAGTTTAAAATTTATAATTTGAGTATTATACGAATATAATTCAGAACTAATTTATTATTTCATAGAGTGTGTGTCTATATATCAAGATAGTTTGTCATATCTCATACTGTGAAGGCGAGAGATATGACGGACCCGTATCCTCTATTGTATCGCATATGGGCCAGATTTACTACCAGTTGAGTCAAACTCAATCTGGTATCTATTCAGATTGTAAGAGTTATCTTTAATATTCGTGCTAGGTTAAAAAGAGGAGTGTTATTTTTAACTAAGTTTATATTATTGGACAATGAGAGATTTTTTTCTCAATTAATACAAAATTAACAAAGAAAACAATTGACAAATGAAAGAACTTCCCATGGAAAAAAAAAATATGTTCCAAATCTCACATCTCTCTCCTTCTCGTATCTCCATATCTTTTTTCTCCTCCATATTCTCTTAATCATTCAACCAGCACGCATAATAAAATGGAAATGAATCAATGTGCTAGTACGCCCTGGTAATGAATAGGTTTTGTGCACCTAAAATTTTTATTTTTATCATCTTCAGAAAAAAAAAATCCATTTTTATCAGAATCAGTTTGAAACTGTTGGCCTATGCCATCTCAAAATAAATGTTCTAATATTTTATTCTTTTTGGTGTTTTTGCATCTCGTACCCTAGCTCATTTTTCTTATTTGGATCCTAATAATTGTCCCCGCACCTCTATCCCTACATTATCCCCGCACTTAACTTTCATAACTACTATGGGGGACCATCTCCTCACAATTTTCTTATATTATTCGTATTGTCCTAGCACAATTTCTAAAGTATTAATACCTATGAACAAAAATATCTATATCTATACACGGAAGTATTTATACCTATGTACAGAAGTATTTTTAACGTAAATAATTGTTTTTCTAACCAAATTTTTGAAACTGTTCCTGCACCATAAATACTTGTGGAGGACCACTCAAACTAAATGGAGGTGACTAAGGGGACCATACATATTTCTAAAAATATTAATATTTCCATAACAATACGGGGGACCGCAATACTTAATATTTTTTTACATATGATGCTGGATGACGTCTGAAAGTATTAATATCAAGTATTGAAAGTATTTATACCTATGAACTGAAGTATTTATATGTATATACATTCAACAAAGTTTAATCTTCAGACATTTGATCATATTAAGTTACACATCAAAGTATTAATATCTTATTTTGCAAATATTGATACATACGCATTGAAATATTTATATATATGAGGTCAACTATTTTTTTTATTAAAATGTTGATGTGGGAATATGAGGTCCCCACTACTTCATTAAATGAATGTTGATGCAGGATCATTGGGAGACTGAAAAAGGGAGATCATCATATCAAGTTATGCATGCAAGTATTAATTAATATCTTATTTTGCAAGTATTAATATGTCATTTTCCAAGTATTTATACCTATGAAGGTTGACGTTAGAACAGGTGCAAAAACTGGAAAGGGAGACCATGGTCATGTTTGGTTGTGGAGTAAGTAGTGGAGTAAACCCTTTAATCCACCTTTAAGGAGCCAAACGAGGAGTAAATTTGAAGGAGTAAGGTGGAGTAGCATTTGAGTTAATCTGGATTAAGTTACTCCACTTCTCTAGGTGGAGTAACTTACTCCACCTGTGGATCCCGCAATTAGAGTAACATCATTTTATAATTTCTCTCTCTTCATTAGCTTACTCCACCAAATTTTAACCAAACTCTAACCAAACATGATTGTTTTAATTCACCTTAGCTTGGAGTAAGAAATTTAATCCGGAGTAACTTTACTACACAACCAAACATGACCCATATAATTAGTGGAGACCATAGTACAGTCTTCTTCTACTGTAGCTGCGGGGACAAAAAGAGATAGGAGTATGGGGATAAATATAATTATTCTTCTTATTTACTCTTTTTTATTTCTTTTTTTGTTTTTATTTCATGTACCGAAAAGAATCGGAATAGATTTGTCAATTTTTTAAAGTTCTTTTCTTTATTAATTGTTTTCTTTGTTAAATTTGTATTAATTGAGATAGATAATGAAAATAGAGTGTAGAGGATAAAATTAAAAACTTAGCTGAAAATAGCTCTCTCGTTAAAAAAAAATGTTATGAATCCACTCTTTACGAAGTACTATCTTATGATTCAGAAGAGGGGAGAGGAGAGCAAGGGTGACCAGATTGTTCGAAAGGTGTTTACTTGCTTCACAAACTAAAATTTTGGAGGAAAGTCAAGGAAAAAAAACAGAAAAGTAGGAAAACCAAACACAAAACTAAATAAAGTTCTTCTCAAATCTCTACCTCTCAATTTGGAGGGTAGCTCTCTCTCTTATTCCTTTCATCCCCTCACTTTTCCTTCCCTTTTATTCAGGGACGGATCCAGGATTTCTGTCAGGAGTAGGCACAAAATACTGGTATAATTTTTTTTCTGACAAATTAGAGCAGAAACTCACAATGTAACACGGTTGAATCAGAGCACAAACACGGTTCCATCACGGCATGACATGGCACGTGTACCAGTCACGTGTCTCATGTTGTGACCATTCACGTGATGTGATTATCTTTAAAAAATTTGACACAGCACGGCACATCACGCAAAATATTTAGTCACGGCGCGACACATGGTCACGTGTAATTAGGACTGTTAGATCTTGATCGAATGGTGAATCTTAAATAAATTAACTTAAATTTATGAAAAAAAAAAGTTAAACATGACCAAACGTGACCGGTCACACTTGGATACATCACATGCGGTCACGGCATGCTTTGGTCATAGCATGACGAACGTGTTGTGAACATTCATGTGTCGTGACTATCCTTCCAAATTTAGTTACGGCATGTCACAGGCATAGTGCCCAGGTACATGAATAAAACACGTATAATTTGCGTTTAATAAGGTTTTCAGGGTTTGCCGCACCGAACTGCGTATAAAACGTTGACCGAACGTTTGACCGAATAATTCGCGAATAAAACACGAATCACAAATTATTCGCGAAAAAAATGCGACATAACGAATGATTTAATATTTGAATATTGGGCCGGCCCGGCTAAACTGATTTCAAATAAAAAAAGGCGCTGCGTGCATTGATTTCAAGCAATTTCCAACGAAGCCACGTGAACGTAGGGAGGTAGGTGGGTCCCGCTTCTCTTGGCTTTGTCCTGTTGGGTGTGGCTTTGGCAGTGAAGCCATTCGTGAGGTGTTTCTTTTGCTTTTTTTGTTGTTTTTTTTTATTTCTTATTGTGCCGAATTATTTCCGAATTATACCTGAATTACGAATTTTTAATCTTGCCGAACCGAATCCGAATTATTGATTTGTTACTATAGTCACAGGATTCAAGTCAAGGCATGACTAGTTACAACATGATATATATAGATTCCTAGTAGCATATATTTTTTTTTCTCCTGACGAATCAGTGATTCTTTTGAGTGGAGTAGCAAATTGAACCGTGTGGTTTTTCTTTAATTCTTTTATGCGAATCAGTCTGGACTGACTTTCTTTTCTGTATAATTTTCTTCTACTTGACCGTGAATTAAATCCAGGGGTAGGCACAGGTATAAAAATACCACTGAGTCTAAAAAAAAATCGAATCCAGGGGTAAGCAAGTGCCTACCCCTGAACCTTGGATCCACCAATACTTCTATTTAGATTCAAGAAGATACGATTCCAAGATATGCTGTTGGAAGGTGAGCAGCATCTACGCCTTCTACAGTGTGGTACAATGTGTGAACACACTGTTGTAAACAACAATTAGTTTATTGCTCTTACTACTAGTATTGTATTTATTAGTGGTATTTGAGTAAAAGGTTTTTTTTTGGTAAATGTTTCAAACCAGTTTCTTAATTGAAGTTTGAAACTAACTTCTTGTTTCGAATCTGAGGGGCGGCATGACTTTATAAATGTTAAAATATATTGAGAAATTCAAAATTCAAAATCCTGCAAGGAGAATTATTTTATGATAATTCTAAATATAGAACATATATTAACTCATATATTTTTTTTCAATTATTTCAATTGTCATTATATTTAATTTGATTACCTTATTATTTGACGAAATTGTTGAATTACGTAATTCCTTATACTAGCAGCTTTTCATCTTCCTTTGTTTTTGCGAGAAAAATATGAACCCCTTGTACAGAAAAAGAAAAGTCTATGACTAAGTTGATATATTTGCAGTCTTATTAGAAAACATTTTTTCAGGGGTGGACCCAGTGTATTCCAGGGAGGGCAACCGCTTTCTTTGGATTTTTAGTTTTAGTGGAGATTTATCTGTCCGACTGGCTTTGCCCCTCCTGGAAATTTTTTTGCCCCCCTCTGAATGTTTAATTGGTAATTCAGGTTAAATTTATAGTTAAAATTAAAATAAATTTTTTGAAATATGATTGGTAATTATAATTATAAGTCAGAATATCATAAATTACAAGTCAGAACATTATAAAGTATAAGTTAAAATATTATTTTTTATCAAATATCTAATTAGTCAATGGATTTAAATCCAATTCAATATTTTTTTGATATTTTTTTGCCTCCTAACGATCGCTGAGTTTCTCTTATTTTTCTACGAGGAATACGGCAAGAGAGCGAATGAGCAATAAAGGATGTTAATTAATTCTGATTACCGCTGTTAATAAATTGCGTACAACGAAACCTACGGGCAAGTTTGACAAAAAAAAAAAAAATTGCATACAACGGTAAATCTCAAAATTTAAAAGTCAAAAACCAATACCTCTTCCACCAAACAAACAGTGTATGTGATATATTACCATTGCTATTTTGCCTTCCAGCAGCGCACAAGTGATATATTTTTCCCTTTTTACTTTACTGTATATGCGCTGCATGAAACTAAAATAGCGCTGTCAATAATTTTAACCAACAACGCGGCTTGCTCTCACTCTGTGTAGAGGCCTGAAAAAACACCGGGCAAGAGAGAAGAAAGAAAAGAAAAAACAATTAGAGTCCATGGAAAATGATCCTATGGGCATGGAATTCTCTCTCTCCCTCTTCCCTTTTATACTCCTATTAAAACCCTTCGAATTCAACCATTTTAGAATGTCGATGTTATTACTTCTTCTTCTTCCCATTTGCCTCCTTCGTTATCGCAAAAAATGGAGTTCCGCTGGGTCTTTCTTGTCTTCTCTCTCCTCTCCATCACCGCCATCCCTTCTTTTTGGTTTTTCCCTCGCCAAGTGGCTCAGGCGCCGGGTTCCTTTCACCCTGGTCATATTGTCACTGTCTCATGGAAACCCAGGTAATTTTTTTTTCTTTTTTCTGATATATATTATGTTTATTATTTTTTGAGTGAGGCCATAGTACTATGCATAGTACAGATTAGTCTGTACTACAGATCAAAATTAAGATTTCCTTATGAAAATGTGCATACAGTCTAAATTTTATATTGTTTAGAATTTTTATACTATTTAGATAGGTAAAAAAATCATTACTTTTGAATGGTCTAGCAATTTTAGATCAAGTGATTTTCTATCTATAAAAAAAATAGTAAAAAATTTCTAAAAAAATATAAAATTTGATCTACAAGTACATTTTCTTATGAAGATCATGTTGAACGATTCAAATTGATTGTTTGGACTTTGAAAATGAAGATATTGATCCATAGTAGGGAGTAAGGACCATTGGACCAATATACGCTATGCCTAGTACCATAGCCTCACTCTATTTTTTTAATTTGTTTGCTTAGAGGGTTTAATTTTTGAAATATTGTCTGCTTATGGTTAAAGGAGTATGCTCATTAATTCCCAGTATCAGATTAACAATAACAAAATTGTCTACTACTGGAATAAGTTTAGTCTCTAAAATATATGGTTCTTTTGGTTATTCAGGATTTTCTTGTACAAGGGCTTCCTTTCTAATGAGGAGTGTGACCACATTATAAAATTGGTAGGTTCATTTATTTTGGAATTTCAAATTGATAAAAGGGACGAAGATATGTTATTATTTGATTGATTAGTTGTTTCTCTATTTGATACAGTCAAAAAGTAAGCTTGGGAAATCGATGGTGGTAGATAGCGAGTCTGGAAACAGTGTGATGAGTGAAGTACGAACAAGCTCTGGCATGTTTTTGGATAAGCGTCAGGTACTTCTAAATTCTTGTTATTCTCTTTTTAGATCCACAAATTAGCTTTTTGAATCCAACACCATTAAATATCTAAGTCCTAGTTTTGGACTTTTGAAGGATGAAGTTATTGCTAGAATTGAGGAGAGGATTGCAACTTGGACTTTGCTTCCAGAAGGTATAGTTATTATCTCCAAAAGCCAATAATACATTAATTTGTCACTTATAACTTAGTATATATCAGTCAGGTATTACACCTGGTTCTAAATGTTTCTTTCCGAAAGAAATTAACTTTTATGATAAGGACTTTTCAGTCTTGTGTTTCTGTTCCCATAACAATAAGCACCTGTATCAGTTTCATACCATTTCTGCCCAATCTGTACTAGGTAAGTACTATCAAAAGACAATGGAGCATCAGTAGTAGTGACCTAGGATGTACCATCTTAAACTTTTTTGGACTCGTATAAGCCTTGTTTAACGTTTTGAAATTTTTTGTTGAACAGAGAATGCTGAGAACATCCAGGTTTTGCACTATGACCTAACTGAGAAGTATGATGCACATTTCGACTATTTCAGTGACAAGCACAATCAAGCACGCGGTGGCCATCGATATGCCACTCTTCTCATGTACCTATCAGATGTTGAGATGGGTGGCGAAACTGTGTTTCCTGATGCTGAGGTACGTGTTTTGTTTGGTTGCTATTTATTTCTACTTTAGTTTCAATGAATGTCACTTATACTGTGTATAGTTAGGATTACAGTATTGCCCAGTTTTTTTATCAGTAGCATAATATAATAATAAAATTAAACTCATACCATCTTTTTCAGCAAATTTCATTTAATACGAAAACTAAATAATTCAGCGGTTGAAATCTGTGTATCATTTTTGAAAAGACACGGGTCTCTCATAACCAAGATTTCAACCGCTGAATAATTCAGCAGTTCTGGTACTAAACGAAACTTGCTGAGATTGATGGTATGAGTTTAATTTTGTTTTTTATGCTACTGATAAGAAAATCAGCACTACTGCCCTGACCTGTTCATACTGGTAATTAGTTGTATTGATTTATGTAGTAATTGTCTGATTAATGCCTGATTAATGCTGCCATAATTTATCCGTTTATTCACAAAGAAATCATTGCTATTGGCACTAGCATGACTGTAATATATTAAGATAACAGTGATATATTTCTTCTTTTAGGGATGGGAGTCTCAGCCTAAGGACAACACGTTCTCTGATTGTGCAAAAAGAGGTCTTGCAGGTATCTAATGAAATCACATGATATCTGTTGTAAATTAGACTCTTGACATTCACATTTATACTCAATAGAATGTTCATAGATGTCCCCTTCTTTCCAGACATAAAGTATTAACTTTCATACAGTGAAACCAGTTAAAGGTGATGCTGTGCTTTTCTATAACCTCCATCCAAATGGCGTACCAGATCCCAAGAGTCTCCATGCCAGCTGTCCTGTGTTAAAAGGTGAAAAATGGTCGGCTCCAAAATGGATTCGCATCAGGTCTTTTGATAGTTTGGAAAACAGTTCTCATGAGACGCATGTAGAGACTAGTACTAAAACATACCCAGAAAGCATTGGTGCTACTAAGGTATGTACCAGTGAACGCGAGAATTGTGAAGAGCTGATTGCGTCAGATGAAGAATCCTAAATTGGCACAATTACATGGTACAGAAAGACGAGGTACAATTAAAGTGAACAACAACGCTAAATATTGCTTTATATATGATTATTGCCAGATATTCTTTTCTTTATTATATTTTCTTTTTTATTCGTCTTTTTCTACATATGCTAGGGTTGTATAAAATTATAAATGATAGAGTTGATGAGATAGTATGAGGTAGTGCACTTTTATAGTTGAAGTTCTTTGATTCATGTGTAATTATACTGTGTTAATTGGAAGCATGTGCTAAATATTGATGCAGAATGTCTTAGTGTATTCCATAATATTGCTGCAATGATATATGCTTGAAGTAAATTTGTACAGAGACTGATAACTCAATTCTGTCAAGAGCATAATTAAGAATGAGGTTTGTGTAATAGTTTCGTTAAACTGTAAATTGCGTACAAATTTGAATACAGTTCACACCTATAATGAAAACAAACATAGAAGCAATAACAAGAAAACCCAAGTTTTTATTCTTGTTATGCAATAGTTCGAAATAAGAAAAAAAAAATGGTGCAAAACTACACAATTCTTATTCCCAAATGGTGAATAAATAATGAAAGTTAACCCATCTAATTTACTGCTAAGGGGGCAAATATCTGTTGCCCTGGAGATAAATAGTTTTTTCGGTCAAATTTCTTTTTCATTGACACAAACTTGCCCCATTTTTTGCCAAATTGTTCCTGCCAATCTGCCTGATTTGCTTAATGACTATTGCCGAGAGTAAGCCGACTATTTCTATTCCCAAAGGTATCGGTATTGCCAACGGAAGTATCCGTGATAGTACCGACAGTAAAAAAAGCACTTCTAACCTCGCTATATATATAGAGAGAGAGAGAGAGAGAGGGGTTGGCTAATAACAAATCAGTTGTTCCTGAGATCCCATGCAACTAAGTTGTTTTTCAATTTTCGAAGTCTAAAACGTCGATCCAAACCGTTAGATGTGATCTCTATATTAAAATGTGCTTGGAGACCAAATTTTACATTTTTTGGAATATTTTTACTATTTATTAAGCCACTTTGAAAATTGCTGATCCAATGGTGGCTTCTAGTTTGACTGTTTGGTTCAGCCACCGTTGGATCAGCGATTTTCAAAATAGCTTAATAAATAGTAAAAAAATTCCAAAAAATGTAAAATTTGGTCTCCAAGCACATTTTAATATAGAGATCGATGTTTTGGACTTCAAAAATTGAAAAACGACTTGGTTATACGGGACCTCGGAAACAACTGATTTGATATTAGCCAACCTCTATCTATCTATCTATCTATCTATATATATATATATATATATATATATATATGGTTCTCTTTTTCTTTTATAATGAATCCTCAAATATTTTCTTACAGAGAACTTTACTGGTGATATTGATATTTCATTTTTTATACGTAGAATCTGAATCTCTGTTCATGGTAATAAGAAAATCGCAGTTTAAACATGGATTATGTTCAAAGCTTTTGGAAGTCCATTGTAGATTTCCTTTTTAGGCCCATGTAAAAAATCTTTCAAGGATAATTTTTTTTTTAATATAGAGCACCTTAGAACTATTTCAGGGTTAAACAGATGGTTAACATACACACAATGACACAACCAGCCCTCAAAGCCCATATAGGCCCATTAGGTTTCCTTTTATACAAACGTCACAGTATAAAAGCCCATTATATACAGCCCCATATTATAACACCATGCATCTTTTTAGAAAGCTACTTTCTCAATGGAAGCACACATGATTTGCATAACTTGCACGCTTACATGAATTGCTTAGTCCAGGCTTGCACATGGGGTTAGGTCGAGCATCACAAACTCTGAGATAAAAATTGGCCATGACTATCTCTGTCAAGTCTTGAGTGAGGCTACAGTACTTTGCAATGTACATATCAGTCTAGTCTGCGTTATGGATCTATATTACTATTTTCAAATTTCAAATAATCTGAACCACTTAATGTGATCTTCGTATATGTACTTTCTGATCAAATTTGAATTTTTTTTTTATATTTTTTTTATTTTATTTTAAATAGGTAGAAAATCATTCAAAAATAAAAATATAAATTCATAGTACGGATTTAAATTCACATTGCAAAGTACCACAGACTTGTTTGTCTTTTGTGTTGTGGGTCTACTTCACTCCATTCTAACAAGAAAAATACTCCGCTTAGTTACAGTGTTAGTTTTATAATAAAATATAATCAGCACAAATAAACTTTAAATTATATTTTCTATATACAACAATGAGTTCTATAAAAACAAAACAAAAAATCATACTTTCTGATGTATAATGACAAAGTAAGTACAGGGTATATAGAAAATATAATCATATTTTCTATATACCCTGTCCTACCACTATTTCTAAACTCTAACTAATGAATAACAAATGAATTATTCAGACGGCATTGATACATCGATACACTGTACCTAACATACAGCACACGGTCGTGTGCTCTTCGCCTCAAAATGTGAATACCAATGAACCAATCAATGGATCGATCGATTTGCCGTGTCATCTCATATTGCAGCACTGAGCATTTCCAGTTTGTAACTTCTCCCACATGCAGATCATCTGACGTGGTGACTGGTAGTGTGCGGTATAGTATTCGTCTATGCAACCAAATTGACAAAATCTGAAGCTATGAATATATTGTACCGGTTTTGTAATACCAAATTTCTCCACCCACATGCCCATACTAACGTCTTCCATCTTGAATAACTGCACAACACAACACAAACTTTACATTTCCAATACCATATCATATGGATGCATCTTGCAAAATTCACAATTTAGTAGTATAATGGAATTAAACTCAATTAATAAAATAGCATAATAATCGATTAGGCTGTTACCAGGGTGGATCTACATGGAGTGAATGGGGTCAATTGACCCCTGTCTATTTTCAAAAATTTTGTGCTTATACATGATTTTATATATAGTTTAGAGTAAAATACTTTGGGTGCCGTAAAATTGACCCTCATACTCATCCTGAAAATTTTTATCTAATGGACTCTCAATATATAAGTTTGAGCCTCATAATTTGAAATTTTGACTTCGCCCATCAAATAACCAAACCCCAGCCGATAAAATATAAGGGAATTAAAGCATACGACTAGGTATTTTTTGTAAATAACGGTATGCACTCGTCAGACTACCTCCAAGTCATTAATCGGAAATAATCGAGAGTAATCGGCCATAATTAGAAATAATTGATCGATTAGTTGGGAAAATCCGTAACGGTTTGATCACCGCCAACGACTAATTGACCGATAATCGGTCTAAACGGACGTTTTTTACAACACTGGGTGAGATGACAATTTTTTTTCACACGTAGTCCAATGACATGACAAAAATTATTACTCTGGAAATAGTAAATTCTTACCCTGAGCTTGTTAGTTTCAAACTCTGATATAACAAAACGTGCAATATCAGCCGATACGACATAACCCGGCCCATTAGCATAGGGTGGATAATCTTCCTCGGGCCATTCCTGAAATCAAAGTGGAAAAAAATAAGAAGTTATAACATAATTTTAATAAGAAATGATGTGGTACATAATCTTCATATTGTATTAAATGTAAATGAATAAAAGAATCATTACCTCATATGTCACAGCCCATTTTCCATTTCTTAGAGGCTTGTGGTAATAATTAATATTTCCCATATACAGACTTCTATCTTCTGGTATTTTTCTCACTTCACCCATCACTGACTCAATTCTGACAAAGTTATCATCGTCACATTTCATGACATACTTAGCAGAAAGAACTCGAACCTACACAAATGAATTATACGAGTATTAAAAAAACATACATAAATTTATTTTTAAAAAATTACCCTAATATGGAACACATAAGAATTATATTTACCCCGTATTCACATATTGCAATGGTCTTTAAGACCACAAGGTCATAGCTGTCTAAAAATGGAACTATGACTATGTCACGGAAGAACTCGGCCTCCTTTTTAAGCTCCATGTTCACCTCATTTCTTCCATTCTGGGCAACATGAACTTAGCAAGTTAGAAATTTAAACAATGTAATGTTCTTAGTTTAGTACGATTATCTTTAAAGTAATGAGCAATTTACACCACAGAAAATGAACTAATCATAGAACTAATAGAATGAACCAGATATAAATTGTTACCAGTGCGACAAAGAAGCGCGCCACAGTGTTCTTTGATTTTCTTACAGAAGACATCCATGATTTCCTGATGGCCATGCGCTCTGCGAAATGGTTCCCGGCTGAGAGAATCCCGACAAAAACCTCAACTGGTTCATCAGGCAAATCTGGTGCCTTCCACTGGGGTGACATATTGATATTCTTTTGTGGATCAAAACTCGGTTGCGAATTGGGAAGAGATGCAGCGTATATAGATTCAACATCTATGTCTCCGCCAAGTGAGAGCCCGGTTGCATCTTCAAGTGCAAACCCCTGAATGTGAAAAGCACATTTGTAATTAAGCCTCGATTTAATCCGGATAAGTGCGAATTGACTAATTGCTGTGCAATTTTTCCCAAATTTTCTCAATAACCTTGGGAAATTTACTTTGCTTATATTTTATGTTAAATATGCAATGTTACAATTCAACCCAATTGTATTTGCAAGGAAAAACAAATGGTAAAAAAATGTTTAAATTACAGTCAGACTGGTGGCTACATATAAATTGATGCTAAGTAATGATACTTACAGTGCGGTACGGGAAAGAAGTCACATGGCGGCCGTCTACACTGATATGATAGCCTTCAAGACCAGCTGTTAACGTGAGAACAAATAATTTTTCCTGTACAAATGGGTATGGCCAATCAACCATGATTTTATCGGTTCTTCTCTTAATTACCCTTTTTAACCACCAAGCACTTTTCGGCTCGTTTGACAGGTAGTCTTCACCGCTAACCCATTTTTCACATTTTAATTGCCCATCAACTGTAAAAGGTATAACAAAGTAACATGCATTAATTCAAGTTCGTAATAAGAAATGAAATTTGTTATTATTGTGTTCTTATTTATATTTTCTTAAGGATTTGTTCTTTTATTTTGAGATAATTCAACAATTCACCTTTAATCACGAGAATATGAGAAATTATTGTGTACTTTTATACCAGCTATATCACAAGTCATATTCATGAAAGTGGGTTCATACATCACAGTGCAAACTGAAAAAGGCAAATAAAATAAGGGGCAAAATTGACCAGAGTTTGGTAAGGCATATTCTCTTTAGAAAGGCAAAAGGCCTTTTCTTTTGTGTTTCTTTTTGCAAATGCAATCCAGAGAAGCAGCCAAGCAGGCAAGCAGCTTACTAAAGTGAAGTACAATAATGTTCTTAAAATATTTGTGAATTGCCCCTATCAATAAAGCTTCTCAATAAGTCTAATTAAAAACTAATAATCCACTTAACAAACACATTACTGGTCACAATAAAGCTTCTCAATAAAGCTTAATTAAAAACTAAAATCCCCTTAACAAACATATTACTGGTCACTCCTCAGAGGATCCAATTCCAACTCAGAGAACCATTTGCAATACATTAAAAATGTTAAAAAAGAAGAACACGTGATTACACTATGGTCCTAAGGGTGTCAACGGGTACGAAACGGGTTGGGTGTAAGCATTTTTATATCCTTACCCATCAATTTAACAAAAAAATAATAATTTACCTTTACCTGTATCCGATAAGCTAACAATAAAAAATCTTAGCCGTACCGGTCTTATCGAATACGGTACGGGTCAGGTAAACAGATAAGAACGTATCATTGAATCGATATATATATATGGACCATGAATAAAACTACATCACATCATGCATCTCCATATAAATATTATACCTATATATATAATTTCAGAGTTGGGCTATAGTGAGTTGCAAAGTAAGAGTCTTATTTTACTTCACACTCATATTTTCTACTTTTGAAATTTTAAAAAGTTTATTCGAACCGCTCAACATGTTCTACATATTGAAATGTGCTAGGAGACCAAATTTTCTATTTTTTGGAAATTTATTACTATTTGTTTAGAATTTTTTAAATTACTGTTTTTTTATGGTCCAAAATTTATCCAAAAACAGTGATTTTCTACCCATCTAAAAAATTAGTAAAAAAATCCTAAAAAATGTAAAATTTGATCTCCAAGCACATTTCAATATAGATCATGTTGAACGGTTCGGATCGGTTGTTTAGACTTTGCAGACAGAGATATAAGCATGAAGTAAAACAAGAATCTTACTTCGCAACTCACCATAGCCCATATATTTTTTTATTTTTAATAGTTACCCCGCATAGGGTAACGAATAGGAAATAATCTTTACCCGTACCCTTACCCATTATGTTAATGAAAAATAACTTTACCCTTATCCGTACCCGATGGCCTAACGAAAAAAACTTACCCAATCCCATCTTATCGTATACAATACGGGTTGGATAAATGGATAAAATGAGTACCATTAACACCCCTATATGGTCCAATTAAAATATACAACCAAGCCGACATTTGAGTTCAATTTAACAGAAAAAAGGAAATTCGAAAAAAACAAAAAAGTTGTAATTTACCAGTATCTTCACCGGCAGTTGATCCCCAGCCTTCGCAACGAAGAGGCACACCCCATTGCATTCTATAACAGGTGTTCTGTTCAATTACGGGCCTCCCAGTGAAATCTCCTTTTAACCGAGGATTAAAGTGCAAAATCCTTGGGGGCTCTTCACCATCTACCATTTTCATCCCCAAAAGCTCCATTCTGAATTGTGAAACCAATGCTGCATTCTCCCCCTTCCTCAATTCTTTTATCTTTGGATCATACTCTTCATGTGCAGCTCTTGGTCTTGCAATAAGTGTTATGTGGGACCCGAGCGTCATACCACATGGGAGCTCCATGAGGTTCTTTTGCTCTCTTAACTGGGCCCCGGTGCGGGATATTGAAGCGGGGCATTTTTCCAGAGGTTCATTTGTCTGTGGCAATGGCGAGGCCGATGATGGAGATGATTTTAATTCATATAACAACTTGGAACCTGAGAAAATATGCGAAAAAAATATTAAATTAAAATATATAATGATGAGGGTTTAAAATTGTTCTTGGCATTTGTATTTATAATTTTTTTTGTGAAATAAATAAATAAACCTTAAATCTGGAAATATGCTAATTCCGTGCACACAGGAGAAATTGTTTTTATAATCCTGGTAAACATTGAAATCCACCATGTGCAATTGTGCATGCTCAATAAAGAAGAATAAAATTGCCAAACACCCTCCAAAATTAGAAGCAAACTATGATATGTCATATGACCCACTTTTTTTCTCTTATCATGCAAGGTAAAAGGAAGAATACTAGGAAACAAAAAACACGAAAATTCTTTGATTTTTTGCATTACGACAAAATTTTGAGCTTTTGCAGGGGTATAATGAAATTTTTCACAAAAAGCAAACAAAAATAAAAGCGGTACCAAGTTGCCAGGCATCAAGTGCAGATTTTTCCAGACCAGAGGAGACATGTCCAGTTCGATTAAACTGGAGAGAAGAGACCGTGAGTGCGGTCTGGCTCTGATGTGGCAGGCGGAGGCGGCGTGGGAGCTTGTAAGGCCGAACAGGGGAGGCAACTGATTGTGTATCCTTTTGTGTAGCGAGTTGTTGTAGTGGCCTTATAACTGTGTTTCCTGTTGTGGTGGTGCCGACCGATATAGGTTGGATCCGGCGAGAGAGAAAGGGGAACTCGTAGAACAAGAGAAAGGCCAAGTAGAAGAAGCTGAGAAAGATAAGAATTTGAGCTGATCCTTTCTTCATTGTTTGTTTCCCAAAAATAGATATACTTTTTTCTACACTAGAATCTTGTGTAATGGAGAGAGAACAACTATATGAATTCTCTCTTCTATGGCCTACGGGGAAGAGAGAAAAGAAAAAAAAGGTGCGGAGAAGTAGAGAGGAAAAAGAAAGATGGAAGTTGAGAAAATGGAAGCGAGAAATATACAAGTTACAGAAAGAGCCGTTTGTGGTGGGACCGGTCTTCTACAATCTACTCGGTAGAATTATTTATTGAAATCAAAGGCAATACATATGCTCCAACAGCCATTGTAAATAGTTTAACAGAGTAGTTTTTACTGTATGCAGTGCACACACCATATGCATTTCCGCATTTCTGTTTTTATTGCAGAGTTCGTGCGCTGCATGAAGTCAAAACTTATCTGTTAAAATTTTTACCCAACAATCAACATCGAATTCTAGAGATAATTACGAGATTATTCTAGAGTTAGAATAGTTTCACAAAGCGAATTTTAGTACGGATTTTATTAGTGTATTACTTTATTTACGTCTTGGTACTATATACAAGCAAAAATAAAGGAGAATTCTAAAAAAAACAAAATAAACATAAAGGAGCTTCTTAAAGAAAATAATAATAAATAAAGGTAATTCACCAGCGTATCACACTGCAGCACATTAGAAGAACTCTCTGGCTAACATTTATTTATTATTTTTTGTTTCCAATCATGAATCATGCGTGCAGCTCAAAAGCATGGTTTTATGGAAATGCCAACAAAGCAAGAATTCCATTCATCTAACAACTCAAAAACTAGTGCTGTAATTCTGAGAATCTTGATATTGTTGGAATGTTTGTAAGATTTTAGAGCATGCATATTCCAATTATTGTATAATTGATGATTATTTGAATATGGAATTAAATCTGCTGCGATCCAAAAATTATTGCGATTTTCTGCAATTCCAAATCCCACCTTTCGTATGTTTTGAGATTCGTGCATAAAAATAACTTCTCTCAAAATTTGTGCATTCCAAGAAGTTAATGGAGAGATTTGGAATCGCAGAGAATCGTAGAAATTTTTGGATCGCAGCAAATTTGATTCCTTTGAATATAAATAACTTTAACAATTGTTCTTATAATTTATATCTATTTTTAACTTGTAATATCCATTTACTATTTTGATATAATTATTTGACATACTCATAATAGTCTTAGAAATTAATTGCAATCTTTAACGTGTCAATATTAATAAGATTATTACATGAGCAAGCCTTTTAAATTAACGTTGATTTATATTCTTGTAATAAATTATATAATTATCATATCACCATTTAAAGTTAATTTATTGCTGAAATGCACATGCTCTTACTTCTAATTTTTTTAGTTAAGCTACATAAACACAATTAACCGATCTTCAAAATATATAGAAACTAGACATATTTTGGCAGACTTTACATTGTTGTTTATTTCTCAATTATATGTTTAGTGATTTTTCAATAACTGTTTAGATCTAAATTGTCTATAATATATTTTAAAATCTAAATTGTCCATAATTTATACTATTATTAATAAATTATATAATTAGTTCATCTATTAATAAAGTTTTTTTTCAATTAAAGTAACAAATATATCTCATTATAAATATATTTTATCAAATATTAGTTTTTTTTACTAAATTCATCTTAACTATAATAACATCTGATTCTAACCATCATGCTTTGGTCTCTAAATTCAGAAAAAATTTGTCTATATAATTAATTGTGATCCTTTCCCTAATAAAAAAGATATCTGGCTTTTATTTGTTAAATGTGATAGATATTTATCCTCTGAGATTTGAATTACAAGAACAACAACTTGACTCGAGTCTGGAAATGGACTTGGGAGAGGTCGACCCTAGGAGAGGTCGACCATAGGAATCCTCTGTCAACTACAAAACAGCAAATACGAAAACATCCAATCAAATCTGGTATCATTGCTACGTGGCGGTCTATCCATGAATTGTTAGAAACGACTTGGGATTTACTTCCACACGAAGGAAGTCTCCTGTGAAGTCGCACTGGTCTTCTGGAAAATCGGCGAACGCGTCTATTCTGTTATTAATTTATGTTTGATTTTTTTCTGTTTTTTTTGCATTTTTTGCATGAATGAATTGAATGATGGATCTGCGTTGAAATGGACTCGAGAAGTAGACCTGCCGCGTTTACCGACACGGCGGCGTATCAGTTCATTCCAATGTTGACGAGTTTGAAAAGAAAATATCTGTATATTGATTTGAGAGTAGGTCCGATGCCCATAGGACCTACCTTTTTCGATGAGTGAAATGACCATCAGATCTGCATCAAGATTCGTGTGAACTTATTAAAGTCCGTGCAAGTATTTTTCAGTTTCCGTGCGCACAAATCTCAATGATAATCATACGGCGTTAGAGCTAATTGAACCTAAAATAGGTCCAATGCCCATCGGACCTACTCCTATCTCGTGTATATTTGGACGCGTGCAACGCTGAAAAGGAAATGAATTAATAATACGTGGCTTATGTTCAAAGTAGGAGATTATATTTTTCTTTTATTAATGAGACGGGTAATTATCTTTTAAAAGGCTTGCTCATGTAATAATCTTATTAATATTGACACATTAAATACTACAATTAATTTCTAAGACTATTATGAATATGTCAAACAATTATATCAAAAATACTAAATTCCTGTTCATGAGATTATTACATGCGTAATTTTATATTTAGTAAGCAACATTAGATAAAGCTAGGCATAGTAATTTGTAGAAATCCGAAATTTATTTAGTTACCAACCCAATAGATCAAAATTAAACAACCAAAATTAAACAACCACTATCCATATCTTTAAATTTCAATTCTTACCACCCACGCACCTTTAGGATGCACAACAAAAATTTTGGTGCGCCAGTTGGGGATACACACCAAATTAATTTTCTTTTTATTATTATTTTTTAGTTCTGTTATGTTCTGTGTATAATTTGTAGTATAAAACGTTGATCATAATGTGTGTATAATTTGTAATAATTTGCGCACCAACTTAGTACAAAGCGCTACTTAGATTATGCGTATAATTTGCTGTAGTAATTTTTAGTTCAAATTTAGTACAATTATTTTTGTTAAACAAGTGTGTTTTATTTTTTACAATTTCACCATCAAATTTGATGTGTAAATATAATTCTAAACACCACATAACAAAATAGAATACAACAGAAAAAAAAAAAATTTAGTCCAAAAATTTCAAACAAAAATAAAAAAATATATATTTAGTGCGAGGGTGCGCACCAAAAAAAAAAAAAAAATTTGGTGTGCATCCCAGTTGGCACACCGAAAAATTTGGTTCTCGTCTCCAGAGTACGTGGGTGGTAAAAATTTAAAATATAAAGTTTGAATAGTGGTTGTTTAATTTCAAATTATTAGAGTGCTAACTAAAAGAATTTCGGTGTAGAAAATTAGTAACAAGCAAACATATATGACAATTCTACCTTTATTCTATTTATAATTATTGGACAGAAGCTGTGGTGCTATAGCTTTATATTTTATTTTTATGTTCGATCGACGAATCTAAAAATTATTAAAAAAAAAAAGCTATTTTTTTAGAATCTTTTACATTTTTAATACGACGAAAACTATTTAATCAGTAATTTTCTTCATTTTAAAAAAATAGCGAAAAATAAAAAAAATGTGAAATCTAGTTTACTATAAAATTGTAGGAGCAAGGCATCAATAAAAAGGACCTAGGTGACAGCTTATTTGCAATATTTCAAGTTACCTGATTTTTCAAATGAAGGTAAAGGTAAGAGGTATCTTCTTTTCAGAAACTTCAACAATTTTGTACAATTACCTTTCACAAAAAAAATTTAAAAAGAAGACAAGGAATTGATTAAAGGAATTAAAAAATACGCGTACTTGTTTTTCTAAACTGTCACTATAACATTTAGTTTATTATCTAAATTCCTAATTATCGTTGAATTGATAAGTTAAATTATGTATTTAGTCAACATGTGGATAGCTTATTGACGAGCAAACAAGACCAAGATTAATTGAAGGATAATAAATTAAATTAATAATCAAAGTTCCTTTTTTCAATGCATACCTCATGTGGTACCGCAAAAGATATAATGAAGTCTCATATTTAAAATATAAAAGGTTAAATAAAGTTCGTACAAATTTATATTGAACGGTCCAGATCTACTCTGATAGGGTAAGGTACCTTAATTATTATTTTTTGGCACAATTGTATTTTGGGAATGAATCCAACTAGAGTGAAAAAAGGTACCGTGCCGTGCCGTACTGTGACTAACACATCATGACTTTGGTCTCGTGCTATGACCAAGTGAATAGTCACACGTACTGTGCCGTGCCATGACTAAAATATTGAGGGGTGGTCACGGCACGCGAGACTAACATGTCGTGTCCAAACGTAACTGGTCACGTTTCTCACATTTAACTATTTTTTCATAATTTATGTTAATTTATTAAAGATTCACCATTTGATCAAGACTTAACGGTCATAATCACACGTGACTCGCGTGCCGTGACTGAATCTTCCACGTGCCGTGTCAAATATTCAAAATATGGTCACAGCACGTAACATGCGAATTGCGATACAGAACAGTCACACAAACCGTGTTGTTCCGTGCCGTACCGTACTGTTCCATAACAGACCATTTTTTCCACTCTAAATCCAACGAGGCCAATTAGGTCAAGAGTAGGTACCTTGGCCCTTGTAGGTATGCTTCTAATAATACAAAAGTTACAAGTGCCAAGTAGATACAATCTGTCGTTTGAAATGCAAAATAGTATATATTTTGGATATAAAATTTCACAAGAGAATATGAAACTTTTAACAGATTTCCATGTGCTGTCCTTTTTATCTTTCTTGACCGTTTAAAATTAGGTAAAATAGGTTTAATTTGTTCAACATACTCAACTTCAAATCCACCACCAACCTAATTAAGTGCATTTTAGGCTGACACCGTGTAATATTTGATTAAACAAAAGGAACCATATCACCTGTCATATTCCACATCAGAGCTTCTAAATTAAAGTTTAGCTTAATTGAAATTGATAAAAACAAAATGAGAATAAATTCTCACAGGCATTGAATAGTCCAAGAACTATTCAAGAGTAATAATTTCCTTTTTATTTTAGAAAATAGTAAAAAATATTTTAAAAAGTAAAATTCATTTTTCAAGTATATTTTCATATAAAAATCATGTTAAGTGGTTAAGATAGATTGTTTAAATTTTGAAAATAAAGATATAAAGTAAAATATTGTCTCATTCTGAAATATTTATAACCGAAGTTGTTAAGATAGATTGTTAAAAACAAAATGAGAATAAATTCTCACAGGCATTGAATAGTCCAAGAACTATTCAAAAGTAATAATTTTATATTTATTTTAGAAAATAGTAAAATTTATTTTTTAAGTATATTTTCATATAAAAATCATATTAAGTGGCTAAGATAGATTGTTTAAATTTGGAAATAAAGATATAAAGTATCATATTGTCTCATTCTCAAATATTTATAACCGAAGTGCTTTTGCAAATGCTAGAATATCCACTCATATATTATTTATTATTATTTTTTTCTCTTTTGCTTTCCTCAAACAAACTTTCATGCATTTGAAATCACCAAGCAATAACTGTTTGTTCCGAGTCCTTGTTCCATTGGTAGGTATATTTTTCTGTATGGCAACAAAATCTTGGCGAAATTAGTGATGTCAATCATAGTGACAAATCAATTATTCGGGTTCGGTTCGGCGAGGTCAAAAATTCGTGATTTGGGAATAATTCAGGTATAATTCGGAAATGATTCGGTATTATTCGGATCAGAGATCTCAGTTCTGTAAGGGAGACAAAAAAATAACAAAATAAAATAAAATTTTGGGAAAAATTCAGGAAAAATTCGAGAAAAATTCGTAAAATTCGGGAATAATTCGTAAAATTTGCGAATTATTCGGGAATTATTCGGTCAAAGTTTGATCAACTGAATAATTCGATGTTTGGTTCGGCATCACTAAAAACCGAATAATTCGTGAATAATTCGGATATTATTCGCGAATTTTGTCCCTGTGATGTCAATGTCCATAAAAAGAAAAAAAGAAATCAGCGATGTCAATTGTTGTATTGATTGGTCGCCAGATGCCAACCTGACAGTGAGGCAGTGAATGGATTATAAGTTATAACCACCGTTCGCCTGGAATAAAAACACTGTTGTAGGTCCATGTACAGAATATTTTCTTGGAATTTTATTATTATTAATAAATGGGAAACGACGAGGTACCTACATATTAACTTATTAAGTATATGCATCTAATTACCTCAATGTTAATTACAGTGACCAGGGGACAAATCGGCATTAAAATTTGTATACGAATTTTAAAGTTGTCAATGTGAATCTTGATGCAGAGTTATGATCGAATTTTGTTCAATGTCCATCATACCATCCCCAATTTATAATGGGTATTTAGGGGTATCTTTAACTGGCAAAGTAATTTTTTTTTTGAGAGAAAAATTTGCTAAGTTTCTCTGACAGCATCTGTCAGATTTTTCAAAAAAAAAAAAAAAATTGTGTACACTTGATCCACATAAATTTAAAAAATTAATTTGAATCTTGATTCAAATTAGATAGCTCCGATGGGATATCTGATCAAATTTGATATGATATCCACCAGACTATCATGATTTCTAATTACATAATATTGGATATCAGTGATATCTTTAAATTGGCGTACTTAACACTTTTACAACTGAATTATATTTTTCCCTGTGACTCCGTCTTTTATTCAAACCCAACTTTTGTCTGCCACTCAATGTTTACTTTTATCCAACTTTTAGAGCCACTTCTGTCTTATAAAATCTAAATTTCACACAAAAGAAAATTTTACTTGGGAAATGATTATCCTCGTTGACTACTGTGAGCCAAACAATTTTTTGTGCAAGTTTTCAAGAACGAATAATTTACAAGATTACACCAGTTTGTAATTTTTTTTCAAGCCAATGGGAAATATATTTTTATCGTCAGATTTACATTCTGAACCAAGCAGTTTATTTATTTATTATTTTTAGTTAACTGTCAAGACTTTGAACGCTATCAAAATAAATTTGTACATGATCAAACCTTTTGAAATGCAAAAAAGATATTCATTTTTTCACTATGAGCTTTATATAAATTTGAATTCATACATGGCTGGCATCCGCCCATAGATTGCAACAAGACATGTTATAAGAGAATAATTTTTTTTTTATCAAAAATGAGATATTTTCATTAAGAAAAATATATACCAATGAAAAGAATAATTATTTAACAATATTCATAAATAATATTATTATTAATATTATAGACTGGAAAGAAATGAAGACATGACCAATCAATTACCAATCAATCTAAAAGTCCCTTAAATTGACATTTAAAAAATGAAAAGAAATAGAGACATCGGCAAATAAATGTCGAAATAAATTTAAACTTTTACCTGTTACAAACATAAAAAGATGCATAGAATAAAAATAAGATAGACTATTTGATAAGAGAGCTGATATTTAAAATAAAATTTCACTTTTTAATAAGAGAATAGCACCCCCGAAGAGGGCAAAACGAAAAGGACAAACATGAAATTTGAAATTCAGTTGCGTAATAAAAAAAAAAAATTTGGGATGCAGTGAAAGAAACTCCAATGAAATTTACTCTGATCGCTTGCTTTAAAGGTCTGATATTCCTAAAATCAAAACATAAAAAGTTTCTCATGTTTCTGCTAAAGTCTTCATCAACACTCTAAATAAAACAAAGAAAATAACGCCTACCCGATGTTTTTTATAATATAAATAATATGCACCTTATTAACAAATATACGTTACTTGGGACGCATTTGCTCGGACCGATAACATTTAAAAAGGAAGAGAAGGCCCAAATTGAAAACCCAAAACATATATTGAGTGAGGATATGGTACTTTCAATATGAACAAAAGTCCATGTTATAAATTTATTTTTTATCCCAACAGTTCCACATGAGAAAATGTATTTCAAAACAAATTTTATATTTTTTTGAATTTTTATATTATTATTTTAATAGGTAAAAAATTACTCGATCTAAAAATTCTAAACCAGCCAAAAGTAGTGATTTTTTTTATCTATCTGACACAATTATAAAAAAAAAAAATGAAATTAGATCAGCAAGTTCATTTTCATATAAAGACTATGTTGAGCAATTCGGATTAACTATTTGAACTTTGAAAACGAAGATATAAACCCATAACACTAACCAATCCGTGCATTGCAATGTACCGAAATCTCACTCAAACATATATTTGCCTGAACAATGATATCAATTTCAGCTGGAACTTGTCTAGCCTTCATCCATTCATCATATGTTAAAGAAACTAAACCAAGAATATGAATTGCATGGTACAAATTTTAGAGTAGAAGCTATTAACACTCAACCTAACATACTTGTTTAAATCCAGATACAATTTAGGATGCTTTAGCACAAAAAACTAGGTAAGTATGAGAAAAGTAAACTGAGGAACGAAGCAAACAGAAATGCTATATTAGCAAGTAATTGACAGTCAACAATTAACATAACATGGTTGTAACTAGCACGAAATTCGACGCGATCAGCGAACAACTAGACTATTACTTTTTCTTTTAAGTTGACTTGAGACTTGCTGTTTTAGAGGTTGCAGCAAGACGACTTGGCAACAGCTTCACCTGTGGTGTATGAGTCGGTCTTGCTAATTTTTAGAGTGGGCTGAATGAAAGCATCAAGTATTAAAAAAAAATATTATATGCAATTTCTGAAACTTTTAAGAGTGAGGCCATGGTTACTATTGCACATATTGGTCCGAACTAAGGATTAATATTTTTGTTTTTAAAGTTCAAATAGTTGATCTGAACCGTTTAACATGATTTCCTTATACATTTTCAAAATAGTTTTACAATGTTTAGAATATTTTTAGATAGGTAGAAAATCACTACTTTTGAACGATCTAGATCTTTAGATCAAGTGATTTTCTACCTATCTAAAAATAAAGTAAAAAAAATTCTTAAAAATATAAAATTTGATATACAATTCATATGCATATCATGTTGAACAGTTCAGATCAATTGTTTAGACTTTGAAAATGGAGATATTGATCTATAATACGGACTTATATGAGCTTTGCATAGTACCATAGCCTCACTCTATTTTTAATTTACTAGAAGTTAACAATTTTGACCAGTTCAAATATTTTTTTTTTCACTGAAACAGAACACAAAGCAACTATAAAAATGTTATTGTGACTCTAAGACTGACTAGTTTAGGTTCAGTACCATCCGGTAAGTTACCAATAATACTTTCGAGGATCCTTGGAAGCAACAAAAGAAACATTTGACGACTTACTGGTATAAATATAAGACGTGGTACCAAAATTTGAAGTGTAAATTGTAAAAGTAGTACCTCAGCAGTTTTAGGGTTTTCAGATTCACTAGTTATTCTCTGCTTGATGTCTCTGGCAATGTTAAAGAACACCTGCTCAACATTGAGGTTTGTTTTTGCACTCTACATTGCATATGGACAAAACTGAAAGCATTAATTTCATATATTATATATTTTAATCTCAACAGGCTTTCTCTGGTCAAATTCTTCAAATTCCATCCACAATGATTTGTTCAGGAAACACAAGAAACATTTAGCTAATTGGAACTAAATCTAGGAAAATAAAAGACATGCTACTTTATTGAAAAAATGTGTTTACTTCAGAAAAATAAACCATTTAAAAAGGAATAAGATTGAGTAATCAACTCAACTTTTGTTAGACTTTGATTGATTATAAATTGAATATCTGGAGTTTTGAACTTAATCAATTTGGAGTTACTAAGCAACTTACAGTTTCGAAAAATTTGATGCCGTATTCGTCAGCCAACTGCTGACCCCTTGATGTTGGCACAGCCTGGAAAAGATACAAATGCTAATTCAATAATAAAAAAAGGAGAAGAAAATATTAAAACGAGCAGGCTGCATTTTGATGATATTTCATAGATTTAGTTTTATTGTATTTAACAAAAATACCCTCTTGCTCTCGTCCATGTCCGCCTTGTTGCCGATCAGAATTTTGTTCACATTGTTAGAAGCATGCTGTTCTATGTTCTTGATCCAATTTCTAATATCTGATCTTTCCATTAAGGGAAAAATGTTTTCTTTTTTCAGGTACTAATATTTCGAACCCTATTTATTTGTTCCAAAAGCCTTGAGCATTTTTTGTTTATTCAGTAGAAATATTTAGAAAATGTCCAGCAACTGGTAATATCATCAACTGTTCCAAAAATTTGTGCACAAAACCCCTCCTACCAATTCCAGTAATTTCAAGGTTTTTGAGGGGTATGCATGAAATTCCCCCAACTTAAAAAGAAAACGAAATGGAAAAAACGTGATTGTCTAAGAAGCGTTTCTTCTGCTTCGAAAAGGTTAGAAGGAATGTTTCATTTCTGCAGATATTTAAAATTTCCAGTATTTGCAGGGTTACATTGGACCCTATAACAAGAATACTAAACACATGAGGATACTGTTAAAAGATGACTCATCAGTAACATCATACACCAACAAAATTCCCATGGCTCCTCTATAATAAGCTGCATAGTAAAAAAGAAAAAGAAATGAATCCGGGAACTAAACAAAAATATATACAAACAAAAATTGTGATCACTTGGAAAGGATTTTGACGAAAAATTTATTGCAACTGCAAATTATTACTACAATTATACCATTTTTTTTTCTTTTTGTGGGTATATGTAAGGGTGTAAACGGATCCAGTAATATCCATCCGGATCCGCTCCGAATTCGGATGCGACTTGGATACCGATAAACGGATTCAGATAATTCGTCGATCCTAATTCGGATATTTATCTAATATGAAGAACAGAACCGAATTCGAATATGGATAAATTCGATAATTGGTAAATGGATTGGATATCCGGGTTCTATCCCGAAGGAACGAAGGAGGTAACACCCATCCGAATCTGTTTTCTTTTTCAAATTCCATCATATCCGGACCAATATATAGGGGCCAAGTTGTGTTTATTTTCAACAGTGGGACTAATGCTCCGGTTGATCCGAGTCGCTGCCTTTCTTTTACAAACTTTTGGCTTTCGCTGCCTTTATTTTTCAAACTTTTCACTCCTTTCTTCACTTCTCCATTCCCTGCTCTTTTGATCTTCTCCAATTCTTTAACTATTTTTTTCATTTTACTTCTTTTTTATTTCCTAATTTGTTTTTCTTAATTTTCTTAAATTTCTTAATTAGTATTTGTATCTTAAAGTTCATATGACTCGATTATCTGACAATTATTTGTTTTGTATCCGTATTTGGATCCCTATTCGTGGGTTATCCGCTCCGTATCCGTTTAAGGTGGATTTGGTTTTAAATTTTGACATCCGTATTTGCTCATTGAAAGACGGATACAAATTTGGTATTAGAATTATCTGCTCCGAATTCTCTATGTCAATTCTAATATTTTAAATTTAAAATCAACTGAGGACCAAAGACTTCACGTAAGAACTCTTAACAGTATGTTTCGACAAAAGGTCACAAAAAAGTCTCCGAGCAAGGTAACAGTACCAACCTGCGCTGGGGCAGTATTGCTATACAGGGACTGAACTTATCAGCAAGACATGAATTTGTTAATTTCTTTCTTTTGGGTGCACCCAGCAACCCTATTATAAGAATTTAGGATGAGACTGTTTATTGCTTGATTTAAGAAAAATATAGCTCAGTTTACGAAATAAAACAAGAATTATCTAATATACTCCACAAGCCATTGCCTATGACCCAAAGAGAATAAGTAAAGAACCAGAATTACTCTATCAACTCTCCAAATGATGAAGTGCCATAAAAAGAATATATAGGACATAGTTTTGCTGATTTGTTTATGATGTATTTCATGTTCTGAGGGTAATAAGTTTTTATGTTTCTTTGTTTATGAAGCTTCTTGTGAAACCTCTTTTGTCTTGGAAGGGCACACCTGAAATTTATCTTCTTAAAATAAGAAGAAGAAGAAAAAACCTGTTGTGATAGTTCTGAAACGCTCTTGACCAGCAGTATCCCAAATCTGGAGCTTCACTCGCTTCCCATCAAGCTCAATAGTCCTAATTTTAAAGTCAATCCTGCAAACAAAAATAATCATATCAATAAATGAAATATAATAAAAATAACTCAAGTTGGTTCACAAAATTAAGAGGAAAATTCTGGGAGGTCCCCTAACATAGCCTTAAATTACAGAACAGTCAGCAAATGTTGAGGGATCCCCTCAAGTAAATGAATTTTCATATTTTTCCCAATAAGTCACTACTTTCTTGGAATTAAATGAGACAAATCAGATTTGAGCAACAATTCGTGATTTGAAACAAGTTTAAGAGCTGAAGTTAATTTCAGAGATGTACACATAAAATGATTGGTATAATGATTAAAAGAAGCAAAGGAAAATAATAAAATGAATTAAAAAACTATGATAATTAGACTGCGAATAGCCATGCAAATAATAAATGAGATTTAACTGGAACTTGTCCACTTTTACCAGATCAAAATGGTACCAGATTGGTGCAATATCAATAGATATATAAAAACAACAGGAAATCGAGTGAATCTTGCATACCCAATAGTGGTAATAAAACTAGTAGTGAAAGTATCGTCAGAGAAGCGCAACAGTAAGCAACTCTTTCCAACACCTGCATAGAAAAGTAAAAGGATTTGAAATGAATTGTGAAGGACGTGATTGTAGTCTTGCACTGGAGCAATCCATGCATGTCTTTGAACAACCGCAAAGTATCAGTGTATCACGTATGCCGCTATATAACAACAAATATCAAAATATGCACCCCCAAAAGAAAAAATAGGTTGAATAAAGAATAAAAGAAATTAACTGCATAGCACTATGAAAACAAATTATTTCACTCATTCTAACATTTTTCCAAACTAACCCTTCTTCCTCATTATTTCTTTTGGCCCAAGGAAGATACAATAAGACATTTTGTTTTCGAGGATAGGCTTCTTTACTACAATATATAACAGCATAGGATAAAAATTCCCATTTTGCTGTAATTGCAAGTTTCGTAGGGGTTATCATGAAACAAACAACTGCTTCAGCTAGCATAGAAAAAATTTGCAAGACAGTTTACAATACCAGCTAAAATCCTAGGCATATAATAGGACATATGCCAAAGGTGGGAGGGGAAAAAAAAATTCATAAATAAAACAAGAAAAGGAATGACAGGATTAATAATGCATATAAAAAAATATACATACAACATTCAACAATATACTTTCGGTCAGTACAACTCCAATCATCTTTGAGACACCTTATGAACCAATTTGTATTGCAACAGAGCTTGGCAGTATTATGCTGTTACTCTTTTACCCTAATTTCAGAATTTAAATTTGTATTACGTATGCCAATTTGAGGCTTTAAACTAAACTCAGTTGGGTAGAAAATAACTAGGCAAATTCAACAATTTGAGAATGAGGCCAGGCTCCAGATCCTAGAAATCATGTGGAAAGCTCTATAAGT
The DNA here is from genome assembly GCA_964058825.1 of Carex arenaria. Taxonomy (NCBI): domain Eukaryota; kingdom Viridiplantae; phylum Streptophyta; class Magnoliopsida; order Poales; family Cyperaceae; genus Carex; species Carex arenaria. The sequence continues at coordinate 76,826 of CAXKVW010000036.1, read as the reverse complement.
TTCGTCCAAAACCAGCAATACACAGCATCCCAATTCCCAAGTCTCCTCACCCATTAGAGAGGAATCAAATCGAGTACAAATTAGTTCAAACGGGGGGGAGGCTAACCGCTGTCGCCGATCAAGAGGAGCTTGATGAGGTAGTCGTAATCGGCGCGACCACGCGCTGGAGGAGCTGCCATTTGTCTTACTCCTCTCCTTTCTCTGATTCTCTCGCTGTTCTCAGTTTCTCACTCTTTTGAGCAACCAGAATAGGAGAACACAATGACACGTAAGAAATAGGTTTTCCGGTTTCTCTAAGGTAACAGAATTCTTAGGTTTATATATAAACCGTCCGATCATAATATTGGCCAATCCGGCCAGAGGTGGAATTCACCTGGTTCCTTTAATATTCGTGGTAAAGCAGATCAAACGACCCAGATCTAAACTCAAAATTTCTGTTACCTCCAGGTGTATGAATTGGGTTTTCTATGGGCGAATTACAAATTTGCAGGCAGATTTTCGGGAACAGTTACAAACTTACAAGTTACAATAAACAAAGAGACGCCGCCAAATCGCCATCAATTAAAAATTTAAAAATGGAAACTTATGGTTATTGAATTTATGTGACTTCTTCTTTTAAAAATTGAACTTATATTATGTAATTAATTAAAAGTGAGTCTATAATAGTATCACATATCACGATTTAATCCATAATACGAATTAATATTTCTGTTTTTAAAATTATAACGGTTAATCTGAACCGTTCAAAATAATTTTCATATGAATATGTATTTGCAGACCGAATTTTAAATTTTTAAACTTTTTATTATTTTTTAAGATAAGTATAAAATTACTATTTTTGGATGGTCTGGAATTTTTCAGATCAAGTGATTTTCTACCTATCTTACAAAATAAAAAAATAAAAAATTCGGTCTACAAATACATATTTGTGAATTTCTGTATTATTCGCAAATTAATACGTTATTGGCTTAAAAATATTTAATTTGCAAATTAAAAATGCGAACCGTTTTACTATGCTAGCTAGGACTATTTCTGAGACTTCATTTTGAAATAATAATTTACATTGGGGAAAAATTAAATTGCATTAATGCCACCAAATACAGTGCATCCTCAAAAGATAGTAAATTCTCTATAGATGATCACATGATAAAAATAACTAATTTTGTACATTAAATTAGGTATATCTAACACGTTGATTTTTATATAATATTAAAATAAATAAGTTCCAGCAAAACGATTAAATTTGACAATAGTAATGACCGATCTAATAATTAAAATTGATGACTTAACCTATCTAAGAGATCTTAAAACTCAACCACCTTTATGAAGTATCAACTAGGCAATGATTAGTAAATATTTTTTGAAAAATAAATTTTGGAGAGAAATTACGAAGGTAATTTTTGAATTTTCTGTTAATGGGATACGAGAGCAAAACTGTTTACGAGGTTAATTAAATCCTTTGTAAGATTTTACATGGGTACGCATGAATCAAATAAAGTTAGGATTAATCGTTTACACAGCCTTAATTCTTTTTTTGAAATATTCGATTTTCTCAAATTATTTCTTCATTAAAACTAGATATAAGTGTCGGTATATCGATCTAACTTTTAAAATTTTCAATTTTCTCATTAATATAACACATGTTCCTATCAAAACTGCTATTCTTTCTTCTATCTCCCTTTCTTCATTTAATATGTATATTAAAATTGATTGAGATGTCTCCTTCTTTTAAAATAAAAAACCAGTGTTTCATCCTTTTGGAGTGCGCTTGGATGGGCGAGCACTATTTCGAGCTATTATTCTTTATTTCGGTGTATTTAGATTAGTTAATATAGACTATTTTTTATTTATCTTTTGTGGTTTTTTTTCACTATTCCACTAATTCAACAAAATATCGAATTAGCTAATAATTCATCCAAATGTACCCATAGTGGCATCAGATGCATTGGTCTTTTATTCGGTTACATTCTCTTTAGTTAGATAACAAAATATTTGAATTTTTTCAAAATTCAAACCAAGTCAGATCGAGATAAAATGTGCAGACCTCTTTAATATTCGTGTCAAAAACAGATCAAACGGTCCTGATCTACGCTCAAAATTTATGTTACCTCCGTTTCTCCGAATCCGTACAAATTACAAACGGGCGGTCCAGATTAATCTGAGCTGGACCAAAGTCTATCCGGTACCTACGCAAAAAAGGAAGCTTTCGCTGGAAACTATAGGGGTTTGTTTTGAGATTCGTGCCAAGTTAAAAAACTAATCTGGACCGTCCGTCCAGATTAATCAGGTACCTGGCATGGATCCGAATTCGTTTTCTCCCGATCTCCCCCAGTTCCCTCGGCTTATCTTCGCCGCTCCGCCGACAGAGCTCCGACTGAGCCCCTCCTCGGAGCCGTATCCTCTATCTCCTCCTTTCCTCCCTATCATTTCGGGTACTCTTTCGAGAACTACGATCGTTGGTCCCCATACCCCGCCCCAGTGGTATCGTCTTTCATAGTGAAGGTACTTGATTTGTGGTAACTAATGGTTTTCCTCCAAATCAGGTTTCTGTGATCAAATAATTGAGACATTAATTGATTCTCTGAGATTTTTCATTTTCTTCAACAAAGTAAGTAGAAGAGTAAGGTAGCACATCAGTGATTTTTTTTTTTTTTTTTGATATGCAGCAATTCTCTTGTTCCTTTTCAAAATTCTATTAAGGAAAAAGGAAAGTAATTAATTAATTAAATGAGGTGAATAGCATTAGGACCATGTACATATACTTTTCTTTTAATATAATTGTTAGAGGCATTAAGCCATGTAACCTTAAAAAAAAAAAAAAAGAGAACTAATTCCTTAGTGTATTTTTCTATATTTAGCTTGCCATTGTAATCTAATAATCTATTAACTCGACTTATACTATTCATTACATTTTGCATGATTCGTGCCATTCAATAGGAGTAATCGGTAACAGCTCAGATACGATGACTTTGCATATAGCTGTTTAAGGGGTTTCTTGTTGTGTACAGGCTTTCTCAAACTATCAGGTTCACATTATGTTGAATTAATGAAGTGATGATATAAAATAGGATCAGTGATGTGCTTAAATTTTGTTAGTTCCGTGATGCCAAGTTTAGATTGTATCTTTGTACTATGAATATGATAATGCCAATTTGTTTTCTTGGTGGATATGGATAATGTATGTTGCATTTATCGGCTTGCTTAGTCATTTTGAAATCTATGTTTTTCCTGAATTATTGAGCCTACCCTTTTTTTAGGGAGATGCTATTCTAAGGGCAATAATTTCAATAATGAGGGCTGAGAGAATATTTCTTATACTAATACCCAATTTACCCTCCTCTCTTAATACTATATATGAATATATAATCAATGAATAACTAATAAGGAAATTATCTCAAACATTTTTCATCTTTTTTTTTTTTGTACATATAGAATGGAAATCAATCATTCCTAATCGATATATCTGCTATGTCATTTCCATTAGCCACTGCCCTGTTTTTGCAAATTCCGTCAATTAAGACTATTTATGCCTCTATTTTGAGTTTATCTTTAGATTAAATGCAAATTGTACATAGTTTTGGGTTGGGATTGTGTACCTGATCTATCTGGTCTGGAAAAGATAGAAGGTTTTAATATTTGGGATAAGGATGCATTATGGTGAAGGATGTATTATGGAGCGCTTTAGAGACTTTATAATTAACGAAACTCATTATAAATAATAAACTTTATAATACATTATTAAGAACTAAATATACATTATAAAGTTTATAAATATTTATAATGAAGTCGTTAATTAAAATGAAATTTTAATTTGATTGGTTTCCAAATTTTTTTTTTTGGGGGAATTTCACGTATGCCCCTCAAAAACTTCAAAATTACATATTTCCCCCTCTAAATTTTAAAATTGCATATTTCCCCATCTAAACTTCAAAAAATCACACATTTACCCATTTTATTATATTTTATATTAAAACACATTCTAAATTCATAAAATACCCATTTTACCCTTTATTAAAAATCATAAAACATCCATCTGACTCCAATTTAAATCTGAAAGGTTCGTCTAACGTCCGAATTGCCTTAAGATCTATGTGTGCTACGTCAACATGAATCTTGAAGCGAGCACGCACGAATATTGAAGCAACAAGCACAGATATTGATACGATACATGCATATCAAATTTGCTTTAAGATACGTGCGCACTATATCTGTACGAATCTTGAAGCGAACATGAACATATCTTATTGCGATGCGGACAAACCGGACAGTAGAGGAACCCTTCAGATTTAAATTTCAGTTTGATGGGGCGTTTTATACTTTTAATAAAGGGTAAAATGGGTATTTTATTAATTTAGAATGTGTTTTAATATAAAATATAATAAAATGGGTAAATATGTGAATTTTTGAAGTTTAGAGGGGGGAATATGTAATTTCGAAATTTAGAGGGGGAAATACGTAATTTTGAAGTTTTTGAGGGGTATACGTGAAATTCTCCCTTTTTTTTTTTGCAACTCAAATGCCCTTAGGTTTCCTTTCATATATCACTGTATCATGAGTCAAACAATAGAATTGGGTATGTGAATGTTATAAATGACATGACAGATATATATATATATATAGAGAGAGAGAGAGAGTGACTAATATGCTTTCGGTAGCACTTTGGCCGAAATACATCCAACTCATTTTTCAATTTTCGAAGTCCAAAAAGTCGATCCAAACAGTTAGATGTGATATCTATATTAAAATGTGCTTGGAGACCAAATTTTACCTTTTTTGGAATTTTTTTACTATTTATTAAGCCACTTTGAAAATCGCCGATCCAACGGTGGCTTAACCAAACAGTGAAACCGTTGGATCAGTGATTTTCAAAGTGACTTAATAAATAGTAAAAAAATTCCAAAAAATGTAAAATTTGGTCTCCAAGCACATTTTAATATAGAGATCACATCTAACGGTTTGGATCGACTTTTTGGACTTCGAAAATTGAAAAACGAGTTGGATGTATTTCGGCCGAAGTGCTACTGAAAGCATATTAGTCACTCTCTCTCTCTCTATATATATATGTGTGTGTGTGTGTGTGTGTATGTATTTCGGCTAGGTCTACCAAAAAAAGATAAAAGATATCTAAGATAATTTTCTTATTAGTTATTCATTGATTACTTATTCATATATAGTATTTTGAGAGGACAAATTGGGTATTAGTATATGAAATATTCTCTCATCTCTCATTATTGAAATTATTGCCCTTAGAATAGCACCTCCTTTTTTTTTTATGAAATATTTGTTAGTAAAATAGTATAGGGAACTCTTGATAGGACTCTTTTGCAAAGGACAATATTTTTTTGTTTTTTTTTTCCATCACCGTTAAAATAGACTGAAGAAACTATACAAGACCCGCAACTTTATTATTTATTTTCAATGTTGCCAGGTGAACAGACGGGTTTAGGGTTTACACACAAAAACCAAATGATATCAACACAACGTATGTGCCTTTTCCAGTAAAATAAACTGTTAATACATGTGTGAATAGGGTCGAGGATAGTCGAGATTCGAAGAAATTCAACAAATGGCACATATATTTCTTCTCATTCTACTGGGTCTCCATCTCTTGATCCCAATCTGTCACTCAACTGCCGAGAGGTACTCGTTTATATCCTTTTTTCGAAGTGGATCTGTTTGGTTTTTGAATTCTGTTCTGATTTTTAACTGTAGATTTTTTTTTTCAATGTACCTCTACGTTTGTAACTGCTAATTCCAGTAGTTAATAAATTATTACTTGTACTAGTATGGTTCTATTACTTGTACAAGTTATGATTTGTCTGATCAAGCTTATATGTTTTTGAACTGAAACGTATTTCAGAAGGAACATACAACATCTATTATTGCAATTAGGTGATAAATCGAAATAAAGTTTTGTTTTTCAGTCAACAATTGAAGATTTTATCTGTTGGTGAAGAGCTCAAAGGAGAAACTCTTCAATTGAAGTTTGGCCAGAGGCTTTATAAATTGGCAGGCTTGAGAGAGAAAACCTGGCATGAGGTCAAGATATCATATCCAGCTTCGGTATAATCCTATCTTTGTAACTTATTTTCTCTATAGTTGGCAAATCAATTTTTGTGAAATTTGTGAAAAATCCCTCAGATATCCCTAAAGAGTAAAAAAGACTGCTACTTGTCCAAAAGTTGAAAGAAAGCCCCTAAATTTTTTGGGGAAATTCTGATACATACTCCATACCTTTAGTTTACCTACAGGTTTGCCCATGAGACATTATCCTATATGCACAAGGCACTTGGACCAAGTTAACTATAATGACAATGACTTGTATTTTATTAAATGATGTAGTACTAAGTTAGGTTTACTTCATTATTGATTGGTACTAAGATATTATACCAAAATGTTAGTAAATGAATGTTAGATTTTTTATAAAAAAAATTTGGCACTTATATTTCATGCTTTTAGTTTATTATGTAAGCATGCTATGATTGTTGTGTTAAAGGCCAATAAATTGTAGGTGTTATTTTAATTTGTCTAACAACTTTAATTTTGCATGCAAGATCTCTCAGAATAACTATTTGCATATTTAAAAGTTATTGCTTATTTTACCATAGAAGAACCATATATCAAGGATATGTGACTATAAGTGACTGGTAGAGTAACCAGAGTACCAGAACAACATGGTACGCATTGGTACCATACTTCACCAATGTAACTTTTTGTGGATTCCGTGTCAGAAGTTTAGTTTTATATATACTTCTTTTTTAGACACCAGCCACCTTTAGTATAGAGCTGAAAACGGATATGAGTGATCGGCATAGAAGCAACAGTAGACGATTGCTTAACACAGAAAAACTAATATTCAAGGTTGAGAGTACTGAGCAGGTTAGTGTTTTAAATTACTTTTATTGTTTTATGAGTAGGGTTAGAATGCCCCATTCTTTTCGTGTCCCCAATCATGCCTCACATCCTTATCTTCATTTTCAAAGTAAAAAAAGTCGAACTGAGCTGCTCAACATAATCTCCATATTAAAATATGCTTGGAGTCGATGTTGAGCTTTGAAAAATATAAAGTTTGGATCGAATGTTTGAACTTTGAAAACAAAGATAAGGATATGAGGCATGATTGGGGTATGAAAACAATGGGGCATTTTAACCCTACTCTATGTTTTATTATTTTGTTGTTTCCTTGTTAGTTTTGTTTGTATTATTGTTATGGTTATGTTGTAATTATTGGGATTGTTCTAGGTACATATTCTCGTGACAATAAATGCTGAGGGTGTGGTTGCACAACCAAATGTACAAGAGAGAGAACTTGTTCTATTTAATATTGGTATGAGAAACTTTCCTCTCTATCTAAAATCTAGAGCAATTGCACCTTATGCAGCTGGAAGTTTCTAGTACTAATGGGTCAATAGAAAGTTTACAAATATTATATATCATTCAGAAAATTGTTTAGATTGTTTTCTGCCTTATGTTTGGACTTATCCCTGAACTAATATATCTTGGCCCGAAATATAGTTTGTGTTATCACACTCATCATTACTTTTAAAGTCAATTTATCGAAAATTTCAAACTCAGCACAGAAAATGTTTAAACAAGCAGATCAGTTGTTACAACATCAGGTGCTTTGAGTTATATTTTAGAAAGCTTCTATCTTAGGTGGATGTTAGCAGAATTTTTACCAAACACCAAGTGTCAGACCTGTGCCTTCAAGGTCTTACAATTATTTATTCATTTGTGTTGGGTATGTGCAGTGTGTGATGAGCTGATGCTTGGGGTACCTCGATTTACATGGTGGGTCGGGCTTACTGCTATCCTTTGCTTGTTATTTGCATTTCTCTTCCCGCTTTTCTTTCCAATACGTCAATTCTTTGAATTTGCTCAGAATCGAAAGGAAAATAAAGCTTGAAATTGATCTGAATGTATATATATATTTTTGCTTTAATTACACTTTATATTTTCACCAGCCTCTTGTGATTTTCTCTGTTTCCATTTTTTGAGTTCCAGAAATCTTGGTAGTTGCAATAGTGAGGTATTTTATAGAATAATATTTTGTTAGGCTACTGTTCGAGGGTCTCTATGCTAAACTATGGTCCCTAGTTATAGCGGGTACTATGCAATATTGCATGAATTAATTTAAACTGTCTGGTTATATAGGAAGGCAATTTTTTTTTTTTTTGGTGGAAGGCTGTGGGATTGAATTTATGTTGAGGATTATTTTGGATATTCAAAATTGAAAGATTTGATCGAAAAAAGGGGAAATTTTATGCATGTCCTCTATGTTGTATAGATATGGGTACGGGTATCGTATCAGATACGATACGTATACGGTGATACGTTAATTTTCAAAAATCAAGGATACGATACGTCTATTATATATATATATATATATATTTTTTTTTTTTCATTTTATATATTGTATATAAATAATTATAACTCAAATCAAATTTGTCAAAAAGTTAAATGCTCAAGTATAAATGAAATATTATATATACTAGTATTAAACCAAAGTGATACTTTGATGCAGTGGATAAAGATTTTGGTCCGAAACGGACCTTCCCAGGTTTGAATCACACGGCCAGCAGAAGAAAAGAAGCATATTTGTGCCGGTGTATGAGGGGTTCATGAGTGCGTGCTCGGCTCACGGATGCGGACTCGGTTCACAGACGTTGTTCACGGTTCACAGGCGCAGTTCATGGACCAGATGTGTATCCAGCCGTATCGATGTGTTTCAACGCGTATCGGCGACTTTATCGGGAGGTTAAGGATACGCCAACTCAGTTGATATGCTAATGCTAGCTAGCGTATCAGAGATGTATCGGGTGCGAATCTATCCGATACGCATCCGATATGGATACGGGGCCTTGGGTTAAGTATCGGGGTAACATAGCATGTCCTTCAAAAACATCGTAAGTATCCCCCTCCTAAATAATATCATATTTATTCCTCTAAATTTCAAAAACTCGCACATTTATTCATTTTATGCCTTTTCTAATATATTCAATTTTATCCCTTATAAAATAAAAATTGTAGTATGTTTAAGAGGAATGTTGAGTTCTTTAAATGATCAGTTGTGAGAGCAAATGGTTCATTTACTTGCGATGTGCACACAAGTGTGTGTCTAAATGTGTATGCATCGCAAGATGAGAAATGAACCATTTATCTCCACGAACCTACGAAATTAAAAGACTGAAATTGTTTCTTTCACATACAACATATTTTTTTTTTTGTAATAAAGAGTAAAATGGGTATTTCAAAAATTTTAAATGAGTTCTAATAGAAAAGTTAATAGATTGGGTTAGTTTGTTAGTTTTTGAAATTTCAAAACTGCATTGATTATGGGCATCAACAAGTAGTCAACATTATTTAAAAGGAGCTACCTAAACATTAAAGAAACCGGACAACTGTCAAGCGATAATGAAACTCTTCAAGTACATTAAACAGTCTAATATGAATATATGATATTATGATCTAACCATCTATCAGTAGGCTGTCTTCTAGGCTTCTAGTCTATTACTAATATCATGTCACATCACATGATCACACTAATTAAACTGATTTGATTTTTCTCATTCATTTTGTTTAAAGGACTTGTGTATTTTTTTTTCTTCACTCTTCATTTAAAAATAACTTCGTATTTGATGCAATGGAGATGCAATGGAATCGTTAATATAGTTTTTTTCCCCTATGCGGGGATTCTTGCACAATAATTTAAGTTGTTTTTCCTATATACATAGTTTTAAATCGTCTGTGCGTTTTTTTTAAATAACTTGCTTTTCAATACACATGATATTGTTTTTCCTTTTTTTTTTTTCCTCCAAGCTATTGGTTTATAATTAAATTGTTTGTGCGTTTTTGGGTCCAAACATTTGAAAGACATAATTGTTAACTCGGCTATTATATTATTGTAAGTTCGATACTGGAATGAATTACATCTATTATCAAAACCAAAAAAAAAATGATACAAATCAGAAATAAAAACTAGCGGCTTGGTGGCTCCAGATTATTCATTTGGACTTAATAGTCAATTAATAACAAATATAGAAAAGTTTTTTGTTTTAAATTTTATTGGAAGATTTGTTGTATGAATATCTAAACTTAAGAAGCTTAATTCATTTTTATCTTAAAAACATTAAAACAAGATGTTTACAATCTTCATATATCAAATATATGTTACATCCCATCAAGTCATCAGTCACACCGTTAAAAAAACATGTAACATCACACCACGTCACTATTACATGCATCGATCACGTGATGTAACTGTTGTTTATTATTTTAGTCACGTCATGTTCGTAACTACACATGACGTGAATGTCCTCTACCATTGTAATCATGTTAAGTAATTTTCTTTTAATATTAATCATATCTCGTCACGTTTTTTCTTCTCTAATCTTCTCTAATGTAAAGTCATAAATCGCCCCAAATAAACATCAATAGTGTTAGGTTGTTGGTGTTTATTCAAAATCATCGACGCAGTAGTAGTACTGTACAAATAGCAATCATAAAGGCGTCCATATGCAGCGACTAACGTCATGTTTGCTCCGTCGGCAGCTCCTTTTATACAGGAAATTTTTTATCTATAGAAATTATGAAATTCAGATGTACGAAAGCAGAAATAGTACTTTATTTTCGACAAATATAGTAAGATCGGAGGCATTGAGTCCGATCCAAGTTTATGGATCAGAGTCAATGACCCAGATCCATAAATAACCTGAATTTCTGTGGCATCTTTATTCTAGAATTTCCGATCAACGTCTATGGATGTCGTAGAAAATCAAGTTATTTATGGATCTGGATCATTGACTCCGATCCATAAACTTGGATCGGACTCAATGCCTCCGATCTTACTATATTTGTCGAAAACGAGGTACTATTTCTGTTTCCGTATATTTGAATTTTATAAATTCTATAGATAAAAAATACTCTTTTATACATGGTGAATCTTTTACATACTTGTACGTTCTTATCTGAGTTATAAAATGGTTGTTGGATTTGAGATCAGATTAGTAATTTTAATTGATCTTAGGCATGACAGTCAGGTCATTTTTAAATATTTATTATTATTACTATTACTATTACTATTACTATCACTACTACTACTATTATTATTATTATTTAGTGTGAGAAGAGAACCAAAGCTATTTAACTTATTTTTAATGGAGCTATTTAATTATAATATTAATATCTAATAGAGAAAATAATATTTTAGTCATCAGACCAGATGTGTTCTCATGACCCTTCTTAAAATTGATAAATAAACATATGAATCTAAATTGGTTAATCCTTTTTCATATAGAGAAGGTGGAAGGAAAATTAATTATATTTTTATTCAACAAATAGTTTTTTTCCCTTCTTTTTTGAGAAAAGTGGCGGTTGGCAACTATTTTTTCTTCCCATAAGATGCACAGTTAAAGTACAAAAGCCCTCTGTCTCTACTGATCAGACCAAAGAGCCAACAAAAAAATTTGATACCAAATAAGCATTTAAAAAAAAAATGAGAAGCACCTAATTACTTAGATGTTAATCTTTCTCCCTATAGAAGATCGGAAGGATGAAATTAAATGAACACATTAAGAAATTGTATAAATTAACACATATAATGAAATTGTATAAATTAAAGAAATCATAATTAATGAATTTGAGGCTGCTAACTTTTTTTGTTTTTGTTTTTTTTTCTCATGGCCATGAATGGCACTTTTTGTTTGTTATCACAGGAAAACAGTTATCTCAATCATCAACATGTTGCACGTACACTATATGACTGTCAAAACAGTTGAGTTTAGGGACCCACTAATTAAAGGGTTGTAATTACATGAAACATGACTTATATCCACTTCATAATATCAGCAATAATTAATTGTTGCATAATGTTTTTGACTGCATTTGCATGAGTTGCACGCTAGCTTAATTATATATACCTATCATGCATATGCTTGTTTGTGTATATATGCATGTGCCGTGTCATTAACATCCATTGTATCTTTTGTCAATAACAAAAATTATTGGTGCCTATTAATAAATAAATAATTAATGGGGCGTATTTGAAAGCTAATACTGAGTTCTTCATTTATTTTGTGATTTTAGAACTAGTTTTTGACCAGTGATGACAAGTACAATTTTCTCCGTGAGAAATGTTGTAATTAAGTTCAAGATTCAAATATAAATCTCTTATAAATATTAAATAATTTGATATAATTTGATGGTGTGATCTCTAATTTTTACTAATTTTGTTGTTGTTGTGTTTTTGTATGGATAATAATGAGACATACATAAAGCTAAATATGTTATATGGATATGTGTGTGTGTGTGTCCGGATCCTCTACATTACCTGACTGTTTGACTTTAATTTGGACTGTTCAAAACCTGTAATATGCGGGTCACTTCTAAAATTTTAAAATTTGTACTAAATTAATTTAAAATTTTAAAATTTTCACATGCAGACGCATCACTCATAAGATAGAAAAATTTTAACAGATTGAATTCGTCATTTGAAACCAATTCGATAAACTTTAGAGTTGAGTTATATTTAATTTGCTTGCACATCTTAGAATTTGTATAATGCATTATTCATTGTAAATTTTGAAAGTTTTCTAAACTACGCCTTGAATTATTATGTATTTCATCTGCACCGTTTGATCGATCGATCGATTAAGAAGAAACTAAAATCAGTCATCAATCACTCAATAAAAAAGAAGTAATTTTAATTGTTAAATATCTACACTGAGTCAGTAATTATTACTAAATTACAAACTAGCCAATAGGAACAATAAGAAAGCTATTTCTTTCTCAAAAAGTAAAACAGGAAGTGCCAACATGCTTTTAAAAAATTAAAATAAAATTCCTAATGCAATGCTCTAACTAGCTGTGAGAGTAACCTTTCGATTTGAGTGTGTATTTTTTTTAAGCAGAGATATGACTGGGATCGGTTATATATATACACAACAGGGGGTTGGCTAAGCTCAAAACGTTTGTTCATAGTTTCAGAAACAAACGATTCGGTTATCTGATTTTGAAAGTCCAAATGGTCGATTCAAACTGACAGATGTTTAATCTATATTAAAATGTGCTTGGAGACCAAATTTTACATTTTTTTTGAATTTTTTTATTATTTATTAAGATGGTTTGAAAATCACTGTTTTTCAATAGTGCAGAATTTTAATAAAAACACCAATTTTCAAACCATCTTAATAAATAGTAAAAAAAAAACTCAGAAAAATATAAAATTTGGTCTCCAAGCACATTTTAATATAGATAAAACATCTGTCGGTTTGGATCGACCGTTTGGACTTTCAAAATTAGAGAACCGAATCGTTTGTTCCTGAGATTAGGAACAAACGTTTTGAGCTTAGCCAACCTCTATATAACAGTCTGTTTTTTTTTTTTTTTGAGAAAATTGGTAGTGGCTACAAAATTGCGGTTATATATAACAGTCAAGAGATAAATACAATACATAATTGATACTAGGGCGGATCTCAGTGTATTGGAAAGGTGGCTAAGCCACTCCTATGATTTTACAATTTTAGTTATATGTATTGAAATTTAATTTAATTTTAATTTTTTAAAACTTTCTATATAGTCCAATCTCTCTTAATAAAAATCAAATGTTTACTTATAGTATAATAGTTAGAGCTCTATTTTGTAGTTGAGTGGTCTTGGGTTCAAATCCCGCTTACCACATTATGCATTTTAATATTTAGCCCCTTTTATAAAAAAAATTCTAGTTCTTCCCTTGATAGAGGATGTATCTATCAGTATGTATGGTTCGAGAGGTTACATTCTTGTCAAAATTAGTTTTGTTTTTTGCTTTCATTATCAAAATTAGTTCATAATTGAAATTAGAGGTGAAATAGACTCACATAGAATGTTCTAATAAATTTCCTGTTTGATAAGTTTTAGAGACAAGAACATTTTGTGTCGCTTTCAACTTTTTTTTTTTGATGGTTCTGCTGTCAACAGATATATTGATACGAAAAAATAATTACAAGAAAGTTTTTGTAAAAAGCAAGAAGTCCTCCCTCCCTATATACATATAACGGAGTAACTTAATGCCCTTTGAAAATACCACCTATCATTGAGAACTACCCTTTAGTCTAGTAGCTAAAGCACATGGCCTCTATGTGAGAGGTCATGAGTTCGAAACCCAGATAGGAGAAATCATTTGTTATAATAACAAAGGTATTAAATAGTTGGGTGGCTTAATCTCCAACTTTACTCAAAAAAAAATACCACCTATCATTTAAACACTACAAGGATGTGTCAATGATTAATTGACCCACCGTCATCTGTTTATTGGAGAAGAACTTTCTGTTCCTTTCCATCCATAATGCCTACACACCCGCTGCCCAAATCACATCCCAACGCCCTCACTGATGCCGTGTCATTGTCTCACCTGCGGTGATCCACGCTACCAGGATGTTCTGCCCCCCACTCAAAGTAATGTTGTGTTGAGCCCTCAGTCCATTCCAAAACCTAATCGCAAAAATGAAATCCCACATGATGTGGCTCCTCGTCTCCGTTATATCCACCACGCATAGGTGGCAGCCCCTCTGAACCACGCATCCCCTGACCGTGAGCACCTTTTGGGTTAGAATCTTGTTATCTAACATCAACCAAATGAAAATTATAACCTTCATTGGGACTTTAATCTTCCAGAGTCTTCTATGTATCAGAGAGATAATCCCCGAGTTGTGCATGAGACGATAAGCCGAAGCATATGTAAAATTTTCGGCCGGGGTCCACTTCCAAATTTTGGGTGCGTTTGGGTGGGTGAAGAATAGCTACTATTCCGAGCTACTAATCTACGTTTGGATGTGTTTGGATTAGCGAATAGCCACTATTCTTTGTTTGTATTTTGTGGGATTGCTCACTATTCTACAAATCCTACAGAATATTGGAATAGCTACTATTCTCAAATTAGAATAGCTACTAATCTTGCACTATTATTGATTCATCCAAACGCATTATCTCCCCCAACCCTATCCGTTGAAACGGAGCAAAAGGGTAAAATTGTTATCAGGTCTCTGACAAAAAAGGAGGCGTCCGAGCTACCCTGTCTCAGCTGTCCTGCCTCCATGACACCATACAATGACCTCATTGTATGCGGCCATAACCCTCCATGTCCACACTCGATATGCCATAACCATTTTGCTAACAATGCCTTGTTCTAACAGGCTAGGTTAATAATGTCCAGTCCTCCATTTTCTTTCAATGCACAAACCCTTTTCCAGTTGACCAGACAATTAATACCCTTGCAGATATCATTGTCCTTCCAGAGAAAGCTTCTTCTCATTTTATGTGTCGCCTTCAACTTAAATTATGTAGTACTGTTGCCTGTAAATACTGTAACTAATCACAGCCATGCTACTTCTCATGAATTTTTCATATTTTTGCTTCTTGTCTTAAGAAGAGAGGAATGATGTATATGCTTACAGAATAACAAATTAAAGTTAAAAAAGCGTGAATCAAGGTTGCTTTCCAGGACTCAATTGAAACTTGAAATTGGAAGCATGCGCAATGGATGAGCGGATTTTTGTATCGGTGTTTTTCATATGAGAGAGAGGAGGGAGAGATCAAATGCAAATGTAGCTAGGTAGAAAAGCAAGAATTGTGCCTTCTCAAAGAAATAGAGGCAGATGGTAATAAAACTCTTTCTCGAAAAAAAATTAAGAAAAAATATGAATTGGAAGCAAAAAAAAATGCGAGATTGATTGAAGGAAATCAAATAATTTCAGTCTTTCAATTAAATGTTGAAAAAAGCAAGCTAAAATAATTATCTTGATGATGGTGATGAGTGAGGTTGCGGTAATATGCATAGCACACATCGGTACGTAATATGGATCCATATCTCAAATTTCAAAGTCCAAACAATCAATATAAACTGTCAATATGATTTTCAAGATTATTTTCATATGAAGATCATGTTGAACAATGCAGATCAATGTGCTATATGCATAATACATAATACAGTAACCTTCATCTATTATTATTATTGTTGTTGTTGTTATTGTTATTAGTATTAGTATTAGTATTAGTATCATTATTATTATCATTATTATTATTATTAATTCTTTGAGAATAATACTGTTAAATGTCTTATTCTTAATTCAGCATGCATGCAGATAAAGTGTCAAGCGATCGCTAAGTCACATAATTGAGACTACCTTCTTAATTTAATTAAAACTAGGATACAGATAGAATTTTTTATTGAATATTTACGACAGAAGATATATGTCACTATTAATATCAGCTCATAATCTCGATGACAAATAATTAATTTTAGAAAGTTTCCAGGCCAGTTTACCTAGAATTAATAATAAAATAATAATAATAATATGTACTAATTATATGCAGCACTATTAATTAGGAAAGTTACTAATTCCTAAGAAAACGATATATAGTTCATACTTCATAAAATACAGACCAACTAGTTAATTAACTTTAGGAACTTTGATTTACATATTGTATGAAAAAGACTTCGGTTGATGAATACATTATTTATAAATCATAATCTTGTGTAGCACTTCTGTTTATATAATCAATGCATATTATACAAGTGTTTCATATGCAGTTCAATATATCTTTAAGATTTAACTATTCATGACACGGGCACAAATTTATATCTTTAAGCACATCTCGTGCATGTTAAACTTCTGATCATATTACTGCATCTAATATTTGGAAATATTGGTCTGTTATTTCAATTAACTAGAAAAAAAAAATATAACTTATAATTCATGGACATAATATACTGGCAGTACGTCATAGCAACATAAAAATCAACACTGCCACCACCACAACAAATCATGATTAGCCTAATAAAGTTGCAATATGGCCTTCTATTATTCCATTACCAGTATTAGTCGCTGTTACCAGCGCTGCCTCATAACTATTCAACTGGCCACCATAATTCGCCCCCATACAACATCTCTTATATAACAAGGCAAAAACACTTAATTCTCTCCTCACCATATACTACAACAACACATCATACATAGTTACATGATGTATAGATATAACATGGCTACCTTAAGACCCCTATTTGTTTCACTTGCTTTCATGTGCTTGGTTCTGATAGCCAACTCTGACTTTGCAGCGGATCGTGCCGAGTGCACTAATCAGCTGATGGGTCTCGCAACATGCATCACGTTTGTCGAGGGAGCGACAACAGCAAAGAATCCTACTCCAGATTGTTGCGCCGGGTTCAAGCAAGTCGTCGGAAAGGGTTTGAAGTGTGTGTGTATTTTAATTAAGGATCGGAATGAACCGGAGCTGGGGATGAAGATCAATGTTACCCTGGCACTTCAGTTGCCACGCAAGTGCAATGCACCGACTAATATCAGCGATTGCCCACGTAAGTAGACTTACAAGAGTATCGGGATCGTGTCTGTGCATGTGCATATGTGTCTGAAACCAAAATCAAGATTCTTTGAAAAGAATCAAAGAATCCTATACATGGATGCACTGATTTTTTAATTTTCTTTTATTATCCTCCAATTCATCATTAAACACTAAGGTGAAATGTTCTTCCTGTTCTCTTAGGTATATTAAATTTACCGAAGGATTCGGCACAAACAAAGGAGTATGAGCAAATGGCGAAGGAGATGGAGGGCACCCCTACTCCGGCGACCAGCACACCTACATCATCAACCAGTACCGGTACGTACCTTTCTTCTTCTTCTTTTTTGGAAAAATAAAGGCTTAAATTTTCGTTAAAACTCCTTTTAGTGTTGGTCCACCATATCTCAAGTTCTTCAATAAAGCAAAATTAGAAAGTACTAAAAAAAAAGTACAATATATGGTCCATTGTGTCATTTATTCCGGTTTCTCTAATATACCATAAGATACATTTCACGTTTAAAACTTTATTTTGTGGATTTTATTGCATCCCTCAAAGAATATCTCTTTTATATTTAGTCCGAGGTGTCTTTTTGTGGACTTCAGTCTTTAGTCTGGATTATACAGGTTCCATATCATTTTTGGTATATGGATCTTGATTGCTTTTCTGGAGAAGGAAAGAATCTTAATTAAATTAAAATATGAAAAAAAAATTAAATTCAATCAAAGCAAACACTAGAAATTAATGCTACCTAACAGATCCTTTCCATGAAATAATAATGTTATAACTTGAAGGGAAAAAAGAGTTGGGCTATTGTGATACCTAATTCACACTCAAATTTCTGTTTTTAAGGTTCAAACAATCGATATGAAGTTCTGAACCATTCCACACTATCTTCATATTAAAATTTGCTTGGAGACTAAATTTTACATATTTTAGAAAAACAAATACTTACTTTTTAAGATAAGTAGAAAATCTACTGATTTAGAAGATTAATTATGGACCATAAAAAGACAAGAATTTTCTACATATGTACATAATAGTAAAAAAAAAATCTCTATTACTGTATTAATTAATTTGTCTTCTCTAATATTATTATTATTAATTTATTTTCTTTAGGAAAAGGAAAGGCCAGTACGGATACTGCTAATGCACAAACTAATGGTGCAGAGAGAAATGAACTGATAGGATACAAGATGATGACAACAGTATCATGGATATCTCACCTTGTTTTGCCTCTCTTGTATTTGATTCATGTGATCTAGGTAGAATATATTTTATTGTACCTGGTGCTAAACACCATTATCTGGCATATCAATTAATAGTTCCAAGTGGTTGATTCCCCCTTCTATATATATCTGGTTTAATTTAATTTTTTGTGTGAGAGTATAATTTATGCAAATGCATATGCATTATCTTTCTTGGTTGAAAATCTATTAAAATCAGCATAGTAATAAAGTTTATGAACAGTGTTTGTACAAATAACAGACGATTTACTAAGAGCCGACACAGATTCTTAACTATCTGTATCGGTTTTTTACTAAGAACCGATACAGAATATTTGTGCCGGCTATTTAACTAAGAACTGATACAAATCTGTGCCGGCCTTTATTATAACCGATACAGAAAAGTTTTTAGTATCGGTTTTTAATAATAACTGATACAGATTACTTTTTGTATCGCCTAACACAATTAGCCGACACAAATAGGACGACACAGAAAGTGCTTTTTCCACTAGTGTTTGCGAAATTTACAAATAGAAAATTAAGTATCAATATGTTCGTGAATCTTTTGCAGCATATATATAGAGAAGATAATTCTAGCATGCATATAAATTTGTATGTACATCTTATTTTATCAAAAGCCAGATACCTAAAATTTTAACTAGTGAAATATAGTATTTAATTTTCTTTTTATTGAAAAATGATATTTTGCCAATTTTCTTTATTAATAAATGGAAAGAAATCGTTTCCATTAACAACGTACAAAAGTCTAGAAATTAATGACCGGCCGTGACAGAAATTTTCTTATATGAAAGCTACTTCATTTGATACCATCATAAAAAAGAGTTAAAAAAATATTGTGCACTTGTGAATTACAATTATTGTTATGAATGTATACATAGAGTCAGAGACAAAATGCATAAAAATAAGAATGAAGTACTTGGTAGAATTATCTCATAAAAAAATAAAAACTAATTTTAAAATGAGAAGAGTTCAAATTCCTCTATTTTTTTTGCCGATCGTGCCTCTACTTTTAGAAATGCAATAACTTCAAATTTAAAACTTAAATATCAAAATAAAACTGTTAGATACACTCTATATCATTTTCTATTCAAACGTAAAGGATCACAATATTTCAATTTTGTTTTGGTTAGCATCAAGAGCTTGCAATAATATATAGTCATATACCAATGTGGATAAATTATGGACATTGAATTTTCAACTTATTAATTCATATAAAATCAATATGGAAAAGTAATATTTTTTTTAATGTGCAAGTAGAGAAATAATATAAATGACATCCAATGGTTTTATTTTAACATATAAATTTTTAAATTTTTTTATTAAAAAATAAAAAAGTAGAGACATGATGAAGACATAAAAAATAAAGTCATTTGAACTCTCCCCTCTTAAAACTATATTTGAATGATAAATTTTACATCAAACCAATTGTTCCTGAACTGGAAAATTGTTACTATGGCTTTCAGTGGATTTTAAATGAACTGGAGCTGTTTTTACTCGGGCCGCATAAAATAGTTGTATTGTGAAAAACCATGTCAGATGACCTTGAAATGTGAATGCATTTATTTGATTCATTAAATTTCAACTCTATAATTTATTATTAACTCCTCTGTTTCATTTATTTTTTTATTAAAATCCTGTAGGAAAAACATTTTTTTTAATATTGCTATTTCGTTCATCAGTTCATTTAATATCTTGATGGGATAACATCATTAACTGGCACCAATTAAGGATGAAATTTAAAAAAAAAAAAAAAAAAAACACCAACCAATGTGACCGAGATGATAACCATTATTATTTTTCTTAATGGTAGTGATTTCTTGATCCAATCGGAGGAATTCAATTTTAATTGGACTCATGCCAACAGAAGATTTAATTAAATTGAATTTTACGTACCAGCAAATTAAAACAAACCTATCTGCTCATAAATAACTAAGACCAGGGAGACCAATAATCTATTATTGATGGAATTATTATCACCTAAGGTAATAGAATATTTCTTTTAGATCCGGACCATCTGATCAAATCTGCACGACTATAAAAGATGTCTCATGCATTCCACCTCGGACTAAATTAGTCCGGATTCTGAACGGACAGTTCAGATCTAAATATAAATATTGTTTTACCTCAGAGGATATGGACTCCTACAGATGCAGCTGTTATAGTTTTCTGAGAAAAAAAACACAGAATTTGTTGCATCCATACATTTTTTATGTCATATTTATTTAAGACTTAACACATGGTCTTATCCAACCAAGAAATACTGATACATAACAGACAGCAGATGGAATCCCCACAGGTTGATGTCACCTACTATCTCAACTGCCAACCGCATATTAATTGCTAATGAGATTATCAGGATTTTTTAGTGTTGCCTTGGTGGAATTACACCTGCCACAAAATGTGCAAAGCTAACACAAGTCAAAATTTTGCTCTGTTTGCATGTTGGTCTCATCAATGGGCCAAAAATTTCTGGGTTGAGACAAGATCTTGATCTTGGTGGCCCACTGCCAGCCCTGGATCTGTTGTTACTTATGGCAAAGGATTCTTGTTAAGTACTAAGGTCATGTTTGATTGTGGAATAAAGTTACTCTGGATTAAATTTCTTACTCCGAGCTAAGGCGGACTAAAATAATCATGTTTGGTTGGAATTTGATAGAGAGATGGAGTAAGCTAATGAAGAGAGAGAATTTATAACATGATGGTACTCTAACTGCAGGATTTACAGGTGGAGTAACTTAATTCGGATTAACTCAAATGCTGCTCCATCTTACTCCAAATTTACTCATCGTTTGGCTTCTTAAAGATGAAGTAGAGGGTTTATTCCACCACTTACTCCACAACCAAATATGACCTAACCTCACGTTTGGTTGTGGACTAAAGATAAAGTGGCCTAAGTTGGTTATTCCAACTTAGGCCAGTCAAAATAATTTATGTTTGGTTGTACCTAAATTAATAAGGAGAGAATGGTGAAATGGTTCAACTTCAATGACAGTGGGTCCAATGGCGTAAAATTGAAAAAAAATTTAAGGCATCTCAGGAGGTGAGTTAATTTAGGTATGTTTAGGCCGGACTAAATTTAAAACTATTCCATATTAGACCAGTCAGTTTAAATCATGTTTAGTGAAATAACAGTGGTCTAAAATTTTTATTCCACCTTTAGTTCACAATCAAACATGAGGTAAGAGTCTAAAATTGCGCTCCACAACCAGAGATGCAAAAGAAATTCACATTTGTTACTTTTCGAATCGGGAGTGAAAAAAATCATTAATTTTATATACACAACTCACCTCCACTCTCTTTTGATTACTCCTAAATTTTTGGTCACGGAGCAAATAATTAGCGTCAGTCAGGTACGGTCACGCTTGAACTTTCTTCTCCTACCCTTACTTTTCTTTAATAAAGACATTCTGGAACACAATCCAAGTGAAAAGAAATAAAGTAAAAGATGCAGAGATAAAACAATCCGTCTCTTACTCTCTTTCCCTGCTTCAGTCAAATATCTTAGCATTTTTTGATACAGGCTGTAACTTCAGGAGCCTACAATGATACCCTTTTCAGAACACAATGGAGGAACGAAATAGTTTAGATGAATAAATCCGCTTAAGGATTTTGGGCTCCACATTTGAGGCTTGATTTTCAGCCCAATATATTAATTGTGATTTCTAATTTTTCTGATCTGTATTTTTGGGCTTATTGTTCTTTACACTCAAATCTCAACCGAGTCTGGATCCTTGCATTACCTCACAGCTTGAGTTTGAATTAAGATCGTCCGATCAGAATCCCAACTAATATTTTGTTATTATTTTACCAAGGATTCAAACTCAAACAATGAAGTACCTTAGGTTTAGGTGATATGAATTCAATCTCAATCTGAACACACGGTTATGGTAGATTCATATATTACTTTACATTCATGCCGTCTTACTAATTGATTATCTTTTTCTATAAACTGTTAAAGTAGATTCTTTTTTGAAGGTCAGTGAGCGGACTCAGTTGACAATTTCATTGATAATAGAAAAAAGATTATCTACAAAGTCTTATTATATATTTACATAATCAAAAACAAAGAAAAGAAAATGAACCACAGTATCTATACTCGGTCACTCCATCTAAAGAGTGTTTCGCCATAAGTGATCTCTATAAAAACACTATTTACTAGCTCTATCGCTGTCTTTCTCTGACGTGTGAAAAGCCGTTTGTTACATTAACGCCACAATGTCTAGCATCATGCAGACCATAATGCTTTATTGTTTTATATATTACTAGCTCTATAAACTCTTAAAGTACATTCATATATTGCTTTATTGCTTTGTTATTAGCTTCTGATGACGGCTGTCAAAATATATTTTAATTTGATCATATGATTAAAAGTGTGACCAACTATCTATTATTATGTCTAAACTATAATAAACAAATGTATAACTAAGTGAATATCACATGACCAGTAAGTGTGTTATTACATGAGTGAGGCTATAGTACTTTGCAAAGCACACATCGGTCAGAGTAGCATACAACGCACGAGTTTTAATTATCAGACAGAGTACCCAGCTTATTGCGAAAATGAGAAGAAAAATTATTGCTATAGACTGAGAAGGAAGAAATTCTTTTCAGGAACTTTTTATTTGACCTATTTTAGTCACCCCCGCAGTAACAAAATTAATAAACTTGAAAGTGCTCACGAAGAATCCTCACAAGTACAAAACCCATCTTTAAATTGATGAAACCTGTGAGAATCTCTTACAATAACCTCCCGTTTCAAAAGCTTAGCAATCAGCTTGATCGCTGAATGGCAATCCCCACATATCCGAAGGTTCTTTATAACACGGATTGTTGTGCCGGGCACGGTATTAATAATTGCAAAACATACCGCGAGTTTCTCACTATGAACCCACAACAACTTTCTCTTCTCTTCTTCATCCACGTCATGCAGCACCGAACCGGTATCTGGTACATACCCTGCTTCCTGCAATTTGATAGACAACTTGTTGAGATATTTATATACCTCCTTATGTTGTGGGTGTCTCGCATCTCCAACTAAAAAGGTGTGTATCGCCCCCTTCAACTCTACCATACTATATCCTGGTGGTTTAACCATTGCCTTTTTGTTAATCAAATTTTGCATCTTCTCTGCATCCTTCCATCTACCGGTATTTACATACATGTTGGAAAGAAGTACATAGTACCCATGATTTCTTGGATCAAGCCTGAATAAGTTACGGGAAGCTATTTCTACTAACTCCACGTTTTTATGAGATTTACAGGCGCGCAGTAGGGATCCCCATACCATCGAATCAGGTTGAATTTTCATGTCCCTGATCAAACCATAAGCTTCATCAAGATAACCCCCACTACCAAGCATATCAATCATGCAACTATAGTGCTCAACTCCAGGCTCTATAGCGAAGTCACTCTTCATGGCTTGAAACCAGTATTTGCCTTCTTTGAGAAGACCAGCATGATTACATGCAGCAAGTACTGAGACAAAAGTTATGTAATTGGGCTTTAACCCAGAGGAAATCATTTTATCGAACACCTCTAGTGCTTCACGACCACGGCCAACAATGCCGTAGCCAGCAACCAAAGCTGACCATGTAAAGATATTCCTTTCCTTCATACGATCAAATGCCTTCTTTGCCATTTCCACTCGGCCACACTTACAGTACATGTCAACCACAGACGTACCAACATAGACATTCTGCTCTAAGCCCAAACGTATTACTTGGTTATGTGTCCGCTTCCCACTTTGCAATGCACATGCATGTGCACAAGCAACTAATACAGCTGAGAAGGTTACATCATTACTACGAACACTTCCATCACTGGACATCTGACTGTAGAGATTAAGAGCCACTGCTGAGAAGCCGCTTTTTGCATAAAGAGCAATAATCGAGTTCCACGAGATAACATCCTTCTTTAGCATTTCATCGAACACCTTTCTAGTAACTTCCATATCACCACTTCCTTTGGCATAAGCATTCATTAGTGTGTTACAAACACCTACATCTCCAACCAAACCGACTTTAACTATCAATCCGTGAACACATTTAGTGGCATTCTTTTCTAGAACCTGAGAACAGGCCAAGAGAGCAGACAAAACTGCCACGGCATCCACCGCCTCTTTCCCCTCTTCAGCAAGAAACACCTTAAACAATTGAAAGGAAAAATGCGGCAACTTGTTTTGCACATAACCAGAAATCATGGAAGTCCAAACGACCGGGTTAAGGCAATAAAAAAACCGAGCCTCGTCAAACGCACGACGAGCATCATGTATCTCAAGACAGCGCGAGTACATGTGGATCAAAGCCGAGGCGAGAAATGGGTTGTGATCGACAAAGCCGAGGTGGATTGAGATGAGGTGAAGCTGGCGGCCAGAGGCGAGAGAGGGAAGCAATGCGGCAGAGCGGAGGAGAGGGAGAAGGAAGGGGTTGAGGGAAGAGAGGGAATGGAGGGGTTGGCGGTAGAGCGAGGAGAATGCGGAGAGGGCACCGCGGTGGTCTCCGGAGTGGGAGAGATCGGTGATGGCGGAGAGCCATGAGCGGAGGGAGGTGGCGTCGAAGGTGAGAGAGAAGGCAGAGGAGAGGCTGTTGGTTGGGGAATTGAGGGATTGGGGTTGGGGAAGGGG
Source organism: Carex arenaria (assembly GCA_964058825.1). Taxonomy (NCBI): domain Eukaryota; kingdom Viridiplantae; phylum Streptophyta; class Magnoliopsida; order Poales; family Cyperaceae; genus Carex; species Carex arenaria. The sequence goes on along the minus strand of CAXKVW010000036.1, from coordinate 51,622 downwards.
AAGGGGAACAGAGGAGTGTTTGAAATGGAGAAGAGGAGGCGCAGTGAATTTGTTGACCAGCTTCGTCGGTACTCTTGCCATGGAGATGGAGCTAATTTTTTTAGTCAGCTTCTCTGTTTCCAAATTTTTTAGTTTGTCGGTTAAAAGTAAAATGATCGTCTCTATTTTTTTCAATTATATTTTTACTTTTTAATTTTTCGATAAAAATAATCAAAATTTATATCAAAATAAAATCTTTGGATGCGATTTCCTATTTTCTCTAAATGTACAATTTTTTTTATCATATTTTGATTTTGTTTTATATGAATTAATAAATTAAAAAATTAATATACAAAAATTATCCTCATCAATTAATTTTTCCAAGCTTTTAATATTAATTATAACAAATTCAAAATGTTGTAATTTTTTATGAGTACATAGAAAAAAATAATATAATGCATATTTAACAATTTTATTTTGACATTTGAATTTTAAATTTAAAATTATTAAAGTTTTAAAAATAGATATACAATGAAAGTACACAAAAATGGAGGCATGAACCCTCATGATCAAAATACATTCGTATGTTTACAGTATGGTATTTAAAATGATTATGACTTATAAATTTGTAAATATGTAGTTAGACATTTAATGAAGTATTTATCATGCGTGTGTAATGTTTTTTTATTTTTTATTTTTTATAAAAGCACCAGTAATACCCGTTTCATTAAAACTCAAGTTAATTTACAATGCAAAGCTGTAGGTGGAGTCCTGATAAAATCAAGCAGGATCTAAAAAAGAACAAGGCACATGTGCCCTTCTCTTAAGCAACCACCAAAATATGGTAATAGAAAAGCTAAACATTAACACTAAGTAACTAGTTGATCCAAACTTATTGTCAAAATTCATAGAACCAAACTTAAACCCAATCAAACGGTTGGAGGGGCAGCCCATTCATCCTCCTCTAGCGTCCCAGGCGCATCTCCAAGCAGCAGCAGAGGGCTGTCCAGCGGACCTGTGTCGGCTGCCTCCTAGAACAACTCCATGTGTGCATCAACAGGGTCCCAAATATGTAGAGGTATAGCATTAATTTCTTGGGGTAACCATTCTTCAACTGCATCCTTGATCCTTTTGTCCATATGACCTGCGTGTGTAATGTTTCATTTTCTATTTTAAGTTGACGAGAAGTGAAAATCTATCCTCGTTGTCAAATATGATTTCTCTAAACCTGATTTCACTGGTTTAGATACTAATTGTTTTTCATCATTTTGATATGGTATTTTGGATCTTACACAAATATTTGATATGGGTATTAATAGAATTGTAGGAGATGGTTCCACTACTTCTTTTTGGTTAGACAGATGGCATGGTACCAGTAATTATACATTATATTGTACTTTTCCTAATATTTTTCGTATTATTGAGAACTAGCATTTGGTCTAGTAGCTAAGACACATGGCCTCTATGTGAGAAGTCATGGGTTCGAAATCCAGATGGGAGAAATCATTTGTTGTAATAACAAAAATATTAAATAGTTGGGACTTGGGTGGCTTGACCTCCAACCTTTACTCAAAAAAAAAAAAATTCATATTATCTCTAACCCTACTATCACTATAGCAGCTGTATTTGTCAATTTCCCATTATCCTTCCAATTTAATAGGCATTTAACTGGTATAATATTATCTGAATGTTCCAATTATTAGGGCTTTTTTCTGTTGACTCTCTTTATAAATGATTATTTTGTAGAGGAATACCAACTAATACTTACAACTCTTTGAAAAGCTAAGATCTCACTTGACATTAAAATATTTGTTTGGTTACCTAGAAAAGATAAGATACTTATGAAATGTAATCTCCAATCAAGAGGATGACAAGGTAATGTAGATTGTGTTTTTTGTGGAGCTCTGAGATAGTAAACCACCCCTTTATTACTTGTTTTTTTGTTCTTTCTTTATGGTCTTGGATTGAGAATCATAACAACTTTGTATTTAATTGTTCTCAAGTGTCGGATCTTTGGTACTTTGATTACTGGATTCCATTAAAGGACTCACTACTAGTTGAATTGATTAGGGATGCCACTTTGCGGATTGTATGATTAACAAGAAGTGTTATATGTTTTCAAAATTCTATTGTTCCTGATATTAAGGTTGTAGCTTCGGCTATTATTGCTTTAACTTTTTTTGGTGTAAGTCTCGATTAGATAATTCTTATTTTAAGCTATCTTTAATTATGCCTTTTGATGTATCTTCTTTAGCTCAGATAGGCCCTCTGATAGTTCTATTAGACACTGACACGCAGGACCAGGACAGCTCCCTGCTGGATTTCGACGTGGACCTTGGTCTTAGTTTAGAAGGGTCGTATCTAGCTGATTACTTGTGTGACAGAGTAGTTTATGATGCTATAAATGCTGCTGCTTTCTTCCTAGTACTTCATTAGCTAGTTCCTTCTCTGCTAGTGTTATAGCCATTAGTGATACCATTTACTTTTACTTTTTCATCTAGTGTTTTGCTAGCCTAGTTTATGTTAGTCCATTGTTATTTTGATGTGTTGTTGGAGATATTGTGATTGATGGTTATTTCTGCTAGTTAGCTTTTATTTTAGCAGTATATTTTGAATATGTTGTATAAATTCTATGGTTTCGTAATGAAACAGGGGGACATTACAAAAAAAAAAATTGTATATTTTATTTTATTATTAAAAATATAGTTCCATAAATAATTATTAAATGGAGGTCAAATTTTTTTTTTTAATAAGAATGGTGAGTGAGAGAGATAATATAAAATAAGAAGTATCACATGTGAGCTTTTGATTTTTTTTTTATTAAAAACAGTTATAAACGATAGTAATCTATCAAATTATACACAAATCATTTTTTTTAAAAGAATGGAGTCAATAGTATACAATTTCACAAAAAAGGGGGGGGGGGTCAATTTCTTGTACATATAACATTTTACTATAAATTATAGAACATAAATCTACTTCATTACTAGTTTTTGAAAAAAAAAAATGGAGATCAATTGACCCCCATTATATACTAATACCTCCATCTCTATATAGTATGCAAAGTATTTATCACTCCTCATTTTCAAAACGATCATAAGAAAGCTCGATTCAAGCACTTGATCAAACTAGTAAAAATATAACTTTTAAGACTTTTATCTCTAGTAATTAAGTTATAGATAATTTCAAAAAATATATTTTTTTAATAAGAATGGTGAGTGAGAGAGAATATAAAATTAGAAGTGTTATAGCCGCAACTTTTGAAATCATTAATTAACTAACAAGTTTTAAATTTGCGACTAATTAATTTTTTTTTTGTTAAATAACGAACAAATAAGTTTATAAATAAATATTCGTCAAGAAAAACATAATAAAATTTTGATGTCACAAAATTTATTGATTTTCTAAAATTTAATTTAAGACGATCGATTCGAATTAATAAATTAGATTATATAAGGTTGTTATTAAACTAACTTAAAATTGATAAATTTTTGAATTAAACTTGACAAATTTAATTTTTCATACTTAAAAATATAAATTTTGCGGCATATTGAAATTTAGAAATTCTTTTGTAAAATTAACAAGATTATTAAAAATCTAACAAGTTAGAATTAAAAACTAAGTTTCGTTGACTGTAATTGCTTCATTCCACTTTTATTCAATTAGATGATAATATTATTTTATTCCTATTATACTTTTTATTCGGTGATCAACCTCAACCCTTCAAATTTGTAAGTTGCACGGATCTTAGAGCATTCCTATTATCTTTTTAATTCAATTATCAATCCCAACCGTTCAAAAAATATATCCTGCACGAATCTTGAAGCAACCCTATTAATAAAACCCTTCCCTTTTATTTCTTTCCCTTCCGTCCCGTTCTCCTCTCTGTTCCTGGTCGCGAGCCCCACCCCCAGTCTCTCTCTCTTTTTCTTCCTTCGGAGAGAAGAAACGGAGGCGATCGCCTCCCGCCCACGCGCGTTGCGCTCGAATTGTCACCGCTGTCACCTCCCCTGTCAGAAGGGTCATACTTGCGACGACCCATTCCCTCTTCACCTGCTCTCGCGATTCTGATCGCTGTCCCGTCCGTCACCCGCTCTAGCAGCGCTATATAGGGGGTTTGCCTTCCTTGAGAGGTTTGGTTACCTCCTCCTTCGCTCATGTGTTGAGATTTCTTCTCTCTTGCTCTCTCTTTCTGTTTTTCCTCTGTGATTTGCGGACCTCAAAACCCTAGGGTTTGAGGTTGTTCCTTGTGCTTGCGTTTGTTCCCTGGTGCCTTCTTGTGTTGAGTCTGGTGCTTGGCGGTGCCATTTTGAGGTGGTGTTGGCTGATTTTTCTCGACGGCCGTGAGGCGAGCCCCTTTGCTTGGTTCCAGTTGTTCCTTTTGTTAGTACCTCGCGTGTGACCCTTCTCCTATCGGGTAAGGGTTCAACCCCGTCTTTCCTTTTTCTCTGTGATACCTGCTGTGTGATTCTGTTGCTGATACCAGTCGGTATCGTTGTATGCTGTGTTGCTTGTTCTGGTACGATGGCTGTTGAGCCTTTCTGTTTTGTTGTGATGTGTTGTGCTTTTGTTGATTTCTTGCTTGTACCGACTCTTGTTGTTCTTGATTTTTGTTTGCCTTACCGGCCTTGTTCTGTCCCCAGCTTCTGTGTTGTATGTGTGCTTGGCTCTGATTTGGGTTGTGTATGGTTCTGTGTTGTACCAGCCTTTGAACTGACAGGGACCCCTTTGTAATTTCTGAAAAAATTTAGGGATGATTTGGTAAAATAATTAGGCATTGTGTGAATTTGAGAATTTAAGGGACTAAAATGTAAAATGTTATTTTGAAATAGAAGGGCTTCGGCCTCTTTACTGTTGGGTTGAGAATTTAAATAAACTAAAAATTTATAACAAGTTTAGAATCGAAACCTTTTTAAATATTTTATTGTTGAAAACTTAAATGGAATTCCGTTGCGAATTAATAAGGACAATTAGTTAGCAACGAAAAATATTATCTTATATTTAGATTCGAAACGACGAATTAACGGCATAATTAGAATAGCAATAAAATAACGAATTTCGTGACTTAGTTAGAAATAATAAAAACATGTAAATTAGTTAAAGGTGTCGTGTTAAAATTTTATAATTAAATTTTGCATCTAAAATATAAAGTAATTAAACTATATTAAACTAAATACACATTTAATGATAATTATACTAATTACACATTCTGTAATTAAATAGCAATAGGGGTTTTCTAATTTATAAATTAACTTTCGAACTGAATTTCGAGTGATTAAAATACTTATGGTTAATGTAAGTAAAACTAAGGTAGCTAAGTAATTGAAATATATTAAATTAAGTGGAACACGTATAGTTTACCGTAACTCGTGATTAATTATTTTATGAGCATTCCGACGAACTAAATTGTGTAAAGCAGCCCACCTCGTAAATTTAATTAAAATAATAACTTTAGGGTAATAAATATTGTCTTAAACTAAATTATAAATTTAATATCACGTTAAGTTATCTAAGAATAATTTAGTACAAAATTTTAAATTAAAAATTTAGTTTAAAATAAATGATCACTAATTAGAATAAAATTTAGGAAGTTTATTTCAAATTCTAAAATCGCAAGTTATTAATTAATTAATAGCAAACTTTTATTCTATATACATCGTTTAAAATAATTTCAAATAATTTCTAATCAAAGTAAGTAAATTACTAATTGTACCTCTAATTTTATACATTTGAAATATGCCTAGTTATCGTACTAATTAAGATAGTAGACAACCAACGTACATTAATATTATACGTAATAAGAATATATATTTATTTTTAAGTAATGCGTTTTAATCGTATAACAATTATAATAAACATAATTGTCATAGAAATTAGCATAAGTAATTAATAAAACGTATTTATAGTTTTTACATGTATTAAAATAAATAAGTAATTAAGTAACACATGTTTTTCTCGAATAAATAATTAATAAACTTAATTACTATGGTAAATAATTCCAAACCTGAATCGGATTAGTCAGATTCTTTTTATTATGACTTATTTTCATTAAATAGACATAACCTGAAATTAAAGCAATTGAAGTTCCTATAAAACTATCATAGTGAACGACGAAATTATCGTACGAGTATTGTAACGAGATAAATTTTAACCAAGCAATTTATCTTCAGATGAAAATATTAAAAATATCATTTATTTTTAATCTAGTTAGGTTAAATTAGATCAAAGTGAATGACCAATATCTGACTAAATCGGATCAGTCAGACTGACTGAATTGATGAATTTTATAAACCGAAATAATCGAGAATTTAACGAGAACATATTAATTGGGGACGAGGGTTAGTATAATCTAGCGTAGATTCTTACTTAGCTTAAATTACGTAATTTCATATCAGCAGATCCATTACGAGACTGACCGGTGGTCCAATTCGACTGGTGCGTCGATCGGAGTTTACGAGGATCCAGGTGCCTTCACTGAGGGTTAGCCTCCACGTCTTCAGCCCTACAGGTGTGGGATATATGAATTATTTTCTTTTGTGGGCGTACTCTTACCAAGTCGTTCCACCTGACCTGACATTCACACTTTATTTTAAGTAGATGCATTAAAACTGTAGAGCATGTTTATCTTTTCTGCACTGTAGGTAGAAATTGCATAAACCCCGATAAATAAAAGAATTTATTGTTTTATTAGGAGTAGAGTAAATAAATAATATTATATATTATTATTAGAATATTAGGTTATTAGATTGCCTTCTTCTCGTAGAAGGCAATATATTATTGCATATTTACACGCATGCATTTGGTGAGAGCTGAGTAGAGACTGAATGACTGCGCTCCGGCTCGTGGAATGGAACACGAGTCGGCCTCGCAGCCATTGAGCTGGGGTGTCACTTGACTTTCCGGATGGTCTTCTAGGACTTATATTATATGTATAAACTTGATTATGTATTCATTAGATCATTTTACCATTACGTGCGGGCCGGACTCGAGCCCTGAGGCACGAACGATTCTGGAGTGATCTCCACCTACATTAGGAGCTACATTGCCTAGAACGGAATTCCACCCTTGTGGAATTGTGTGTGTGGTGCATATGGCCAGACACGAGCTCATATGCATGGGGGCCGGACTCGAGCCCCAAATCCTATTGATCTGGCCAGACGGTAGAGTTCTCACCTGCTCATGAGGGATGAGATTGACAACTTTTACGACTTGCATTGTATGATTTCTCCTATTTTATATGTTTGGTTATGGATCGTTTTAGAGTAAGGAACAAACACCGAATTAAGATATGTTCATCGGCTAGCGTGTTGTTAACTTGTGAGTAGTGCTCGGTGTCACTAGGCACCGTGTATCACTAGACTCTATGATCGCAGTCCTTAGACATATCTTGAGGATCTTTGATCTGATTAGCACAGCACGGGGTGACTTTTATTCGTACTATTATTATATAAATTCTACACTCAGTATTCCGATACTGATTTTTCCGATTTGACTATCAATAGTATATTCTTCTTGGATTTTTGTTTTGGGGAAACTTTTGCATGTTGGCATGTTAGGATATTCACATCATAATTAAAAGTGTTTTTCGTTCTTATTAGATATGGAGATAGGCTCACACATGTGCATATTTACTTACAAGCATAACTGTATTTAAATTTATAAATAAAAGTGCTTTGACCGTAGAGGATCCCTGAGGAAATAGTTCTGGGTCACATACTGAGCGATTCGTCGCTCACCCACAAGTTGTTTCGTGGGTTTTAGGTACAGAGTCTGACGATCCGCAGCTGGAGTTGTCAGGAGCTGTTCCCGAAGGCCACTCTGCTTGACTGTTAGGATCATCACCTGATTGATCTGCGAATTCGTATTTGTTCTTCTGTATATGGGATTGGTAGATCATGTATTACCTTTTGCTTAGATTATGTTTTGGATGTGACATAGATTGTTGTATTATATGTATGTGTATTTACTGATATGTGACTGATGTTTGACTTTTGATTTATATATTATATTTCGCTTCCGCTGCATATTGATGATTACTCTTAGCCTTGCGTATTTAACTGATTAATAAATACGAGGCGAGGTTGATCACACATTAATCCAGATATTCTGGTTTGGGGTGTGACAAGAAGTGTCACATGTGAGCTTTTAGTTTTTTTATTAAAAAAAGTTATAAAATGTTAGAAATTTATCAAATTATACATAAAACATTTTTTTTTAAAAGAATGGGTCAATAGTATACAATTTCACAAAAAAGGGGGTCAATTTCTTGTACATATAACATTTTACTATAAATTATAGAACAAAAGTCTACTTCATTATTAGTTTTTGAAAAAAAAAAAAATAGAGATCAATTGATCCCCATTATATACCAATACCTCCGTCTCTGTATATAGTATGCAAAGTATTTATCACTCTTCTTTTTCAAAACGATCATAATAAAGCTCGATTCAAGCACTTGATCAAACTAGTAAAAATATATTTTTAAGACTTTTATCCCAAGTAAAAGTTATAGATATATTTTATAAATATTGTGAAGTGTGCTGTTATCACTCCTTAAATATTGAATTAAATATTAATTGAATTAACTGTTGGCATAATTGGGTGTAAGTATAAAAAAAGTAATATTAATTTATCGCAAATCAAAGTTGGGAGCCACCATGATATTATTCAAACGAAAAAAATGTATTTTTTGTTTTGTTTTTCTAAGGGGAGAGTTTTATTTCGATATTTATCTCAGGAAAAGCATAGATAACAGGTTTCAGTGCCAATTATACTATAATCCTACAGTTTATTTCCTTCCATGTAATAAAATGGAAATAAATCTGCTGTTATTCATGCGCGAATTTCAATAAAATAAGCTTTTTGAACGAATCTTAACGAAAACCAACGGTTGGGATCTGTTAGGTTCCCGTTATTTTGTGGAATAATAGCAGATTTATTTCCCAATAAAATGACCTCCTCAATTATTTATTCGTGATCTTCTTATTTCCATGATTTTTTTTATATCCAAAATTAAATACAAATTGTCAAATATACTCACAAAAGGTAGATAATTTTAAAAATATCCAATTATTTGCCGGTCCTTATTTTTTATTAGAACCGGCCAATTATTGACTTGTTCTTGTTTTTTTTGAGATAGTTATATTAATTGTTGAGTTTATATTAAGACTAAACTTTTTTTATATTATTTGTTGTACATGTATTGACTAATTAAGTAAATATCAAGTTTCGAGAATGTCCGATAGGTAATAAATGACTTCATTTAAGCTTTGAGAATGTCCAATACTATATAATTTGATTTATTAGAAAGACTGTTAATTTTTATATTTGATTTATTTGAAATAAATATTATATTGAAAAGACTACTGAGAAAATATACTCTTCATAATTTTCTTTTATTTTTAAGTCATTTTGTCTCATCTTTCATAAATTATAAAAAATAGTAAAAATTGGTATTCTACAAGTTCATTATATAACCAATTTACCGAGCTATTTAGATCGAAAAATAGAAATGAAAATCTTAATAGGAAACTTCAACTCAAGTTTTGAAGCTTTTTTGTTTGTTTTTTTGGCAATTCTGAATTTTGAAAAACACATAATTGTCACTGACGCGTGCATATTTTGGCAAGCTTTTTAAAAAGTGATCATTTGTTGAAATCGGACACTCGAGCATTGTTTTATGGCCGTTTGAAGTTTCGTCATCATTTTATACCTTCTCATCAGTGAAGATATCGTCTCTCTTGCTTTATTTATTGTCCTAACCTTGGCTGTTTACGAGAGATGTATTAGATAAATACATGTACAACATGTAGGTGCTTTAGAAATGAGAGAAATGACATAAAAAAATTAGAGAGAATTTCACGTATACCCCTCAAAAACTTCAAAATTACATATTTCCCCCTCTAAAATTTAAAATTACATATTTCCCCCTCCAAACTTCAAAAACTAACATATTTACCCATTTTATTATATTTTATATTAAAACACATTATAAATTCATAAAATACCCATTTTACCCTTTATTAAAAATCATAAAACATCTATCTGACTCCAATTCGAATCTTAAAGGTTCATCTAACGTTTGAATTGCTTTAAGGTCTGTGTGTGTTATGTCAATATGAATCTTGAAGCGAACATGCACGAATATTGAAGCAATATGCACAGATATTGATGCAATGCATGCATATCAAAATCTCTTTAAGATCCGTGTGCACTATATCAGTACGAATCTTAAAGCGAACACACACATATCTTATTGCGATGCATATAGATCGGACGGTGGAGGAACCCTTCAGATTCAAATTTGAGTTCGATAGGGTGTTTTATACTTTTAATAAAGGGTAAAATGGGTATTTTATGAATTTAGAATGTGTTTTGGTATAAAAGATAATAAAATGGGTAAATATGTGAGTTTTTGAAGTTTAGAGGGGGAAATATGTAATTTTAAAATTTAGAGGGGGAAATACGTAATTTTGAAGTTTTTGAGGGGTATACATGAAATTGCCCCAAAAAATTAATACACATGCATTATAACATAAAGACACATATCAAATTTGTTAGAGCACTAATAAATATCCGTTTGTAAGAGATGTAATATTAATTTCAAATAAATCAAATATAAAAATCGGCAATCTTTCTAATAAATTAAATTATATAGTATTAGCCACTTTTCGGAGCTTAAATGAAGTCATTTATTACCTATCGGACATTCTCAAAACTTGATATTTACTAATTAGCCAATGCATATACAACAAATAATATAAAAAAAATTTAGTCTTAGCATGAACTCGACAATTAGTACAACTATCTCAAAAAAAAAAATCAAAAACCGGCTAATAATTGGTTAGTTTGAGCATTTTTAAAATTATCTACCTTTCGTGAACATATTTGACAATTTATTAATGACAAAAAAAATATTTGAAAATTTATATTTATTTTTAGATATTAATAAAAATCACAGTTCTTATTTTCTTCTTATTTCTTATGGCCACCTCCTCTCTCCGGCTCTCCCCTCCGAGTTCCGACTCTGTACTAGTTTTGAGTTGTAACGGTAGGTACATAACGCATGGGTCGCAATGGCAGCCTCAGCATACAGCCGAACCCACCTCTCCAGTCTATTCAAATCCTGCTCCTCCATTTCTCACCTCACTCAGCTCCATTCCTTCCTCTTCAAATCCGGCCTCCTCCACCATCCCCTTTACCTCCGTCCTCTCCTCTCCCTCTCCTCCCTTCCCCACTGGCGCAACCTCTCTTACTCCCTCTCCCTTCTCCTCACCTCCTTTTCTCTCAATGGTAGTAACTCTCTTTCTTACCTATCCCTCTCCCTCCCTCTCTTTCGTGCTCTCTCTTCTTCCATCCACCCTTCTTACTCCCTCTCTCTGTTCGTTTGCCTTCACTCCAATTCACCTTTCAGTTCATCTCCTTTCCCCTTACCTTTCCTGTTCAAATCTTGTGGCCGGGCTTTCTCCCTCGCTGACCCACCTTACACGCCGTTTATCCAATCAGGACTCAATTTACATTGCCATGTGATTGTGTTAGGTCATGTGAATGACCACTTTATTCAAAATTCTCTTATTTCCATGTACTCTCTTTTCTCAGATGTTGATTCAGCACGCAAGGTGTTTGATGAAATGGCTGTAAAAACCACCGCATCGTGGAATGCTCTGATGTCTGCTTATGATAAGATTGGGGATGTTAAGTCAGCTGAGATGCTCTTTCTTCAGATTCCCGAGAGGAATGTCACCTCGTACAATATTCTGATTAATAGGTTTGTTAAATCAGGAGATTTGCGCGGGGCAAAGTGGGTATTCGACGAAATGACCGAGAGAGATCCCATTTCATGGAACTCATTAATTGCTGGTTATGCTCGGGCTAAGAAATATAAGAGTGCCTTTGGATTATTTCATGAGATGCAAAGGAACCAAGTAGAGCCCACACAACTTACAATAAGTTTAGTTCTTGCTGCATGTGCAGAAACTTGTAACTTAATGCTGGGAAAGGAAATACATAGTTATTTGAATAGTAAGAACATTTTAATTGATGGATACGTTGGTAACTCATTGTTGGATATGTATGCAAAATGCGGATGCCTTGAGCTTGCCCGACAAGTGTTTGATGCAATGCCCATGAAGCATATTTCTTGTTGGAATGCAATGATTGTAGGCTTGGCTGTTCATGGCTGCTCTGATGAAGCATTGCAATTATTTTCAGCAATGGAGAAGGGGAAAAAACAGTTGCCTAACCGTACCAGTTTTCTTGGTGTATTGATTGCTTGTAGGCACAAGGGTTTGTTTAAAGAGGGCCAGAGATATTTCAACAAGATGATAGACGAGTACAAAATCGTACCCGACATAAAGCACTATGGTTGCATGATTGACTTGTTGAGCCGGTGCGGTTTGGTCGAGGAGGCATATGAGATGGCCAAGGAAATGCCAGTTAAGGCAAATACCATTCTTTGGAAAACAATTATCTCAGCTTGTCGGGTCCACGGGCATGTGGAGTTGGCAGACAAAGTGTTCAAGGAGTTGCAGGAGGTAGGCCCATTGGGAGAAGAGGAGCTTATTACCATGTCAAATGTTTATGCTGAGGCGGGGAAGTGGCGGGATGTAGAGAGATTGAGAGATAGGATGGTCGATTCTGGCAGTTTGAAGCTAGCGGGTTGGAGTCAAATCGATACTTTGGGTTGAGTTAGCGTGTAGATGCTGGTCTTTAAGCAATTAGTGACTTGCCAAAATGTACAAGCTAAATTACCATATTAATTCAATTGTTTTTGACATATAATCATAGAAAATATGACCATATATGACTTTTGCATTTCCCCAATATTGGTTATAATAATGTGTCTTAAGAAGAGAATAGGACAATGAATGATCTAACTTGATATTTTGTGACTTGGAACCATTAATTGCATTAATGTAGTACTATTGTTGAGAAATTGAGGTGGTTGTTTATATCAGCATTCAAGATTTGTTGACAGTGTTTGTTGAAACTTAATAAGATAATTTTATAAGCATTTATCCGTCCAAGATTTTACACGAGATAAATAATGCGCTTATTTAGAGTTTGAAATAAATATCTAGTTTGTTACCAGAAATATTTATTAAACTGTACATTTAATTGTGGTTCGATATAATTCCTGCTCTTTTTTGGTTGTTGTCAAACTAACATAAATTGATTGCAAATTGAAAAAAAAGTAATTGAACACATATCGTCGATTTACATATCTTAGTAAACTATTTTGGTAGCAATCACTAGTTAGTCAAATAAATTATGTGGCTTATTTGCATTGAATAAATAAAAGGATAACGATAGGAGAAAACAACATTTGTGAAAGGGACTCATACGCGGGTTAGAAATTGCCAGACCAGCTATTTGATTTTTATTCATACAAATAGAAGAACAGATAAAAGACCAAAACAAATAAAATAATTCTAAACAAAATATTAGTTTCCAAAACTGGACTCTAAAACACTTATAATTGATGAGTTGACTTGAAAAGTCTTAGTCAAAACCTCCATTGGAATCGCCGGTTTCGCACCAAACAAACCGAGTGGTGCTGACACCACACCTGGCAACTGACTGTTAAACAGAGTTATTGCCGTCGCCGATTCATTCCCGACATTGTATTGAAAGTGCAAAAGTCCCTTTGGGATGACAAAGGTCCCTCCAGGCCCCAAAACTTTGGAATAGAAGTTATTTGCTGTACTGATAAACCCAACAAGGAGGTTTCCCTTGAGAACAAACACAAGCTCCGAAGAACGTGGATGGCTGTGAAGCGGGTTGACCCCACCAGGTGCAACATCAACACGGTTGATTGCGAGACCCAGTGTGTTTAACCCTGGAAAACTAAGCACGTTTCCTGGCGCAATACTGGACCCGAATCTGTTATCCGTGTTTCCTTCTTTTGAGAGACCAGCGAAAAAGAAGTCGTCTGAAACGACGGATGATGCAGGCTTACAAAAAAAGCCATTGATTGTGGTATCGGTTGTCGGGTTGTTGGCGACACAGAAGTCTTGCAATTGATCGGGATCAGCGTAGCATGTTGAAAGGAAAGAAATGGTGATGAGACAACAGAGCAAGAGTGATGTAAGTTTTTGCTCCATTTATGTTAATTTATGTGGGTAATTACTAGTATGTGGTACCCTTCTTATATAGCATAGATTACATAGTAGTTGTTAGTTTCTGGGTAAAGATATTGACAGTGCTGTTTTGGCTTCATGCAGCACACAGACAATAAAGTCAAAATCAAAAAAAAAAAAACAAAAAAAAACATAGATTTGTGTGCTGCATGAAGCTGAAACAGAGTTGTCAATAATTTACCCTAAATGTATTTCATTATTGGTTAAGTTTGAAGAGTTCAAAACTGGCGTAATCAGAAAATCAAGAAACAAAGAATTTGGAATGAAGAAGTTTCAAAAGGGCAAGATGCGTTGAAATCTGATAGTGAAATGAACCAAGATATTTATTAGATAGTGCGTTTGGTAATAAATGTATATCTAATTTCTTACTTTTATTCTTGACAATTGTAAAGTTTGTACAGTAAGATGTTACTGTCAGATCTCAGATGACTGGGTCAAATTTAATTGAGGGACGTATTGATTTAGAGACTTGACCCAATATTGTGTTTTCACACAAGCAAGTCTACAGAAAATATATGAAATTATGTTTCACCTACAAATTAAAATACATCTTCTTAATTCGGCTCTCAATAAAGATACTGAACTGTACAGTACAATTCATTATCTTTATTGACAGAGCCGGATTAAGAAAATGTATTTTAATTTGTAGGTGAAACATAATTTCATATATTTTTTTCCACAAACAAGTTCATATGAAAATACACCACAAGTTCATGTGAAACATTGTTGTGTAGTTCTCTCCTTATTTTTTTTTGAACAATGGATGAGACTAGTGCCCCCACCATATCAGTTAATTTTTTTTTAGGACTCATACCAATTCATATTAAAATAAAAATGTTTGGTTTGGGTTTTTGAACTATTATCAAATATCAGTAACTCAGCTATATATATATATATATATGAGGATGGTTCAAATGCCTCCATTTTTTGTGCCTCCACCATGCCTCCATTTTTAAAATGTTAATAACTCAAAATTTAAATTATAAACGTTAAAATAAAAAAAACGTTAAAATAAAACCGTTAGATGTGATCTATGTTATTTTCTCTATGTGCTCGTAAAAAATTATCACGTTTCGGTTTTGTTTATACGTGAATCAATAAGTTGAAAAATCAACGTCTAGAAATTATCCACATTAATATGTTTTTATAAGCTCTTGATGACAACCAAAACAAAATTGAAATGTCATAATTTTTTACACATGCAAAGATAAAATGATGTAAATCATATCCAACGGTTTTATTTTAACTTTTAAGTTTTAAATTTTGAGTTATTAATGTTTTTAAAAATGGAGGCATGATGGAGGCACAAAAAATGGAGGCATTTGAACCCTCCTCTATATATATATATAGAGAGAGAGAGAGTAGAACTAGGGTGCTCCTAAGTTCACCAAGGCTCTTGTGAACTCAACTCTAAAATCTATCGAATCGACTTTAAACGATAAATTCAAGCCGTTAAAATCCTTCTACTTAATGAGTGATGCGTCTACATGTGAAAATTTTAAAGTTTTGAATTAATTTAATATAGAGTCAAGTGGACAAAAAGAGTTCAAAAAATGAATGCATTAAAATTAATTTATAAACCTAAAACTTTTGACCACTTGACTCCATATTAAATTAATTCAAAATTTTAAAATTTTCACATGTCGACGCATCACTCATTAGGTAGAAGACTTTCAACAGTTTGGATTCATCATTTAAAGTCTATTCGATATATTTTAGAATTGAGTTCACAAAGAGACTTGGTGAACTTAGGAGCACCCTAGTTCTACTCTCTCTCTCTCTCTCTCTCTCTCTATATAGAGAGAGAGAGGGGGGGGGGTTGGCTAATATACAATCGATTGTTCCTGAACTCTTGTGCAACCAAATTGTTTTCCGATTTTCAAAGTCCAAACAGTCGATCTATATATATATATATACACACACATACATATACTAGTATCGTGCTTGTGCGTTGCAACGGGAACATATTATAATATTTAACATTAAGATTGAACAAAGAGACAAATAATAAATTATGATAAAAGAAACAACAAAAAATGACATATAGTTTCTGCAATAAGGTTTAACGAGCATATAGTTTCTGCCTTTATAAAGAGGAAGATGGGAAGAGTGGGGATCATATGGATTAAGCACGACTTTAATTTAACAACATTCTTTGCAATGAAAATAGAAAAATGTCCTCCTCAATGTTTGCGTTAAAATTTAATTAAAGAAATGTGGAAATTTGGCAAGAAATAAATCAATAATATGCTTTTTTTGTTCTCTTCTCAAAATGAATAAAGAGGTAGGCAATTCAAAAATGAGATATGATATCTGTCAAAATTAGAAATTAATCTCTTTATGAGCCAATCAAAGCAGGAGAGATATGGTAACAAAATTTAATGATAATTTCATTTTCTCAATTCTTGACATTACATGGCAATACGTGTGGTGAGTATATCCCTAACTAAATTTAGACTTCTACACATAAAAATGATGCATTCAATCAAGAGGAGGGTTCCAATGCCTCATTTTCTCATACCTCATTCATATCTCATGTTATATATCTCCATTTTCAAAATCCAAACTATTGATTCGAACCGTTCAACATGATATTCATGCTAAAATATGCTTAGGGATGAAATTTTATAATTTTTGCAATTTTTTTACTATATTTTAAGATAGGTACAAAATCACTGTATCTGGACTGTTCAAAAAACAGTAATTTGGGCTTTTGTCTCTAGTATTTTAAGCCCGTCATTCTCGCTCTTGTGTCTCTAGTATCAAAATGAGAAATAATTAAGCAACACAAATTATAAAAACAATTAAGCGTTTGGGCTTATGTCTGAGGTAGAGCGGGAGAGAGCCCAATGGGCCGAGTGAGAGAAGGCTGGAAATTAGATTCATCTGAGGCGCAGTGAAGACTGAAGACCGATTTTTTTTGTTAATAGGACATAAAAAAAATAAAAAAAAAAGAAACCGGAATGGAATGCAAATGCCAAATCTCTCTCATTTGGTAGGCAAGACTGAAAAGAACGAACAACACTTCTGGTTGTAAGCCCTTAGGGGATTTCATTAAATATCAGAGCACATTATAAGTCTATTCCAGTATTGATATTCTTATTACATAAAGATAGTATCCTATACACTGAACTACTTGTAAAATTTCTCACTGTTAAAAATGAAAGAGAAGAGAAAAAGTAAAACCAATAGATGCAAAATATTCAGTTCACGCCAAATTAGTAAGTTAATGAGCATGTTCATTATCATATGCAAACGTAGCAGTAGGACGAGTGTGACTACACCGTGTCAATACTGCCTAGATAAACCGAAGTATATTAATAAATAAATCGGGTATTAAGAAATAAATAAGAATATTAAGAAATAAATTGAACTATTTAAAACAATTTATTAAGAAATAAATCAGGGTATTAAAAAATAAACTGGGACGGTTTGGACCAAATTCATAATATATAAAAGTTCAGTTGGTTCGGTTATGAAAATTTTCAAACTGAACCGAAGTTATAATTCGGTTTTAATAACAAACCGAACCGAATCATTCAACTAAAAAAATCGAACCGTTTGAACCAATCTAATTCGGCTCGTTCCAAAACCGATTAAACCGGACTCAATGAACACCCCTACACCCCTTTTAATTTGTTCCTAAATCGACATCCGAAACAAATGTACCGGTCTAGAATAAATATACATTCTTGGATAGGCCTGGTTCGTGCTCCGAGTACGGAAAAACAGTATTCATCAGTTCAACATTGATCTCGATGCATTTTCGACCGATAGATCACGGTATCATCAGTACTCCTCTAAATACCATGTTAAAAAAATTGGTTTCCAAGCGCCTATCTACCCAAACGAAATCTGAACCGTTCATTCAGTAAATTTGAGCCACTCATCAAAACATATCTCAATCTCAGCCTTTCATGAATTTTTTTGATTTTATGTATCTATTTCATGTTATCACTGGTGTAAAAATCTAAATTTAATTAGATCCGTACCCGCGACATGAAAATCCACATGAAAACTACGCGTTTCTGACTTCTTGTCCTTCCCGACGCAAATTATTACAGCGCCTCCTTTTCTCCTTCCTCACACAAATTATTACAGCACCCCCTTTTCTCCTTCCCCACGCAAATTGTCACAGTGCTTCTTTTTCTCCTTTTCTACTTCCTGGAGAAGGAGAAGGAAACCCAAATCCCCATTCGTCAAAGTTGAGAAAATTTTGAGCTTGCTTGCATTTTAAGCAGCCTCTTTCGTCCGAACCAAAATCTTAAACCTCTTCTTTGTTTTCTTCATTACGGATTGGGATCGAGCAAGAGATGGCTTCCGCTCCCTCTTCACCGCTTCTCTCACCTCTCCGTGTGCCGCCTCTCCATCTCCCTCTGCGGCTCCCTAAATCGCATTTCTCGGGTTCCCCGGCTCTCTCCCTCTCTGAAACCGCAGCTCTTCCCTTGAAGTCCCGGTCGCTCAGCCCCATCTCAGCCACTTCTGAGAGTTTGTTAAAATCTTTGTTCTTCCAGCTACTACAGTTTTTAAAAAAAAAATTGTCAGGAGGTATATATATTTCGAGAGTTGTTGGTTTTTTGTTTTGTTTATTAGAATCATCATATTTTATGACAATTACGTCAATCAGTAATGCAATTTGGAAATAATTTGGTCATATTGATCAAGTCTTTATAAAAATCAAACTACTTCCAGATTTATATTTTACTAGCATCAATTTCCAGGTTATTTAATCATTGATCTGTTTGAACTTTTATTAGGTTGTTGAGGTGTCGACCTCTAAGACTGGCAAGCATGGCCATGCCAAGTGTCACTTTGTTGCCATTGATATCTTCAATGGGAAGAAACTTGAGGATATTGCTCCTTCCTCCAATGACCTGTGTTTCTACCGCTGACACTGCCATGATTTGCAGATGGTATTTACCTTGATTTATTTCCGTTGTTATTCAATCTAAAACAATTTATAATGTTACTTTAAAAGGGCCCTAATAACCCATTAGTGGCTTTATTATGATCCCATTTGTTTTATATCAGACGTATCAGTTTGGAAAAACATGGTTTGAGTCAAGAATAACAGCAGTTATGGACCTGTATTTACTCTTTCTAATTTACTTAATTTTCTTTTTATGAAGCTCTCTTCATATTTGTATCTCAAGTGCTTTGTCACACTAAATTTACTGTCAAATTCATTGCATACTATTATGAAGACTATGTTCAGTACGATTGCTTGTGAGAAATACTTGCATGTGTTTCTCTGTGTATAAAAAACTCTTTCTGAGAAATATTTCTTTTGGCCAGCTCTTTTGCAATACAATATAAGTGTCAAATTGGATTAATTACAAGGAGTTGAAAATTGTTGCTTAGAATTTATTTTTTTGGCAATAATTTTTATCAAGCTCTCTTTTCAAAAACAATTTACACTAATTGGCAAGTTCACTTTTCGTATGTGGTTTCTAATAATAAACAATAACTAAATTAAGCTTGACATTAGAAAGAACAAGTGACCTTTCTTTTCCATTGTACAATCTAAACCAATTTATTTAGAAGTTCTTATTCATTTTTTTTCCAACTGAATCATCATGATAGTCAGTGAAGTTTTCGTATTGATTCAGCTAAATTTTCTTATAAGACAGAATATGGTCTAATTATCCTCAATAGATTGAATATGCAAGATCAACTTTCCACATGATTGATTATTATATATTTGGTTTCTGTGGGAAACAAATGTCGTCACTTTAATTGAGTTCAGTTGCATTGAGGGCAAAATAGTCATATTTTGATCAAATATAAGTTACACCGTGCCTTCCTTTCCTCTTATAAATGGAGCAAGAAAATGCATTTTAATTTTCTCTCTCCTTCCCTCCCCCTCTAATATAATTTCTAGAGCATGCTCTTAAGGTTTTTTAATTACTGTCTTTGCTAATTTACTATCTCCTTTTGTGTCCTTATGTCAGAGTTGATCCACTACACTGTCTAAGAATTCAGCTGATATCAGTTCCCAGTTGCTTCTGATTCATGTTCTCGTACCTTGTGTCATGGTCATGGGCCTTAAGGACCAGCTTAAAGATCAATTTAAGGTAAATGTGAATATTCTTTGCAGACACACCTTGTCTATGATGCTAAAATTATTTAAACTAAATCGTCTGAAAATTGAAGCATCTCAAACACTCGATTGATGTTGTTACTTTTTTATTTTGAAATCTTGATAACAGAAAATTAAATTTATCAGGATGAAGAAAACGTGAAGGCCATTGCTTGTTTGTTTAGCAATTTTGACAATTGAGAGGGTTGCAAGCTTTAATTCAGTATCCAGGTAAAAATGTAAACAGTTGAAAATATCACTTGAATATTAAATTTGTTTGTTTGTTGAAATTATCAGAAACACTGATAATCTCGGGTGTAATTTTTTTTTCATATTTGTGTTGGTAAGAGAATATTGAAATATTTGACAATTTTCAGAACAAGTTAGGAAAGCAGGACATCAAGTGGTGGTCACAGGAGCCGACAAAGTGTAAAATTAAATCTATACTTTTATTTATTTATATAAAGGAATAGTTGTTTATGTGGTTTTACCTATCTTTACAGTTTGAACTTAACCTTTTTATTTCATAGCTCGAATTCGCTAAAGATCTGGAACAGGAAGCTAAAGGTGACAAGTCAGCACCCGTTCAAATTAAGAATTGAGGCAATTTATTTTTTGAATCTAAACAAACAAACAAATTTAATATTTGATTATCAGGGTTTCTAATATATTGGTTTGGAATTTAGCAAAGAGGAACAATTTATGAAGAAAGTAGAGGCGATGCATTTAAAACAGGTGAAGATGCGTATCCCCATTACTCAGGGTTTACCGTGGACCACTGACGAGCCAGAGGTGAAAACTCATCCGATTTTACTTTTGTCTTTTTGATACTAAAGTGGAACATGTGTGCTCCCAGAAAACAAAGTTCATATTACACCTTTCGGAAAAAAATATAAATTATGCTATGAAACAAGTAAATTATGAAATTATAAATTATCACCATGTACTCTAATACCTTTAGAGTACACACAAATTATGTAGAAAAAAAAGTGGAGTGTAGTTTGGAAATATTTTGAAGAAAATGTGGGGGTATAAAGGACATTTCATCTTTTTCGGGGTTAAATTTTCATTTTCTTTTTTCAAAGGTTGCAATCGTGAGTTTTGCACAAGATTAGCATTATTTCTAGCTTTAGGAATTGCTTGCATTATGAGGGCACCTGTAGTCCTGTACCGTGCATGGTTTGTTCATTTTGTGCCAGCCAATGTTGATAACCCTTTTACTTGCTTATTTTCAGACCAAAGAAAAAAGAAAATACCTCCTAATGTATAATCTTGCATTTTTATCAGTGTCCATAAATAAGATCTATAACTCTAATCTCACTAACTCTTGAAGTAACAAGTTACGAATTGGCACTGAAATCTCAAAAGAGATTTATCAGTAAGGTCCATATTGTGTCTAATACACAATTTTCAAGTTATTTTTTAAAATTAGTCATTGTTTATTGATCCTGTTTTAATAAGAAAAAAGAAACCAATAATGAAGGATTTTTTGGTGAGTTATTGTGCCTTGCAAGAGCTTCTGGCATCGAATGCTGTGGTGTAACTAATTTGTTCGATTGAGTTGAACAAGGATTGTTTAAAAAAAGGGAGTGATTTGCATTTCTATCAGATATTTTTTCTTGTTTTGTTTATTCAGATGATTTGTGATACAAATTAATGTCAACCAATGTATGGAGTGGAATGAGAAAAAAAGAGAAATCGGTGAATAAGTATGTTGTTTATTGCAATCTGAGGCAATAACATTTAGAGAGGTGTTTCTTAATGTTATTATGTCTGGCAAATTTTACTGTTCTATGAAACCTAAGACTATCTATTGAAAAATGTATTTGTAGTTATTTTTGAACTATTAAACATTTTTTTCTTAATAAACAGATAGGTGCTTCTTAATGTTATTAGGTTTTGAAAATGCCTTGATTCGTAAGCCATTCTTCATGCATTTAAGTGATCTTAATTGCAAGATTTATATTTCATGAATGTTGCATAAAATTTGTGCTTCATGTATGCATGATATGAGAAGTCAATTTAGTCTTATTAAAAAATTTGATATTTTATTTTCAAGTTATTTACAATTTATTATCTTCACTTAAATGAATTGTTAACAGTGAAGACAAATAATATATTATCAAGTTCTAAGATTATCATTTGTTCATATTATTAACTAATACATGATGAACAGATCGAATAAAAGTTAATCACATCTAAAGAAAGTCACTAAAATAATATTTTAATTCCGTTGCAACGCACGGACACTTGACTAGTATCTGTAAATCGAGTTTATTTCGCACAGAAGTCTCGATAAACCTAAAATAGGTTATTATTTAATTACTAGTTAGCTCATAATCTCCCTCCTTAAATACTCTTTTCTTAAACCTCTCTCTCTCATTCTCTCTTCTTGGCAACTCTGAAAATTGAATTCTCCATTCCCATTCCTCTTCCCTCGGAAAACAGAAAAGAAAAATACAACAAAAAAAGAAGAAGAAAAAGAAAGAACGAAAGAATGATAGAAAGAAAGGGAAGAAAGACGAGGATCAAATTTTTTTTTTTTTTTTCAGATGAGGTTTTAATTCACAACTCATCCCCTTCAAGAAGTCCCATCCTGTAAAATGCATCATTAAATATCTTTACAAGGTTTCAATTTTATGGCCTAGAGCAATCTTGAGATCAAGAACTTGCCAAACTTGAATGGTTCAGACAAGCACAACCATTAGCAAGGTACGATTTCGTGAACTTTTCCCCATTTCTTTTGGTTTATGAACGTCGATACTTCTTTTGGAATTTCTTCGTACTTTACTGAGCAATATTATTAGCAATTTGTATCATATAATCTTGCCTACGCTGTTACTCTATTTTGGGAATCAAATACTAGTAAGTGTCCTAAGTTTCGGTTTAGGGTTTTAGAGTTTAGGCTTCATAGTATGGTTATCAACTACGAGTCATTTTAATTTGGTTTTTTTTATATCTGTCTAACAAAGAATTTTTGGTTTTATCTCTCTCGCCAATCCTTCCTTGGCAAACTCTGAAAATTGAATTCACCATTGGCATTCCCATTCCTCTTCCCTTGGAAAAGGAAAAAAAATAAAAGCAAGAAAGAAAGGGAAGACAGTTGAGGAACTGTTTTTATTTTTTTTTCATTTGAGGCATTAATTCACAACTCATCCCCTTCAAGAAGTCCAATCATATAAAATGGATCATTAAATCTCTTTACAAGGTTTCGATTTTATGGCCGAGAGCAATCTTGAGGATCAAGAACTTGCGAAATAAGAAGGTGACACTGTTCTTGATGCTTCAGACAAGCACAACCATTGGGAAGGTACTATTTCCTAAATTTTTTCCCATTTTCTCGATTTATGAATGTCGGTACTTCTTTTGACTTTCTTGGACTTTTCTTAACAAGATTATTAGAAGTTTGTGTCATATAATTTTGCTAAGGCTGTTGCTCTATTTTGGGAATCAATACCTGTAAGAGGATTCTGTTTTTTTTGTTGATATTTTTTAAAGCACTCTATAACAATAATTTAAGTCAAAATTGGTTTTAGGGTTTATATATGCTTCATAATATGGTCGAAATTAATATAATACAAGTCATTTTTTGGTGTTATCTCTGTTAACAAATAATTTGCGAAATTATAACCAAGTTCACACAAGTTTTGGGTCTAATTTTGGATCAATTTTGCATTGTTGGTCTTACATGACCAACTGATACGTACTGGCTAAAATGAAATGCATTGTACAGACCAAAATAATATTCTGTTGGAGGAAATTATTACTAAGTGATAATGTCACTAACCTCATATTTTTTTACTGGACAAGAATGACCAGTTATGATGATGTAAAAGTGGAGAGCAGGAAGGGAGGAAAAACAATCAAAGAAAAGGAGTGTAATGAAAAAGAAAAGATTGGAAAGCTCCTTTGACCAATCATAGAATTTAATGAAGGTATGAAATTCTAAAATCTTTCCTTTAGTTTCTTGATCCCTGAATAATATATTAAGGTTTCACTTTTATACCTGAAAGGTAATTGTAGCATTTATTATGGCTGACAATGGGTTAGTTTTATCTTATAAATCTTTTTCGGGGAATTATATGGGTAAACTTTCTAAGAAAATTTAATTGTTAATGATATTTATGACGTATCCTATGAGAGTGAATTGAGTCAGAGTGGGGTTATGCTGAGAAGCTTGGTGTTGTGGGTTAATGTGATATGATTTGAATTGTACTGAAATTGATACCAAATAACATGAGTGATTCAATTCTAGTGCTTGTATTTACCAAATGACATGATTAATTTCTTTTGAAGTGAATTATCACCCAATGAAAAATATTAGTAAAGTCATTTTTTGTACAGGGAAAGGGTAAAATAGGATGATGAAATTGTAAAAACAAATGGAAAGAGATGTGGACAACGAACACAAAAAATGTGAAGAAAATAGACGAATATGCGAGATATATGAACATGGCTCAAAAAAGGTAGAAAAGATAAATGTTAATAAGACTGATCATCAACAAAGGAACAAGTAGGAGATAAGCGAACAAAGCATGATGAAAGGAGAACAGTTTATCAGTTCGAGAAGGACAAACAAAATCAAGGAGAAAATAAGCTAAAGAGGAATGACGAAGGGAGACATCAGGAATCAAAAGGTATTATTATCAATAATGTTGTCACTTGTCAGCTTCAAGGAAAAAATCAAATTTAAAAAAATAATGAATGTAAGAAGAAGATGATACAGAAAAGCTATAGATAGAAGATATATGATGAACATACGAAAACTTTGAAGAAGGTTGGATAATAAGTAAACGACTATATGACGAATATGCGAGATATATGGACAAGGCTGCAAAAAAAGTAGAAAAGATAAATGATAGGATTACTGATCATTAACAAAGGAACAAGTCAGAGACAAAAGACAAAGGAGGAGACAAGTGAACAATTTATCAATTCGAGAAGGACAAACAAAATTAATGAGAATCAATGACGTTGTCGGCTTCAAAGGAAAAATCAATTTGAAAAGAAAAACTAGTAAATTGAAGAAGGTCGGATATGATGAAAGGCATCAGGAATCAAAAGGTAAGAGTATCAATGACGTTGCCAGCTTCAAGGAAAAATCAATTTTAAAAATATAATGAAATTAAGGAAAAGATGATACTGAAAAGCTATAGACAGAAGATATATGACAAACATATGAAAAATTTGAAGAATGTCGGATAAAAAGTAAATATGACAAATATGCGAGATATATGGACAAGGCTGCAAAAAAGTAGAAAAGATAATATTATTGATCATTAAAAAAGGAACAAGTCGGAGACAAGCGAACAATTTATCAGTTTGAGAAGAACAAACAAAATCAATGAGAATCAATGATGCGCGTTGTCGGCATTCAACGAAACATCAATTTGAAAAAAAGAACTAGTAAATTGAAGAAAGTCGGATATGTCAATGACGTTGTCAGCTTCATGGAAAAATCAATTTTAATAAATTAATAGAAAGTAAGGAGAAGATGATACGAAAAGCTATAGAGAGAACATATATGATGAACATATGAAAAATTTGAAGGTCGGATTAAAAGTAAAGAGGGGCCATATGAGAAATATGTGAGGTAATACAGACAAGGCTGCAAAAAAAAGTAGAAAATATAAATGATAATAAGACTGAACATCAACAAAGGAACAAGTAGGAGAAAGAAGACAAAGGAGGAGACAAGTGAACAATTTATCAGTTCGAGAAGGACAAACAAAATCAACGAGAATCAATGACGTTGTTGTTGGCTTCCAAGGAAAAATCAATTTGCAAAGAGAAACAATTAGTCTGGGCTTGGCCTACTAAGTGCAATAAAAAGTTGAACGAAAAGGATGGAAAAAAAGTAAAAACAAAAAAAAATGGAAGTAAGGAGAAGTTGATACTGAAAAACTATAGACAGAAGATACATGATGAACATATGAAAATTAAAGAAGAGTCATATGACAAATATGTGAGATATATGAACTAGGCTGCAAAAAAGGTAGAAAAGATAAATGATAATAAGACTGATCATCAACAAAGGAACAAGTAGGATACATAAGACAAAGAAGGAGACATGTGAGTGAAGAAATAAAAAATGACGAACAGAGAACAGTTTATCAGTTTGAGAAGGACAAACAATCTAGGAAACATCAGGAATCAAAAGGTAGGAGTATCTGGACTTGACCTACTAAGTGCAAGAAATATTTGAATGAAAAGGAAAGAGGACGTTGGAAGGAGCACTGTTTGTCAGTTCGAGTTGACAAAATAGAAAAAAGTAGAAAACAAAGATACAAATATATGATATATATGGACAAGGCTGGAGAAAAAGTAAGCAAAAATAAAAGCGATAAGAAGACTGAGCATATAAAAAAAAAAAGACTAGCAAAGGAGACATCATGAATCAGTAACTACAAATTTTAGTGGAAATAAAAATGACAATTGGAAGAAGATAAATTTATCAGTTTATCTTCAAATGTAATAGGGTTTCTGGGCTTAAGCTTTTTTGGTACTCTCTCTTGATTTCTTTCTTTCTTTATATCTATTTTTGGTTATGTTTTATAAATATACTAACATTTGTTTCAAGCTTTTAACTCCGCCCATGTAATTGTAACATAGCCGGTCTCAAGCCCGGATTAAAGGAGGAGAGGAAACTTGCAAATGTTTGAATAAAAAGAAGAAAAAAAGATATGAAGAAAATTGAAGTTTAGCAGTTGACAGTCTACTGGTACTAACTGTTCAGGTCTTGGTACTAGTATGTACCAGCTGAGATTATCTGTACTATTTGCAGGAACATTTATAAGTTGAAGTAGTTGTCTCAAAAAAAAAAAGTAGTTGAAGTTGTCATATATATCTTGGTGATTATCATAATTGAGAGTGTTGATGAGAAAAATGAAAGAAGCTCAGTTTTGGTCCTTTGCTTAGCTGATAAGAGAAAGGGTATGTTATCCTCTTCTTTCTCAGTTTACTGTCTCTAGTTAAGCTTTTTTTTTGTTTGAGTTGCAATGGTAATGTAAACTTTAACTTGACATGGGTGAATTAGTGGTTGTTGTATTGACTTCTGATTGATGTGATTTGAACTCTTGTACTTGTGCAAAATTACAATTTTCTTTTGGAGGCTTTGATAGTTGGCTAATATAAACAAACTGGATTATGAATTATTAATTTAGGCTGTATCTGGTGCTGATTCAGCAAACACACACTTAACTACTGGCTATATAAGTTGCATGCTTCAACTTAATTACATTAGCTGAAGCATTCACAATTGCTCATAGAGCGTTAAATCTGTGTGCTATTTTGTGATATTGTGTAAATGTATCTTACATTTTTAAATCTGCACTAATAGCAGAAAATTTTAGGTTTGTCTCCTTGATGATGTGGCAGAGGCAATAGACAAGCTGCTTACTAGCAGGCCCACCAAATTGTCAGTAGATATTCGCTTCAATTGCACGTTGGGTTTGGTAATATTTTCCTACCCAATTTTCAAATGAGAATATTATACTTTGACTGTTGAATACACTCTTTGTCAATATGTCTGCTGATATAGCATTGTTCTCAAGGAAACAACCCCAAATTGGTATCTTAAATGCTAGGGTTGCCCATTGGTTGAAAGGTTGCCACTATGAACCATAATTCATTTATACTAAATTGAATTATCTAATTTGATTAATTGGTTCAAAATAAGGAGCAGCAGCAAGCTGATATCACTTGCATCACTATGACCAAGTCCTATCTGATACAAAATCATATATATCTTGTTGCTTTAAAAGTAAAAATTGTATGTGTGCGATTATCGGTACTGTTCCAGCAAGTGAAAAAAGTTATAATTCAACTGAGACAACTTTAATTTATTTATTTGGATCAACAAAAGGTATCAAGGAACAATTGCATATTTCATAAATAATTGGAGAGAGCCAGAAAGGCAGAGAGAGAGAAGGCTCGGAATAAGATTGATCTGAGGCACGGTGAAGAGATTGACCCAGAGATAATTTTTTTTCCTTTTTCAGGTTTGGTGGTACTTTTTTTTTTATTCTTTTATTGGGTTAGGTGGTTTCATTCTGAAAAAATGCACGATGAGATGTCGATGTTTGGACAGCCACTGTCAAGACTTAAAAAAAAAAAAATATTTGAAAGACAGTTAAGTAGTTAACCATCATTCAAGGCCGTAGATTTATAATTTATACAGACTACTGCAGTGCAAGCAGTCTGCTATCTGCATAAATCATATCATTGGTAATAGAAGTTTGAATTTTCAGCAATCAATAGTTATCACATAAGATGTTTTGGCTAAAATACTAATTCATAAACAAACCCCGGTACGTAACAAGGATGCTTTTATTCAATCAATTGTATGTATATATCCAACCAACATTTACACAATGAATACAATATATAAGACTATAACGAATAGCTTAAAAACAAGCACTAGAATACACATGGAGCTATGCAAATGCTAATTAATTAAATTAAAGTAATTAGTTATAAGGTGAGGTTGCTTGTCCAAACTTGGACATGAGAAGCTGGATGACTGACGCATCAACCTGGAACGTCTTTGTCAGCACATCAATCGGAATTGCTGGTTTTGACCCAAACAGGGTAAATGGAGCCAACACAACTCCCGGCAACTGGCTATTAAAAGCTGTGATAACCACTCCATTTTCTTTCCCAGTGTTGTACTGGAAATGAGTGAGTCCTCGGGGGATAATGAAGTTCTCACCAGCCTTTAAAACTTTCGAATAGAAAACATTTGCAGTGCTGATGAAACCAACAAGCAGTTCCCCTTGAACAACAAATCCGATTTCAGAAGCACGGGGGTGGCTATGGAGCGGGTTGATACCACCGGGAGCTAAGTCAACACGGTTCATTGAGAGACCTAGGGTATTCAGGCCAGGAAAGTTCTGAACATTGCCTGCTGTAATGTTAGATTTAAACATGTTATTTGTATTTCCTGTCACGGCAAGTCCACCGAAAAAGAAATCATTGGAGACAACATCGGAAGCCGGTTTGCAAGGGAAGCCGTTGACAGTGATATCGAATTGGAGGTCAGCGACACAGAAATCTTGGAGAGGATCGGGGTCGGCACGGCACGAGGTGAAGATGAAGACAGTGAGAGAAAGGAGCACCAGGGATCTTAAAGGGTCCATTGTTGCTTTTTGTGTTCTTTGTACGTGTTTTATTGTGCTGGTAAGGTTTGGGATGAGAGCTCTAGGTATGGGTCTGGTCCTTTATAGGGAGTGATGCGAGAAACTGTTCAAAAGCGATTGAAAATATAGTGTTTGATTTGTTCAATCAAATGGGAAATAAAGTATAGTAATGTAGTTGGTGATGACAAATTAACCTCAAGCCGACTTTTAAATTAATTAGTAGACTTTGTCGGTTTGTCCTTAGCAGATAATCAATTAGTAGACTTTGTCCTGAGCTTTGACTTTTGTAATGTGTTATTAATCCAGACTTCTTCGTTTTACTGGAATTGAAGCTATCATCACCTACCAACATGGATTCAGAAAAGAAAAAGGTAAACTAGTTGGATGGACCTTTTTTTGTCCAGGATTTTGAAAAAAGCCTTATCTTTAACCGGGTTCAAACCCTCTGATTTGCGTAAAGATTCACACAAATAGTTTTAATTCACAGTATGCATGGTTTAGATTCGTGCGGTCCAAATTATTTCTGTACAAATTTCTATACAGATTTGACGGATATAATATGATTTTGAATAAGACTATGTTCAAAGTTTTTTTGACACAAATCCCATGCATCACAAACTAGTTTGGAAAACTAGAGTTACTGTGTGCATTTTTTTTTTCCTCATAAAATGGACACGGAGAACTTTAATTCTTAATCTCCTAAATTTTCATTATATTTGTTTAATAAAATTAAAAAAATGCCAGTTAATCTGTTTCAGGATCGGAAAGGGTGATCCCAATTGTGCAACCTGTGGGGTGGAAGGAGACGTGTCTCACATGCTATTCCGGTGTACTTTCTAGAGATTGTGTTGTTTTGTCGGTCCATTGGCGGTCAAGGTCAGTGCAGATGCCTCAGATGAACAATGGGTGACCTTCACATGCTCAATGGGGACAATTTGGAGGTGTCAGAATGATTTTGCATATGGAGGGAAGCAACCTACATTCGAAATTGTGCAAAATACATGAATACTGTGAGATGGGAAATAACAGAACCAGATGCAGCAACAAGGACCTCTAAGCCATTGCAGCAGGAAGGGAATCAAATCTGCAGCAGTTTCTGCTTGCTGCCCCATCCAAGCTGAAGCTACGGCTTTAAAAGATCGAGGCAGTTTCACATTTAAGGAATTTGGGTATCTCCTCGTGCTTTTTTCACTGACAACCTTTTACTGGCAAAGCTGTGCTCAAACTTAATGCCCCCGATTAAGGCTGACTGGAGAGCCTATAAGAATCTCATGAGGTCTAAAGATTATTCAAGGAGAGCCCCCTATTTGTTTGTCAACATGTGCATAGAAGCCAAAACAACATGGCAGATTATCTATCTTAGAAAGGAAGGGAAGAATTGTGGAGCTATACGGGTTTCACATATCGGATGTTCAGAAGATAACCTAATAGTTCCAGCAAAGGTGAAAATACAATCAAGGAAAATCAAGAGATAGATTAGGTGTCCCTTTTTTTTATAATCTTTAATGAATGATGAATGTGGCCGTCAGCCTGTAACTGGAACTGTAATGGCCTACGGGCATTTTAATGCAAAAAACATGACAAAGAAATATTTTAAATGGTCGCCAAGATGATCAATGAACTTAGATAAGGAAATTTTTTAAATCGGTCTCAAATGAACCTTCAAAAAAAAAAAAAAAAAAAAAAGGGTCTCAAATGATAATCAGTGAAGAATTTGACCTCATCTTTACTTTATGTACTGTGTTAGTGTTATCAGTCCAGACATTTTCTTTTTTGACAGTCTTATATCCGGATTTTTTTTATTTAACACCCTAAAAAATCGTTTTAAATTAAATAGCACTGGGACTTTTTTTTTTTTTTTTTTTATCAAAAAAGCCACTTTCGCGGACTTAATCCATGCACTCAAAAGGTCCGGTGCGCGAACTGAAAAGGTGCACAAAATGGTGCTCGAACTGAAGGAGCGGACCCGGATCCGCGGATTCAATGGGCGGACCCGCGGGTTCGCGGATTGAGGCTGCGCACCAAGCCCATTTCGCCGATTGAGGCCGCGCACCCAAATTCTGGTTTATTTGAGTGTGTTTTTTGCACTGTTTTCATTCCACAATCAAGAAAGCAAAATACCTGAAGAACAAAAAAGAGTACCGTAAGTTTTTAATTTGTTAATTTTATATTATTTTAAATTACTGTAAATTTATTAATTGTTAGGTCTATTCCTTCAATCAACCAATTATGATTGGGATTGCTTGTTATTTTGGTGGTGAAGTTTTACACGGGCCAAATGGTGCTTATTATAGTATCCAACCTTTGAAAATGTTCAATATCAGTCCAGATTTAGATTTTACACGGGCCAAATGGTGCTTATTGTAGTACCAAACCTTCGATACAGACATGCCAAGACCGCTGCACCCCAATTCATCTGTCTGGGATTCTCCAAGTCCACCAGGAACTTAAGTAGACACGCAAGAACAGTGCTACCAGATGAATCTGGAAACATCCAACAAGCGAACATCTCCATGATGTAAGCCCGGGTCCACCGAAGTACCTCATCAGGATCTGCTGCAGCGGCTAGCTCTCAACTGTAAATTTGGTCAATTTAGTATACAATGTAATGTATAAAAGAAAATAATCATTATTTAATTTCAAACTCACTTGAAATGCGCCCGTAGGTATGGTATACTAATGTCGTTCTTCGAGGTGATCATGCCCTTCTTTGTCGCCCTCCGCTTCGTCAACCTGGAACTCAGGAGATCGGTCACGAGCTGTGAAAAGTCTCCATACTCCACCCCCGTCACAGCATCTCCAGTAATCGGCAGGCCCCATAGATAGCTAACGTCTTGGAGAGAAATCGTAATCTCTCCAACAGACAAGTGGAATGTGTGGGTCTCTGGCCGCCACCTCTCGACCAGCGCAGAGACGAGGGTGTCATCTGCAGTGATCGAGGTAAGCTGTGACACATGCCACAGACCCATCCTTTGTAATGCTGGTGCAAACCTCGGATCGTATTTGATGGACATTTGATTATTGCGTGTACTTGTGATGTCATGAGTCTACATCATTAAATTTCAAATGAAATAAAAAATATAACCTAAATATTTATTAAAATGAAAAAATAAATTCAATGTAAGTTTAGTTTTCGAATCTGAACTTACATATGCTTTTGAGATCTTGTGGCCCTTAATCGGGAACCAGCAGACCGAGCTAATGCACTCATTTGTCAAGTGCGGAAAGATAGTAGACCTCAATTCCTTACCCCAATCACAATCATCAAATGGTGTGCTTTGAGTACCGCTGGTTGACGTCATACTAAAAAAAATTTGATAAATTTTGTTAGATATTCACGGAATCGGTATTTTCAGATAATGAAGCTCTAAGATAATCTTGGTAATTTAAAATTTGGTAATTTTCGGACAACAACGTAAATAAAAATTATTTTTTTGTCATTTGCAAACCATTCAAGACCAATTTGATGCATTTCTAATCAATTTTGGTATACAATATCAAAACCATGATAAAATAAACAATTGCTAATTTCATGATTTTTTGTCCAATTGGATGCATTTTCAATCAATTGTGGTCTACAGTACTACAATACTACAACAGTGATAAATTTAATTTTTTTATTTTTGGATACTATTGGTACAATAATAGTGCAACACAATCCTAATTTCGTAGAAAATAACTAATGTTGGACACCATTCGAGCTATTTGGTACAATTCACTACAACTATAATAAATTATTTCAAAGTCAAGCACCATTCAATTATTTAGAGTATTTATCTATATTGGACACCTATACTACCTTAACCTATCTATCCTAACCTATCTAACCTATCTAACTACAACTAAAAAAATTAAATAAATTAAAACTAAAAAAATTACCTTTTTACCGCTGGGGCACTGGGGGGCTGCTGCTGTGAGAGTGAAATTCGGGTGCGCAGACTCCTTTTATCACCACAAGTTGGGTGCGCGGCCTCAATACGCGTACCAGAATGGGTGCGCAGCCTCAATCCGCGAACTCACGGGTCCACCCTTTCAATCCGCGGATCCGGATCCGGATCCGCACCTTCAGTTTGCGCACCGATTGGTGCACCTTCTCAGCCCGCGCACCAGTCCTTTTGAGTACGCGGATTCAGCCCGCGAAAGTGTCGTTTTTGATAAAAAAAAAAAAAAAAAAAAAAGTCCCGGTGCTATTTAATTTAAAACAATTTTTTAGGGTGTTAAATAAAAAAAAATCCGTCTTATATCTTAAATTGTGTTTAATCTGTCCGTGTTAGTCTCAATACAAAAAATAGTTCTTTGGATACTAGAACTACTCTGTGTATATTAAGCTCACCAAATGGGAGCGAAGAACTTATAATTCTCAATCCCGTTTTTGGTTTAATAACAAAGTCTCCACTTTATTAAAATAAAAAAATCTATTCTATCGATTACAAATATATGCAAACCGTTCAGTTCATCATTTTGATATGTAATGTATTTATAGACCAAATATATATATTATTTATTTATTTATTAAAAAGCCAAGCAATACAAGATAATAAAATAAATGTATTAATTAGAATAAAATTATTTAACTTTATTTTTTGACCGCTTTAATTAATAGTTAATACTAAAATTTACTTCAATATAATAAATATGTCGTATAAACACATCTAATGAAATGGATCAATTTGAAACGTATGAGTTTGTGTAATTCTACGAATCACTTTCGTGAGCTGAAGCTCATACAAGCTCCCGTCCGCTCTTTAATTATTAATTAAAGATTATGTGAGCTAATTGTATAAAAGTTGTATCAGTGGCTTTCCAATGATTTTCCTTGAGGGGTTATAATTTAAATTTTGTAAATCAAAATTTTAAAAACTTATATCATATTTGCATGATATAATTAATAATAATTAAAATAAGTTTGACATAAGCCTTTATTAATTAGTGTATCGAGAGAATTTTGAAAAGAAACACTGATAAATCAAATTTCTGGTCACAAATAGTACAATAAGAAACTAAAAGAAATAAAAAAAATTAGACGAAATTTAGAAACTAAAAAAAAACACGCTGTTAGAAAATTCACAAAGAAAAGCAATTGAATAGTACCTATCAAAATGGATGTCAAAAAAATAGAGCATTTTGTTGCAAATCTTCCTATGATGTTGGATTTACATGTCAATTGCCGGATAACTGTTGATTTAAGCTAGGAGGAGGCATTATTTTCCGAACTTAAAAAATTCAAATTTCAGTCACCTTTATAACAAATAAATTATTATTTGCCTCCCTAAATGTGTATTCTAGCGCTTGATTAATTTTGAGATATTCGTTATAGATTATATATTCATTATTGAAATGATTGTTGGATATAAATATATATAACAGTTGATTGAATAAAAGCATCCTTGGTATGTACCGGGGTGGGTTTGTATATTAGTATTTTAGCCAAAACATCTTTTTTGGCAACTATTGATTACTGAAAATTCAAACTTCTATTCTCCAGCATTAGCATAGAGAGCAGCTTAGGTCCGATGGCGATCGGACCTAAAGTGGTTCTAACGGGTTAGCTCACTGTTAGATCTGCTTTAGAATTCGCATCCACAATTTCGCGTCTGCTTTAAAATCCGTGCGCACGAATTTTAAAGTAGATCCGATGGTGATCGAACCCGTTGGAACCACTTTGGGTTCAATGGCTATCGGACCCAAGCTGTTTCCATTAGCATATGGACAAAGCCCAGTAATCGATTATAAAATACGGCCTTGAATGTTGATTACTGAGATCGAGATTTCGCACTTTCACACGAGGGCTTATGCATGGCCTAATATTCTAATTTTGTATCGGAATTTGAGCTCATGGACAAAGCCCAGTAATCGAGCCCAAGGTCTGTTTCGCAGTTGTTTTCTTATTTTGGCAAATTCAGAAGACTATTAGTAGTTTTTGCGACACTTAAGAAAAAAAAAACTTTGCTTAGAATAATACAAATCATTAGTATGGTATTTTATTCCTTTTTATTTTTTTTATTTTCACTTTAAACTATTGATGACATGTACGATAGAATAATCTATTTTTTTTACTCCTCGGTTCTTCAAGCATAGAATACTAAAATATACAAATCATCTGAGAATTTCACTAATACCAATTTAATTACACAATAAGCTTTCACAGCAATAAACAATCATATTGAATAAACCGGGTTGCATAGCAAACCTTTATTTACAAACACCACAAACAAATATAAAACCACCACGAATAAAAACACAAATTACCTCTCATATGGACACACTGTTTGGAATTCCCTTTGGAACCAACCCGCCAGTTTTACTCTTATCGGAAGTATTTGGGTATAATAATGTATATGGAAAATTTACGGGTCCATTTCGGTTCTTCAAAGTCGGATCCGCATTTAAACTCTTGATCTTCTCCTCTATTCCAATCAGTCTCTCACTAAATCTGTCAAAAGCATCCAGTGCCTTCTCATCAGATGTCCATTCTAGTGTGTCGCGCTGTCCGAGGTAGACTTCATCTGACGAATGCCGAGATAAGATCTCAATCAAGGATATTACTAATATAGTTTGTAACTGACTTGATATAGTCTTCAAAAAGACCTTATCAGGGTTTTTCTTCAATTCTTCATATGCATCTGTTCCTGGTTCAGGCATTGGTTTACGAGTAACGGTCGGGCGATTCGGGATGTATCCAGCATATGGGTACTGCCCGAAATTAACAGCTGCATGTAGAGCTGAGGCTACCCAAATTATGGTGGTGCAAGTCTTGGTTAATTCTCCGACTGTCTGCATCTTGGGCCACCATTCCTCGTCCTTTTTGTCACCATGCCCTACCTCGCGAATCTCTTTCCACCAAGCTTGGAGCTCTGTGTCGGATTTCACCGCCGAGTCACTCGGGTAGTAGAGGGAACAATACTCATTGACCCACGATTCAATTGCCGACCATACAGCAAGACCGTCAACAGCATATGGATAGTCCTTGATTAGTAAGCGAAGCTTGTACGGACTTGAAGGGTCTTCAATCGCAACTCCTCTACAAAAGACATATCATTGGGATTTGTGTTATTATACAATCTTACACAAGTTTAATTTGTATAGTTGTCATTTTTAATTAATAGGATTCACTTTCACATAATAGCCAACTGATATATGTTAATAAAAATTGTCAAGCTATAAAACCTTACTAATTCCCAATTAAGTTAATAAAAATGTATAAATCATTGTTTCAAGTAAAGAAGTTCAGAAATGTATGAATGTATTTCTATTAAACTTAGGTGTTGTATTTCTTTGTAATGTTAAAATTGGTTTCATATGTCATACCTCTTGATGAGATCAGCTGGTAGGCCTTGCTCTGTTAATTTCCAACTCTTATATACATCAGACGACATGGCGAGAGCATATTTCTGAGGAAAAACAGTATTTTCGACTATGCCACCGGCACTGATAAGGGCTTGGCGTGCCAATGCATTGATGTTCATTGTATCATGGTAATGTGGGCTCATGAGCTTGTGTATTGGATGAGTAACGCTCAACTGTCTATTTGTGGCTATGATGAATGGTTCTATCACCGCATGGGTCTTGAGCCTAAATTTTTTTTTTTGTTGAACATGATTATTTTTAAGTGTAATATGTTTCTAACTAATTATAATAGTAAATCCAAGTCATGATGAAATTAATAAATTGTAATTGTAATTATTGAAAACATGAACTTAAAAACACACCAATGGCTCATAAGTTGGTGATATCCAGAGTCATTGGCTGCCACATAGGCCTTGGCCAACTGCCAAATACATCCGTCAACTCCCTCTGATGCTGGTGTATACACCTTGCTTACTGCACCATGTTGCAATCCATCGGAATGCGGTAGGCTTAGCTCGATAGCAAGCGGCTTGATTGTGCCATCATCTTTCAGGAACAAGAGTGTTCTGGTGGCATAGATAAAGGTTCCTTTCAATGTATTTATATTTGGTAGGTATGGCATGATGGCATCATGATAGTCAAGTATGTATAACTTATTCTCCTTTAGTGCCTGTCAAAGAACACCCATAAGGCCATAAATAAGTTGCAAAGACCCAAAAAAAGAAAAAGAAAAACAAATTAAATGTACGACAAAAGAATTCATCATATACCAAAAATTAACATTCATAAAGAAAAATATTGGTTTTGTACTTATTATAATAATGGTAGTATATCCCTCTAACTCAAATCCAATCAGGTTGGCCTAAGGGCTTGTAACACGCAAAAAAAAAAAAAAGAATGAGACCGGGACATTTATTTTAAAATTTTAATCTCGCATGAACTAATCTTAAAGATCCCGTGCATCTATTGCATGCCCGAAAAAATTAAAATTGCTTGGCTCTCTTCTATTAATTTATTTACCTGAAGCACTGTAAATCCATCAAGGTTATTTAGAATGTGCTCCTCCTTAATTGTGCTCGTCTGGTTTCCATATAACGTTGGATCAAGGTTGCTAGTTGGGGGGAATTCCTGCGTAGATCATGAAGTTTTGGCTTATTTTCACAACACTATATGAGCTTAATTTTATAGATTCATTTACAGAAGAAAAAAAACTACATATGAAAAAGAATGATGTACCTCGAGACGTCTAATGATGACCGGGTTCACGCCAGCAATCATTTCACGCCCAAATTCTTCGTCTGACCTCCAAGCAAATTTATCCTCTGTTCATATCAATTAATTAGGATTTTTTTTTTCTTCACTGAGATTGACTTAAGGTTAAATTAAGCATTAACTAAAGGTTGAACCTTATGTACCTTTGAGCACATGCGGAGTCGGAAGTCGGAAGGCATGTCCCTCACTTCGAAACGTTTCCTTGAAGAGTTCAAATGGAATACTCTGGCGCATTTTCTCTAGCATATGCGGGTGAGGCAGGGATAACCCCCCATCATAAAGGTCGAAGGTATCATTCAACGAATCGAACTCATTTGGTGTCAGATCAAAGATCGCACTGAGTGTAGGGAAGATAGATTGGCCAATTAATTTTAAGTTATATGCAAGGAAATCAGACAACTTTAGATGGCCAAATCGTTCGTCGCGTGGCACATATATGTCTAGGCTGTGCAGTATAGGTTGCCTGCTTTCGCATTTTGGATCTGCATGATAAGTTAGTTTGTAATCTAAAAATCAAATTGGTTCATATTTTGCAATTTTAGTTCTTTTCTCTCGCTAATAGGCGGTACATGGTATACTGACATGCTTGGGTAATGAGTTACCTAGATTTTTCATTTGATCCTGTCTAAATTGGTAAGATATGTGGCATGTTATGAGCAAACCTGTTTTGGTTGGGGGGCGACTGGTACGGCCACGACGAGGATAGGGGTGCTCTGGCCCACCGAGGGTAGGGCGTACATGATCATGACCCTTGTCGGGGTCACCTAGGTCATTGTAGACTGCATAGCCATAGATCCGATCGCTCTCTTTTAATGGGCCTGTGACATCATCGCCTCTGAGATTGATGAGCTCTTGTTGTCTATATGGCAACAATGGTTGTGGCATTTTGCTCGGTAGGCATGTCTGTGAAAATATATTGATATATAAGTTTGAGATAGATTAATTGTACTCTTAGTGCATTTACGAGCAATAACCAAAAGATATATGTTACATAAGGATCTGCTTGATTTAGGCTGAGCGTTTTTGCCTTTTATGGCAGCAAGTTTTCTAGATGTTCACACACACATATTTCCATCTCGAAGATTTATAATATTAAGAAAAAGGATTAAGAAAGAGAAACCGCTTGTACATGAAGTATCATGGCCATCTTTCGCATCAGATATTTACATCTTAAATATTATGTTCTATTTATGTTAATTAATATATAGAAACTTACATAGCACCTAAAAGATATTGAGTTGTACCGTAACCTTTTAATTAAAAAGAACAGAGAGGCTAAAAAGTATAAATACTTTTGTAAAAAAATAAAAAATGTAAAGAATAATTAAAGATATTCATTTATAATTTATAAAAGTCGCTCAATTAATCATCCCTAATTAATTAAACTATAGAGTCAGCTAGCCCTGCAGACAAAAAAGCAAATCAAATTAAAAGCTATACATATATATACCTCATTAGTGAAGAAGATGCGATCGTAACTGTACTTAGGATAGATCCAGGAGTTACAGACGAAGTGCACCTTGCCCTTGCCAGGCACACCCTCAAGGGTGAGTGTCTTGAGGTAGAACTCAGAGTGGTGGTTATTTTTTACAATGACAGCACCCGGAATTCCCTCGCTCTGATCCCATTCGAAGTGTATTTTGAACTTCGACTCGCCCGCGGCCACCGTTGACATTGTCGTCATCCACTCTTCCAGATTAGCTGCCTTTCCCACCTTGCCTTTCCCAGTAGCTATAAAAAATTCAAAGTGTTACCGATGTTCACAGCTGTCACTAATGATACTTTACAAAGGTCAAGTGATGAGAATTTCTGTACTAGTGATAGTTGTTTGCAGAGACCTACTAACTCTCCTACCATTGTAAAGCAGTCAATTAATACCTTCATACTATTTTGATTCACGATATGCTCAAGTGAGAACAGAAGAAAGAGACTAAAGAAGATTTGATTCAAGTCACAAGTGAAGAGAGATAAGAGAAAGCTACCGGGATCAGTGTGGGTGGAGGAGACTAGCTGGAAGGAGACACCGTAACCAAGTAGCTCGTGGACCCCATCGAGCAGAGAGGCATGGTAATCATTGAAATCAAGCACATTCTTCTTCATCAGCACTACTGAACCGGCGATCATACCGTTCTTCCATGCCTCCTTGTTCTTCCCGGTCATGCAATCGCACAATCCATGGAACCACATCATGATTTGTTTATTATTGATATTATTGATCAAGATAGAGTGAGAGAGAAGGGGATATATTAATGGGATGGAGAGTGGAGAGAAGAGCAGGACCGGAGGGTTTTAATAGTTGCTCTGAGGAAGGGGATAAGACGGATTGAATATTTGGAAATTGATTTCTCTGGAAACATCCCGCGCATCAACTGAGCAAAGCTTCCCTTCGGCTGACAAGTGGGACCCAAGAAAATTTCCATATGGTTTACAATGACAATAATAATAAATGAATATTAAATTTTGCACATGGAAGTACAAGTACTTCACTGATAAATATTAAAATATGTCAATTATTTCACTGGTAAACATTCTTCCTTACGAAACAAAAATTTCATGTTATAAATCATTTATATATCTAGACTTAGAAATTTAGGCTAATTTGACTTGATTTTCCGTTAATTATACATTATCTCATATGATTTTCTTAGAATTTTATAACTATTAAAAAAGATAGATATAAAATTACTTTCTAGGTCTAGAATATTCAGAACATCTACATTCCAGCAACTCAAATGAGTTTCTAAATAATTGTTAACCACTTTTTAGAAATTAAGGTCTCTCAAGTTTATAAACTTCCATATCCTTTAAATTAATTTTATAGTATATATTAAGCCACGTTAGCTATAAATTAAAAAAAAAATAAGTTGAGCCAATCATTTAGCTAGCATAGAGTTTATAAACAGTTTCTCAAGAAGAAACTTTCCTCTATAGTTTCTAAATAAAAAAATCTCGTACATCTTTGAAACTGAATTAGAAATTGCCAAATAAAATTAGAAACTATAATAATACTAGGGATGTAGATGCTCTCAGATTAAGTAACATTTTACCTATCTAAAAAAAATAGTAAGAAAATTCTATCAAAATGTAAATTTTGTTTTGCAATTACATCTTCATCTGCAAATAATGTTGAATTGTTAAGATTAAATGTTTCGGCTTCGCAATGAGTATATAAGTCCATAGCACGGGCTACTATGTAATATGAATATTACCATCTATAGTGTCGAGATTTTTTTTTTGTAGAAATTAATAAAAAGGAAAAGAGAGAAACAAAAAGAGTGCATCAGGTTTTTGATTGATAGAAAGATTGATAGGATTTCTACCGATCCTAAAAATAAAAAAAGTTTAGATCGATAGGAATTATACTGATCCAAACCAGTTTTTCTTTTTTCCTTTTAATTTTCTCTAGTAAAATATAAAATATTTTATGAAAATAGATAGATTATCTTAAAATTTAGATATAATAGAAATATTCTATCTACTTTTTGAATAACTTTTTTATTTTACTAGAGATCTAATAGAAGAATTATCTCCATCTATGCACCAAATTAAAAAAATAACGAAGTTTGGATACGTAGAATTCCTACCGATTCACAAATATTTTGATTTTTGAGTTAGTAGAAATTCTATAAATCTTTTTACAAATAAAAAATATAATATACTCTTTCTATTTCTCTCTTTTTTTTATTAATTTCTACAGAAAAAAAAACTCTCGATCTGTAACCTCACTCTATTTGTCATCTTTCTTTATTTTTTTTCTTCACATGTCATCATATAATCGTATGAGATAATATTAAAATGAGTGTATCTAGTAGTTAATTGTTTAAATCTGAATAGAGAAAAAGTTTTAATTTTGGAAAAATTCAGGATTAAGTATTCAAACTTTTTTTTTTGAAGGTCAGTACAGGACTGACATTTTCATTGGTTAATAAAAAAGTTAATTACAAAATTGAAAAACAAAATATGTACAAGTCTCTATACTAGCTATCTAACTCAAGTCAGGCTTCTGTTCCAATTGGAGAACTCCATTGCGGTGTGATTAAACTGTTGGACAGATAACATGCATGAGATTATCAAAGCTAGCATATCTGCACACGTGGCTGCCCACTGAGATGGATGAAATTCCCATTCAAAGCCTCAATCCTTTAGAAGCAATAGCAAGACAGGAGAGGGTGGTACCATTGGTACCAGTACTGCTAAGTGCGTAGGAATGGACTGCAGAATACCAGTGTACCAGGAGTCCAGTAGAGTATTGATGGATAGAGCAGAGTTCAAAACTGTGTTCTGTGTTAATCTCAAAATGTAGCTGGTTAATAAACATGACCTCATATTGAAGATCTGGGTATGTTTGGATGAAGTGAGAATATCTAGAATAGGAAGCTATTCGATAATAGAGATTATTCGGAATAGCAATGTGCATACAAATAGTTTTTTTACTATTCGGAATAGTTAAAATAGTTCATATTTTCTATTCTTTGTAAATGTTGGAATAGCTATTATTCGAAAATGTGAAGGAAAAAAAAATGCTTCTTTCTCATATTACCGCAAATACATTTCCGAAATGTCAAAATTGACGCCATTTTGGATATCTCCACACGATGACAATTCATTTGCGACTCCACTTGTCTATCTTTTTTCTTAATTAGCACCTTATTAATATTATTATTTATCGGTTTTAGCTATTCACTATTCTAAATGTATAATCCAAACAACATTTTTACTAATCCGAATAACACTATTTTAACACTAATCTAAAAATCACTTTTTTTTCTCTATTCTCATTTATTATTCTTAAATTATAATATATTTGAAGCTTTTGTTAGTTTGGTGTTAAACAATATTAAGAAGTGTTGGGTCTTGGCGTACGCGTCTTGCAGTAAGGCAAATTTATGTTGCGAAATAGGAGTATACTGGTATGGGTGGGGCTCAGGCCTCATCAATAATTTTGGGTTGAGATAATCTGTGATGTAAGATATATAGATCTTTATTTTCGTTCAATTTTTTCTTAGTTTTAATGTAACTTGACATTTCATTATGAAATGGACTTTTTGCCTTAATTTGTTAATTTCAACTTTCAAAAAGAAAATGTCTCTTTCTTCGGTAAATGGCTGATTTTTTTTATTAATATCCTTAATTTAATAAATAAAAAAAAAGTACATAAATGCCCTTCATTATTTTTTTAAAGGGAAATTTTGTTTTTTGCCACTCTAAAACTTGATATTTGTCAAAATGCCACTCAAAAAACAATATTTGCCAAAATGCCATCAAAACTCAATGCCTATTTTAATTTTGTCATTATCCCTCTCTAATCTTTCAAAATGCCCAAACTGCCCCTGTCAGATTTTTTTTTTTTCGAATTTCAAATTTTTTCGAATTTCAAATTTTTTTGAAATTTCAATTTTTTTTGAAATTTCAAATTTTTTCGAATTTCAAAATTTTCGAATTTCAAATTTTTTTGGAAAATCAAATTTTGAAATCAAATTTTCGAAAATCAAATAAAATTAAATTTTGAAAATTTGAAAATCAAATTTTTTTTTGGGGAGTCCGAGCCGGAGGCTGCCACGAAAAAATTTGAAAATTTTGAAATTTTGAAGTTTGAAAAAATTTGAAATTCGAAAAAAATTTGAAATTCGAAAATTTTGATTTTCCAAAAAAATTTGAAATTCGAAAATTTTGAAATTCGAAAAAATTTGAAATTTGAAAATTTTGAAATTCGAAAAAAAAAAAAAATCTGACAGGGGCAGTTTGGGTATTTTGAAAGATTAGAGAGGGATAATGGCAAAATTAAAATAGGTATTGAGTTTTGATGGCATTTTGACAAATATTGTTTTTTGAGTGGCATTTTGACAAATATCAAGTTTTAGAGTGGCAAAAAACAAATTTTCCCTTTTTTAAATGTCCCAATCGCAGGTATCCTGGTGGTTTACTGTAGCACAAAACCGCTAAGATTTCTTGTTGTTTGCTAACAGTAACTTCTTTAAAAAATGATACTCAGTATGTATTAAAATAAAATCAGTAACTAATGGTGGAATTGAGTCTTCTGTTTCTCTGTAGGCAGAAAATTCATGCTCCTAAAATTACTGATATGTGAGCGAGTACGAAACAAAACTATATCCAATATTTAAATATCAAAATTTATTTCAAACTCACGTGTTAA
Organism: Carex arenaria; assembly: GCA_964058825.1. NCBI lineage: Eukaryota > Viridiplantae > Streptophyta > Magnoliopsida > Poales > Cyperaceae > Carex > Carex arenaria. Next base: position 7,516 of record CAXKVW010000036.1, on the reverse strand, counting down.
TAATTTTAGGAACAGATAATCCAGTTCCATTAATGGTAGATATATGTGTTAACTGTCATGGTTCAATTGGGATGTTTGTTTCCAAGACCACTTGCCAGGCTTTCCGGTGGTCATGCATTTCAAAAAGAGTGCATTGATTTGTGGTTAGGTACCGTTCCACGTACATGTCCAGTTTGTCATGCTGATATCCTGCAATAGCCTTGTGGCCAATCAAAATGGGAAATAAATCTGCTGCGATTCTAAGGCCTCGCTTCAGAAGAAAGTACGCAGAGAAAAGAGAAGAAGAAAATACTGTACGGAAGGAAAGAGATCACCAGCCCATCTCTGACCGAGCTTGTTCACCTGTTTCAGAAGAGGAGAATTGAAGAGGGAGCAGACGGTACGAGATACTGTGCGGAGGAGAAGAGAGGAGAATGCTACGTGAAGTTTTGACGAGATCTGTTACTCCCAAATCGGAGTATAAATTTACTGTTTAGAGGGTAGCCTCCCCTGAAGAAAAAAAGACTTGGTCCTATTTGCTACTCTACTCAGTAGAATCGTTGATTCGTTAGGAGAAAAAAAAAGTATGGTACTAGAGATCTAAATATATACTGTGTCATGACTTAGATCATGTGTTGTACATGTAGTGGCCAAATTTAGAAGAATGGTAATGGCACATGAATGATCACAACACGTTAATTACCCTGTGATCACACATGATGTGTCCAAGTATGGCCGGTTATGTTTGCACATTTAACTATTTTTTATAATTTAGGTTAGTTTATTCAAAATTCACCATTCGATCAAATCTAATACTCCTAGTTACGCGTGACTCACGTGATCATGTGTCGTGTCATGGCCAAATTTTTCGCGTGATGTGTTGTATCGTGTCAAATTTTCAAAAAATGATCACCTCAAGTAAATGGTCTCAACATAGAACACGCGAATCAAAATACATAACTGGCACACGTATCATGTCGTGACATGACGAAGCCGTGTCATACCATGCCGTATGCGGTTATGGTGTGATTTTTTTAGATAGAACATTAAAATGTGCAGTTCAGTAGATAATTAATAACATCATGATTGGAAACAACTTGTGGTGTTATTAATTATTATTAACTTCGTATTTTTAATGAAGTCAAACTTATAGAAAACCATACAGGTTTAGTGCATCTTAGTACGTACACCTACGTACCGATAAAGTATTAAATAATGTAAGAGTTATATTGTAAATCATTGGATGAAGTCTTAAATAATTTCACATGCGTTTCTTTAGCATCATTAATTTACGAGAACGGGGTTGTCTTTGTTACCATGATCAAACAGAGGTTTGGAAAATCTATAAAAGCATGTAAATTAAAGTCAAATCTCTACGGGAAACCTGTACTCTCTCCTCTCTTTTTTTTCAATAAAGTGGGGATGCCATCGGTTTCATTACGAAACTCAATGTTCATACAAAAGCAACGAAATACAAGCTCTGAAATATCAAACTACACAAAATACCTAAAAGTAATATGAACCATAAAACCTAAGTAAAATGCGAAATAGTCTATGAAAATAAACAAAAAGCATTAGTCATAAACTGTAATACTAGCAGTGAAACTAGTAATCAAAAATAGCCCTATCGCGGATATAGTCAGAGAGGTCCGGCCTCTCTAAACCAAAAAAAGCGTCCTCGGCTGAATCCGTATCCTGAGCTGAGAGAATTATCCTGTACTCTCTCTCTCTCCTTGCCAGATCGAATCTCCATTATTTCTAAAGACAACATGTCTGACCCTAACAACACGAATCCTTATAATGAAAAAACTAACATACGCATCCGAGCTGCACGGACGGATAACATTCCTCTTAACCATCTTCCTCATTCTCCTTTGACACTTTGACAGGGGTAGGTAAGTGTGTGCCTACTCCTTATTTGATGGAGTGCTTATCCGTGACTCAGAAATACCTTAATTTGCTTTGGTTTGTTTTAACCAAATCACTATTTTGAGAAAAAATCTGATTTAAAACAAGTTTGAAATTTGGATGCTGGAGAATAGAAATGGTAAAAAGAAGAAGGGGAAAGTGAAAAAGATGTTTATAACAGTGGCACTCATTAATTTTATTACATATAACATTTATTTTTCAAACAATCTCAGTCTAATTGGACTCACCAAAAACTCAAAACTTGTTTCTAGATCAAAGTATCACACTCATTACTTCTCTTTCGTACTTTTCTTTGGACTAGAGAAAACAATGGAATCCTTCTTGATATTTTAGTTGTTCCACTCCAGGTTCACTATTATTTATTTATTTTGGTTACATGGGATTATTAATTAAACTTATTGTTTGCATTTTATTTGTTTCTTAATTGTTATTTTATGTTATCACACGTATGTCACAGTATTTGTTGTGTAATATTAGAATTTACAATTTAACTCTATTAATTTTCCAATTATTATTTTTTTGTATGCTTTTATTGTATTATAAAAGTGGATCATATAAATATAGTATTGTGGTTTATAAGTTAATGAGTTTGAATCCGATTAGTACCCTAAAAATTATGAATCTGCCGCTACTTTTGACAACATAAAAAGCAACAGAGTGACATGAATAGCACCAAACATCTCCCTCTTCTCAATACATACTAGATATCTTTTTTTTAAATAAAAAATACTATATAAAATTGTCAGAAATCCTAGCAGTTGGGGCATTTAAAAAAAATGGAGGGCATTTATGTATTTTCTTATTTAATTGAGGATATTAATAGTCTCCAGTACAGTCATACACAAATGGAGATCATAGAAAGAATTGATGTGTAACCAAGGACACAATAGTCATTTTTTAATAATTTTAATCTATAATTTAAATTCATTAAAATGGATGATTGGGATAATTTATTAAGTATTTGATTAAGGATAAATGACAAATAATAAAAAATTTATGGAAAAAATATTTAAAATTAGAAGCTTCTACATATATATGGGTATGTAACTAATTTTCTCGATACTTTAAAGAATGTATATTTAGAGTCCAACACATGTATGTCCGTTTTCAGATATAATTACGGACGATTTTTTTCTAAATAATAAAGACATAACTGTTAGTCTTTTGTAAATTTCTGTTGGTTTTTCTCTTTTGTTAATATAGGGTTGCCCTCATTAGAAAGGTTCTTTATTTGTTATAAGACTGGTCGTCTGGTCGATTTAATATGTTAGAAAACAATTTGGCAATTGGTTGAGAATTCACATCACCATTAATTATTTAATTTAGTGTGCATGGTGGGTTCATTCTTTGCTGCATGCATGACCCACAAATGCCGTATCTTGTCAGGTATATATCTGACTCAACACATTTGAAACGGACGGCCCAGATTTAATTACTCTCAGCCAGTGCCTATTTGATTGAGATTCATGCATGCCAAGTTAAAAGACGAATCCTAGATCGTTTGTTTCACTTGTACTCAGTCAGGTAACCTGAGGGGATGTGAATTCCAAGCAGGGAGCAGCTTGGGTCCGATGGGTTCCACCACCGTCCGATCTGCTTTAAGATCCGTGCATATTGCTTTAATATCCGTGCATGTTAGCTTTAATATATGTGCTCATGATTCTTAAAGCAGATCGGATGGTTATGGAATCCATCGGACCCAAGCTCGTCCCTTCCAAGCAGTAGACACGTACAGTTAATTTGGTGAGGGAGGGTGTGTATACAGTGTACAGACTGAGATATATATATATTTCATATTAATTGTTTGACCCGTTGCTAGCTACTTAATTTAAAATCCTCAAGTTGCACATGTGACGACGTGTATTGGACATATTTTATTACAAGATAATCATACAAAATATTCTAAGTTGCATCATGTGATCAATTTAAATAATTAGACCAGATCAAAAAAATTGACTCAATCAGATTAGAGATCTGGATCATTTAAGTTTTGCACGAATTTTAAAACAGTCCACCTTACCACCTAGCTATATTCTAAATAGGTATCAAAAAAGTTTGTTGACTCGTTTGATCAGACTAATACTATCATACATGCAGATCAAGTTAATTCATTAGGAACTTGACTCTGTCATGTTAGATCCGGATCGTTTAACTTAAATTTGTACGTACGAATTTTAAAACGGCTTCTCTCTATATATAGGCAACGAAAAAGTGCTTGTATTTCAAGTTGGCTGGAACTATTCTATTATGTGTGGTACCTGACGCTTTAAAGTTGCATCCAGGTGGGATGTACATCAAATATGATAGCAAAAATGTGCTTGTATTTTCTGCTCCGAAACATATATTGTCAAGGTAAAGGATATTCACAAATCGATCATGTGTTGACATTGTTTTTTTCACATGCACCTATCTTAATTTTTTTATAGTAGATCAAGTAACTCATGACTTTTCACAAAATCCGAAATATTCGAATTACATCAGCTCTAAATTAATCATATAGTTTGCATATTAGACAACGACATAATAGTATTAATTATTACAAAAGAGTTGACTTCAAATATATAACAACTCCACAGATTGGTACCCAATGGGTAAAAATAATTCAGATTTGATTTATTCAAATGAGGAACAAGCTCAAATTCCATCTGTGGTTGCAACTACTTACCATGCATAATAATTTAGCTAGTTCTCCTCACCATACATTAATAATTGACTGGTATTTATTATTAGTGCAAGAGTGAGTGAGGCTATATATGTTTTTTTTTTTTTTTTTATGGTTAGCGGCAAAAGAGGCTATATATGTTACTAAGCATATCTCACCGAAATTTTTATAAATATACAAAACACGAAATTAATTTAACAATCTATACAAATTTTGAACATAATTTCAAAACTATCTACATCGATGACAGAATAATCGGTTACAGAGTATCAAACCGCTTACCTGCTCATCGGTTTCAGGATTCCGAAAAGGATGACTATGTGAACCATCCCAGAACCAATGACAATGGTTTCAGAAGCTAGAACCGATGACAGTGTCATCGGTTTAAGCCAAGCATAATTTTTTATGTTTTCTGCACACTTTTTGAAACAACGAACGACTCAGATTAAAATACTGTTTGTAATTATTACAGAGTTGTGCAAATTTTTGTTAAATTTTTATTTTTCTCAAAAATAGAAAGGCAATAATATTTTCTGTATTTACCTAGAAGTGACTTTTGAACCGGGATTAATAATTCAGATTCAAAGCATTTTTATTTTTTTCTAATAACACACAAAGAAATATTTTAATTTTTCTTACAGCCATGAAAAATTCGATCTGAAAAATATTGATCCGGGTTATTTGTAATAAATCAAATTATATGGCATTCTATCTAATTTTAAAAAAATATAAAAATATTTTAATAAAAAAATTAATAAATTATAACATTTTCTAATTAAATAAAAAAAATTAGAAATATTTTTATATAATTTATTTAGGAATCCAGAACCGATGAATAGATAATCGGTTCTACCTTCTGAAACCGATGACAATGTCATTGGTTCTGGGATGGTTCACATAGTCATCCTTTTCGGAATCCTGAAATCGATGAGCAGGTAAGCGGTTTGATACTCTGTAACCGATTATTCTGTCATCGGTGTAGATAGTTTTCAAATTATATTCAAAATTTGTATAGATTGTTAAATTAATTTTGTGTTTTGTATATTTATAAAAATTTCGGCATATCTCATATATGGTTTTATACAACAAATCAAAAGCTATTTTTCCCCTGTAAATTGTTTCTTTTAGGGAAAATTAAACAAATTAACATGAATTTTACTACAAGAATGAGGACACTATTCACAATGGATTTTATCGGTATATACCCGTCGCTAATAAGAAAAACACTTTTCTGTCGGTATACCCTTGCGGATACTCTTTCATTCTTATAGCAGCAGAATAATAAGGCTAGCTACCTCAAGACGATTAATTCTACGGTGATCGTGATATTTCAATCATATATGAAATTTATTCACTTAAAATCTTAATGTTGTAAACTTGTTACAAAAATAAAGATTTTACAGAGAGACTTGTCAATCAGATTAATGTAACAAGTGCAAATACTCAAATTAGACTATTAGAGAGATATCTGAATTCATACTACGGACTCACACTTCAAAATATTTGTACGGTGACCACTTAGTGAAATCTATACTGAAATCATCTTGCTCTGGTACCAATTCAACCAACTGGTAGCTGAAAAGTACACTATATATATTATTAAAAAATTATGGCGATCGATCATGTTGTGATACCATTTCAACCAACGGGTAGCTGAGAAATATACAATACCATTAAAAGATAATGAGGGTTCAACTGTCTATCTTTTTTGTGCCTGCACTAAACCACCATTTTGTAAGTTCAATAGCTTACATGTTAATATATATATAATCTCGTTCACAAGGAAAAATAATGCATGTATCAAATATCAAATAAAATCATCATAATGTGTGATATATATCACTTTCTGTACAAATTATCAAATAAAATCTTTTTTTAAGCAAAAAAAAATTACGACATTTTGTGATTTTATTTGGATAGTCGTCAAGAATTTGTAAAAACTACTATGGTATATTTGGCTGCAATATTAAAATAACTAGAATAGTAAAATTGGCGTTTGTCTTGTTAGTTATTAGAATAGTTTGTTCCAACTTTTTGTTAGAATAACTTATTGATTCTAATAAGAAAAACAAGTTTGATTTTCTATTCTAACCATTCTAACCCAACAAATACCGAATAGCTTGTTCCGAATAGTTTGTTTTCAAGAATAACCTATTCTCATTGCAACCAAACATACTCTTAATATAGAGAATCTGGACGTTGTTTTTGCACGCTCTTGATTCCAAATGTAATAATTTTATGCATCCACAGAGAAACAAGTACGAGGAGGGATCACTTGACAATGTTTCCTTAGACAACGAAGGTCCATGCGGGTGGTTTTGGGGATTTTTATAGTTCTTTTTGTTGTGTATATGTGTGATGTAAAAGTAACTTCTAGTTTTCAGCATAACTTGACAGCATCTGTTAAGAATTACCAAAAAAAAAAAAAAACAGAGAGAGAGAGAGAATCCTGATATAATTTTACCACTATTTGATCTGTATTTAATCCGTTTAATGCATATTAATTACCTAGGCAATAAATAACAACGATTGTTTTGTTAATGTTAAATTTGACAGATAACTTGGCATCGTAAGATGAGATAACGGATCAGTCGGTCCCTTTCATGTGTTATTGACATGTTGCTCTCAACCTATAATAAAATTTTAAGGCATTCTTCATTTTCCCTATATTTTATGTTTGGAAAGGTAAGTGTCCTGTCTCTTATAGTCTTATCATTTAATTTGTTGTTGGCTTGTTGCTCATCCAATCAATAATAAAATTCTAACGCATATATGCATGCTCCATATTTCATATTTTTTTATGTTTGGAAATGTCAAGTGTCCTGGTGGATTGTGCTAGTTTTTTCGATAAATTAATGTAACTGAACTAGTGGTTTGATCGCGTTGATTTTCACAATTATAGCAACAACGACACATAATGTGGGAAATTAATAGGACCAAACTAAT